>JAAFYQ010000067.1:0-22498 GCA_013389735.1 Phaseolus lunatus | reverse complement strand
TATCTATAATTTATATTATGAATATTAATATTAATATAATTTATATTATGAATATTAATATTAAAATAATTTATATTATTAACATTAATATAAGTATAATAGAAATCGTAATATGACAGAAGAACTTGTCTGGTTTAGTGGTTAAAGCTTCTCTGGTGACTGAAAGGACTTGTGTTCGAATCCTGCATGCTGCAGTTTCCTTTCAATATTAATTTGGGACTTGGGTTCGAGTCCTATCCACTGCAAAGTGCTTCCAATATTAATAGTAATAAAGGTAGGTCTAAATAAAAATTAGAAATAATGAAAAAATTAAAAATAAAATTTATTACATTACATAATAAAATTTATTACATTACATAGGGATAAATCCGTATGTAACACATAATTACATACGGATTTTTGGTCTTACATACGGATTTTGATTGTAGATCAAACTTGAAAAAAAAAATCTATAGAGCACATTTGTTAAATTACCCTAATCTATGAGGGTCTTTCTTACTCCTCAATGAGAAATGTTAATTGTGATGTAAACAAGGTCATCTTGGAGAGGATTAAAGTTGTTAAAGTTGTCATCCTTGAAAATGATTGGAGGAATTGATCTTTATGATCCAAACTTGACAAAATTTACATCATAAATAGCTTAAAGATGCCACTTTATACCATAATTCATACTGTCATGGTAAGCAAGACCATCTAGTATAGTGTTGATAATCTTTGCTCTTTTTTCCCATCATGTTATTGCTAAACATGTTGGTTTCCTACGTTTTCATTATGATATTGGCCCTTATGTTTTTCTTGATTAATGTGTCCTTGATCCTGATCTTTGTAAGCTCATCGTTCTCGATAAACATTATGGTTCTAAACAAATATGTCAAAACTTCAGATCGTATGAGATCTTCAATTGGATATCGTACCGTGATGCATTTTTTAGTTATATGCATGAGGAGGCTAGTAAAATAAATAATTCAAGATTAAAGGTTTCCTGAATTACTACTTCTCGACATTTAGTGACGTGTATGAATCATAATCTACCTTTGATGTAGAAACTTGAAATTTCTATCTTGGTTCAATGTGATTGTGATGGTTCTAACATTTTTCTTATTTGCTTTCTTTCACAACTCGTTATTCACCTATAACTCACGCTTTTAACTTGCATCCATGTCTTTTGGACAATTAATATATAATTCGACTAAGAAAAACGAATCCACAATATTGTCATCATTGTGTGTTTTGAAACCTCAAGGTTGAGGTTGCATATTTTGAGGGATGCAATGACAAATTTGTCCATGAACTTACGAAGGGATTCATTGTCTCTTTGTTTGATGGTTTTAAAGAAGTCGATGTTGCTTTATGAGGTCTATTGGTTGTAAAAGAAGCTTTAAACTTCTATGAAAAAAATTCAAAAAAGAATCTATGATGTTTCTTTATAATGTGGAATACCATTTTAGAAAAACTCCTTTAAGTATTACATAAAATACTCCACAAAAAATTAAATTGTTGGTTGAGTACAAGTAAACTTGAGTTACATATGTCTTCATGAGTTCATTAATATTAATGGAACCATTTTACCTATCTATGGATAGAGGTTTCTACCCCAATGATAAATATATGCTCATAATGCCATTAATGAGATGATGATGACATTTTCGTTTTATGGGTCATAGTGAGGATTTCTTTAATGTGACTATGAGTGAATTTAATGTACTACAAATTAAAAAGGAACTTGAGATTCTACAATGAGTAAATGACTACTATAAATGACTAATATCTGGCTTGCTCATAAATTCAAAATATATTAACTTCATATCAAAGCTATAAATTTGTGTGGCCTTAAGAAAGTTTTATCAAGATCTTATAATAAACAGTAAAATATTATTATTGAATATGAAACATCTTTAGGTCAAAATTTTAATTAAGTAAAATCTCTTTATTTATGAGTCAAGTTATTAACACACTAAGATGTGAAAATATCATTGAAAAGAAATCAATTTACACAGACAATAAATATGAATACTTAAAAAATAAATATCCTAATAAAAAATATTCTCATAAAACTTTTATAACATAACATTTTAGTTAGTAATATAATTATATTAAATTTTATGCTATTATTATAAGTTAATATTAAATTATATATATTCAAAGTCAAGACAATATAAAAAGATAAACGAGTTATTAAATTTTATCTTTTAAATAATTATTAATTGATTTATTAATAATAACTTAATTATAAATATTTAAATTGTATTTCTAGCATATCAAATACAATTAGGTGGAATTCTACTTTGTTGTTAAAATTTTCCAATTATCAAATAACGTTTTCTTATATTTCATTTTTTTAGTTTTTTAGTAAGTTCATTTCATCTCATATTTTATGAAAATTATAATAATTTTTTATTTTTAAGATAAAGTATCATACTGACACATTATCATGATTCTATCTCCGCCGTAAAGCATCTAGGGTTACGGCCTATCACTCTGAATTCATTGATGTATGCGCCAATCGACACGTCGTTTTCTTATTCTGAAGTTTATTACATAAACAAACAGTATGTGTATAAAAACATACATGATAAATCCACTAAATTACGAAAGATTTCGTATTATTATAACATAATTTAGATTCATTTATAAATTTATGTCATATTTATAATACTTTTAAAAAAAATATCAATTCAAAATCAGTTTGGTGACTAGAGGATTAGATCGTTATTTTATTTCAATAAATTGTTTGATGTAGTAGTATAATATAATATTTTTTTGTCTTGTTTAATATGTTTTGTTACTGAAATATATTTTTTATTTCTATTATTAATATCACTGTTTCCATTGTCATTTTCTTTATTATCTTTTTTATCATTATATTATTATTATCACAAAGTTTTATTATTATTATTATATTATTATTATTATGAGTTTTATTATTATTATTATTATTATTATTATTATCAGTTTTATCATTTGTATCCTCGATATTATTGTTTTATTAAATAAATTATTATTACTATTATCATTATTGTTTTTATTATCATTTTATCATTGCAATCAATATGACCATACTTACCATTATTATCACTATACTAACCTATTAATATTAAATTTTTATTAATACATATCAAACATGCGTAAAATTAATTATTATTTTATTCTTATTCTATCATTCATATTCTTTTACATATTATCTCATCATGTATTTAGCAACTAAATAAGTTCTAAAATTTTAAAATCTATTTATTTTAGCTCGGTACAAAATTATCAAAATAAAATTCTAAATGTAATTGTATTGGTTGAACACTTAAGCGCATTAATTTGACCTGTCTAGTTTATAAAGGTAAAATACTTAACTCAGTCAAAAATAATAATACGTCTAATGACGCATCAATTAATCGATCCAAATCGCTGACAAGACATATTAAAAAAATAACTAAAATAAAAACAATTGAAATATAACTGAATAAGTTAGGCATATATATTTATTCTAAATAAAAATAAACAGTCAAAAAAAATATTTTAAGAGTATTATAAAAGGGTCTCAAGACCCTGATCAAAGGTAAGTCATATTTCAGACATTATACACTATACTCATAATTATATGCTTTCACTGACTTGATTGTCGGAGTCTTGCCGACAAGTGGAGTTTCCCTCACTATGGATTTCAAACATCTTAAAACAGCAACAACAAAAAAAAAAAAAAATAGCAAAAAAGAAAAGTTGGCCCAAAATCCATCACCAAAACCCAATCCAAATCAGTCAACAAGAAGAATAATTAAAGAACATCCTATTTAATATATATTAGTTTTGTTCTTGACATATTTTGGATGCTTCTTGCCCTTAACACTGTTTACCAAAATTAGAATATAATATAACTAATAAAATAGATATACTCCTCCATCCCAAATTATTTGTAGTATAAGGTTACAGTTTTACAAATTCACTCATAAAATACACCCTTAGACATGATTGGTGGAAACAAAAACCGAGAATCACCATGGTCTTTGTACTAAAAAAATCACTAGAATTAAGATAAGTTATATGTGAGGGCAAATTTAAAGAATTAATAAGTATTCCATCTTATTATTTTTAACTTTTTTAAAATAATTTTTATATGACTATTACATTCAAAGTCAAGACAATATACATTTTTTATATTATTTATATATTTACCTTTTACTTAATCTTTTCACATATATTTATTTATTATCGTATAAAAGCGAAAAAATGATAAATATTTCATTAAGGTGAAAATTGTATTATATTTCTAAACACATTTAAACTACATTAAAAAAAAGAAACTGATATATTGATAAGTGAATTTTAAATCTAACTTAAACTGATAAAATAAATTTATATGATAAGGTTGCACCTGTTTATATACTATGAAATGTTTTTATCTCTAGTTGATATGGGGTCTTCAACACCCTCTTATGTCAAGGTTGTCAACTCATGTATGAGATTATATAATAGATGGTTCGATAGTGGTATGATAGTAGATAATATGATTACTCCAACCAACTTCTGCTATAATAGACTATAAATGACTTTGATATCATATTAAGAAAACGACTTTAAACCTAACTCAAACTTATAAAATTAGTTTATAAATGCGATTTGTATCTATTTATATATTATAAAATGTTCTAACATCTATTCGAAATATGATTTCGTAATAGTAATAATAATAATAAATAAATCAAAAGTATTTTATATTGCGACTATGAATTAATTTGAAGGAAATAATTATGAATATTATTAAAACTAGATATAATTTGAAAGAGATGGGGAATATTTTTGTATGCTAAAAGAAGTGTATATCCACGTTAACCTATAAAACAATTAATGTTGCTAGGCACAGAAATGAGTGTAATAAAGAGGATTGGTATAACTTTACATGAACAGTGCCGTGTAAATGTTGGACTTGGACTGAAATGGTCCAAAAGTAGTACACTGCACATTTGATGTCATGAATTTAATGTTGTGAACATATTTATTCATTTATTGGATAAGATAAGGTGTTAGGCACGTCTAGGAAAAAATATTAAATGGTCTATACCAATTAACGCACGCCAAATAAATGTAAAGACAATTCTTTTTTTACTTTTAAAAAATTGGTACAAAAACTATTGAGGGGATAAGATTATATTATTTATTGAAATCGCTTTCATTTATTAATTGCAAATGTTTTTTTTTGTCAAAAATGTGTTTTTGATTTGATACATATATTAGTAATGTTAATCTAACTTTTTCAATGGAAAATGAATTTAAAAGCTGTTAACAGTAGATGTAGATGCCTTTTTTTTTTTTTTTTAAGTTACGCAAGCACAAAGATATTTCTAATTGAATTTTATATGAGTTTAGTCGTTTCACTCTTAAATCGATTAGGATTTTTTTTCTGAAATCAGGAGTTCTTTGAATTTGTGGTAAATTCATTTGGTCTTCATATATTCTGTCTTCCTGTACTTTGTAAAGTTTTTCATGGGCGGCTTCCTACAAATCAGCATATTCAATATAAAAGATTTTCAAATATATTATATGTGTACGCTTTGTGAAAACACAAGGAATCTATTTAACATTTATTTTTTGAATGTTCTAATGCTTTGCGTATTTTTCTTACTCCTCAGTTTTCTAATAAGGAAGATCTTCTTTCTTTTATTAAGAGTGGTGGTAGTTTTTTGGTTAAATTGTTTAAGCTTGCTGTGATAACTTTTTCTATTTGGATGATATGGCTTATGAGGAATTATGTTAAATTTTAGGATAAGATTGATGTTTCTCGGACTATTTCGGTAGTAAAAGATTTAACTTGTCTTGTCAGAAATTTTTCTAAAGCTTCAATGAAGAATAATATGTTGGATTTCAAGGTCATTAAATTTTTTGGTATTAATACTCGTACTGGTAAAATTCTTTGTCCTCTTCCTTTTAGATGGGAATTCCCTTCGTCAGGGTGGGTTAAAATTAACACTGATGGGGCTGCTAGGGGATATCTCGGTCTTGCTACTTGTGGAGGTATTTTCCGTGAGATTATGAGGGAGTTTATTGGGGGTTTCTCTACATTTCTTGATGTTCAAACTACTTTAGTTGCTGAGTTTTATGGAGTTATATATGCTTTAGAGGAAGTTCAAAAGATGGGATTTACTAATATATGGTTTGAGTGTGATTCTGCCTTGGTTTGTGCTGCGTTTATTGTTAGGACTACTATTCCGTGGATGCTTCGTAATCGATGAAATACTTGTCTTAATTATTGTGGGAAAATCAGGTTTAGGGTTACTCATATTTTTCATGAAGAGAATGTGTGTGCTAATAAGTTGGGTAATTTAGGATTTATTTATAGAGAATCATTTCATTGGTATAATAGGCTTCCATCTATTTTGTTCTTATAATTCTTTATGAATAGGTATAGTCTACCTATGTATCTTTTTTGTTAACATATGGGTTTTGGTCTAATCACCCCATAACTTTATTGTATTTTTTTAATAATATTTTTTCCGTGTGATGACAGAGGATTGTTGTTACTTAAGGTGTCAGCATAGCTGAGATTTCAAGTTACATAGTGATGCCTAACATGGAAGCTTAATAAAAAAAAAGTTAACTATAGATTAAGTTATCTTCTATTTATGAAAAAATTACTTAAAATATTTTTATAATTAAGCACCTACTTGTTTTTTAATATAAAACTTTATATTAGGCATCACAATGGGATCTGACATCTCTGTCAGGCTTACCAGACTCTAACTATCATATGTCATCACATGGAAAATATCATAAAAAAAATATACAAACAAACATGGGGTGACTAGGACAAAACTCATATAGAGAAATAAAAGCTCCCAAAACTAAACAAGAAGAAACATAGGAAACTTACACTTACTATGAAAAAGTCCAAGAAAATACTAGGAGATAGATTGCTACACCAAACAAACTCCCGCCTATAAAGAAAACCTAAAGAGACAATTTTTCAGCACAATGATTGTCTTCTCTAAAAATATGAGAAACTTTAAAAAACAATTTCTCTACAAGAAGAAAGACATTTATTCCATCTATTCTTGAGAAACCAAGGCACACGAGATCTAGAGAAGAAAACAACACAAACCAAAGAAGAATCACACTCCAACTATAGATGTTTATACCAAACTTTTTGTGCTTCCTCAGGAGTAATAATCTCTCATGAATTCTACAACACCAGTTAAGATTAAAAGAAGAAAAATTACCAACAAATTCTCCCATGCTACCTCTAAAAATATCTGCACAAGAAGTAAGACCTGAAGAACCTCTTGAAGCACCATCCGTGTTCACCTTAATCAACCAATGGAAGGAAACTTCCAAACAATTTGAATAGGTTCAAGAATGTTACTAATCCTCGTATTTATTCCAACAAACTTCAACACAGAAAAGTCTGAGATATCATTATTCATGGATTTATTAGAAGCATTTCCAGATAACCTAATAAAATCTTCAATAGTATCAATAGCCCTGTCCAAGCTGATCTTTTGCTAAAATATAATATGATTTCTCATTCTCCATATCATCCAGACTGAGAAAGTTGTAGCAACCAATCTAATAAACTTAATCAAAGGACTCCCAGCGGACTTAAAGAAAGAAATAAAATCATCAGAAGAGGAAAATATCACACTAGGAAAAACTTGTTAAATCCAATCCCAAATATAAGTGACAGAAGAAAATTGAAAGAAAAGATATTGAATAGACTCTTCATAAGTATCCCATAAAGAACACGTAGAGCAAAGAGAAACACCTTTACGGTAGACCTTAATGTCAGTAGGTAACTTACCATGAAGAATCCTCCATAACACAAGAGATTTAGCAAGAGGGATTGAAGGAGACCAGATAAGATTACTCCAATCACAATTATTCCCAACATGAGAGAAGAAACTACAAGCTAACTTTATACTAAAAATCCTAGTCCTCCAAAGGCCAATTAGGAACATCCTTATCATTAGAGAGAATAATGTTTCTGATAAAATGAGAAATCAACAAATAAGATAGAGAAATACATTAAGAAGTGTCAGACCAAGCCTGAGAGAGACTTTAGAGGATACTTTAATTCTTTCATTATAAGGAACACCTAGAATTAGAGACAAACATATAGAAGAACACCATAAATCATTCCAAATGTTTCATATAAATAAAGAAATTAATTATTTAAGTTTCATTTTAAAATAATCATCATCTCTCTAGAAAACCTTTTTCTTTCCTCCTCTTCCTTCTCTCTAGATTTCTAACCATATCCTTCATCATTTTGATTATCGAAGGTCACCTTTACACTCTTAGTAGTGAGTAGAATAAATATGTCCGATTAGAATTTTGTTTAGAGTTTGTTCCTTTCTTCTAATTTTTTCTTTGAGTTAGTTTTAAGTTTTTTGTTCACCTAGGTAGACTTGTTTTGCATGTAGTATCTATGGCTTTAGAATTAGTCTCTTTTAGTTCAGGATCCTAGTGATATGTTGAAATAGTTTATTAGGGCTCTATGGTGCAACTTAGACTATCCCTTCTTTCTTTAGAAGTTGAAGCTTTTGTGAGTACTCATACTTCTAATCAGGTAAGGGAAACTAGTTTTACTTTCAATAGAACTCTATCCTAGAGAATTTTGGATGTGAATGTGACATGGTTATAAGTGCCATAATTTAGTAATTTTTCATACAAAAAGATAGGCAATTATGAATTTTAATTGATAAAATAGTTATAATTCAACCGCTAATTTAGGAATTTGAACATTTTTACATATTTTTGGATTAATATATGAATGTGAATGATTTGTTCCCAACTTTGTGTTAATTTCAGGATTCTATGGAAAAATGGAGACAAAAGGGCTAAGGGAGAATGAACAAGTTAAAGATAAGATGAAAAGACAAAGTTGGAACATTGGAAACTCACTAAAACTCACCCAAACTCGCCCAAGCAAGATCACTTTAGATAAACTCACCCAAGGCTCGCTTAAGCGAATTCATTATAGTAAAGTTGGGTTTTTTCTCTTCAAACTTGCTTAAGCAAGCAATATCTCGCTTGAGAGAGATGTCACTTAGCCCAAACCCAATTAGGTTAAATAGAAGGCGTGAGGCATAACCTTAGACATCATTTAGGATGATATTGAGAGATAGAAAACCCTAGAGGAGGCAGTGTCAAGGAGAAACACCCTGGATCTTCTTTTCTTGTTTTCCATGCTTGTAATGGCCAATATAAGTAACTAATTCTTCCCTTTGAGATTGGAAGTAATATGTTCAAACTCTTATGTATTCAGGTGATATTTATTTATATTATTTTTTTCTTGATTGATGATTGGTATTCATTTTATTATTAAAGTTTGAATCTTTATTCATGATTTTGATCCTTAGATTTGACTAGAAAGTACTTCTAAGCACCTGACCTAAATGGTAATGCTTAACACATTTGAATGTTAGGAATATATTTGAAATGTTAATTCCTTTATAACATTTATTCGTAGTGATAAGGAGTTGTTATAAATATGCGAGTAATCAATATTTAAGAAACATTCTTAATAATTTTGTTACGAGGAATCGATATGAATGATTTTTATATGTGCATAAATGTCAATCAAGATGGAATATTATATATTTTTATTCATTGAAAATAAAAATGAGTGAGAAGGATGAACCTCAATCCCAATTTTTCCAATTAGCTCATCCAAATCATTTACTTTGCTTTTATTTAATTTCTTATAAATTCATGACACAAACAACCTTTCAAACAAACTTTTACATATTGTCTTATATTTAGTGAACGTTATACTCGAGATTTTAGTGGGTTCGATATCTGCCCTCATGGATAATTTATTACTTCTGACTCGGTACACTTGTCATAAATAGTCATCACATGGTCACAAGTTCTAAAATTCTCTTTTAGGGTTTGTTTTGTTAAGTAAAATAGAAGTTATTTGATGAAAATGGTTTGAAGTTATTTTAAAGTTTAATTCTTGAATTTACTTGTCAAATTGTAATTTAAATGAGATATACTTGTTCTCTGCCTCAAATCCGATCAACACCAGTTCTCTATGCTCAAGTAGATTGAGATACAATTTTGGGGGTGTTCTCTTCCTCAAATCCACTTAACACCAACCCGCTGTGCTCAAGCAAATTAAGATACAATTTTTAGAGTGTTATTTGCCTCAAACCTACTTAGCACCAGTTCCTTGTGCTCAAGCAAATTGAGATACAATTTTTAGGGTTGTTTTTCACCTCAAATCCACTCAGCGCTAGCTCCTTGCGCTCAATGCCAACTTCTTAGGATCAAGCTCTAACTCCATGAGCTCTAGCCAAATTCTCAATACTAGTCATTTTTGTTCAACTACCTCTTGTTTATTTTTTATTATATGTCATGAAAGTTAATTAAATCTTTTGAAATTTTATCATTTTTGTAAATTGTAAATGGTTATAACTATCATAGGCCAATATTTGATTAAATTCATGCAACTAAAGTGTTTAAAACAAGTAAATCTAACATTTAACAAAATGTAAAATAAATACTAGTTATATATTCAACTAATTTGTGAAATTTGAAATGTTACATGATTAATGTTGATGAGTGAGATGAACTATGAATCATGTAGAAATGTGATCAAGGCATAGTATTTTTCAAGAAAGGAAATACCATGTTGAGATTGTTAGGATGTGTATTGATTATGGATTCGTCTAAAAAGAGGTATCCTGACTATACTCGTATAATGGAATCGTATAAATGAGGATTATCAGGTGGTGAGAGTTGAAGAAGGTTCATTTGATTGAGTCTATGGTTTGAAAACTAAATGGTAAAAGCATATCATATGGATTAACCCTATAATTCAGGTTGGAGATTCACATATAGATGTGGTTGTGTAGAGAGATATTGTAAGGACCTGTAAAATTAAATTGGAATAAAAGGAATATATTTTAAATGAATTCTAAGCATGTCTTTATTTAAAATAAAAAAGGAAGGAAAGTGTAGCTTAGAAGACTATAAGATCGCCTGGTTAGTACATAATCGCCGGTCGCCTACTACACATGATCGCCAGGGCGCGAGGGACATGCGGACGTCGCCAGGGCGCGAGGCATGCAGGCATCGCGCGGGCACGAGGCATGCGGGCATGGCCAGGGCGCGCGGGGCATGCGGCCATGGCCAGGGCGCGAGAGGCATGCGGGCATCGCCAGGGCGCGAGAGACATGCGGGCGTCTCCCAGGGATAGACATCGGTCGTTCCCCCAGAGAGAGACATCGGTCGTTCGCCAGGATGAGTCAGCGGTGGAAAGTTGTCGCGCGATGTCGAGCTTCACACAGATAAAGTGGGACCCAGGCTCCCAGCATGAAACGTCCTGCACACGCGCCACGTAGATAAAAAGGGTGGTTCAGAATAGTGACATCAGAGATTTGGTATGCGCAGAGACCCACGTGGTCATACTGTTCAGGGCAGCGTGCACGCAAGCTTCCTGCAGAGTGGGTGGTGGCAGCGGCTTTTGTGGACAAGTTGGTTTAAGATTTAAAAACTCACTTCTGAGAGGCAAAGAAGGTGCTGTGGTTCAAGAGTTACAGAGTGAGTGAGTGAGTTACCTTCATCCTTCCCTTTTCTCTCCTTCACTCTGCCATTCAGGCCTTATCACGTTCCTGCTTAGCTATCGACGACTGCCCTTGGAGCACCTGGGAGGCTCTCTGCAAGTTCTCCAGACCGGGACACTAAAACAGAGTGAAAGCATCTTAAAGCTTCGTTGGGTTTCGGAGCTCTTAGAGTTTTGCGCTAGTCCAGGTAAGGGAAGCTAGCCTTATTTCCAACGAAAAACCTTATATTAGATGTTTGAGATGATGGGGCGACGTGGTCGCCGGTTTTCTACTGTTATTGAATAATCCCCTGTTTTTGGTGTTGTTTGAAACTGTTTGAGATTTAAATGTGATATTCGAAAATCTGAACCTTGGCATGAGTTTTTTTCTGTGACTGGAATCGTTCATTAAGTGTTGTATGACGTGTTGAATGTCGTGAATGTGGGATCAAGGCATAGTGTTTTCAGGAAAGAAAATACCGTGTAAGATCGTGTAGGATGTGCATTGATCGGTGATTTCTATAATGAGATATCCTGACTCTCCTGAGATAATGAATTCATATAGATGAAGTTATTCAGGCGTTGAGAGTCGAAGGAGGTTCATATGAATGGGTGAGTCGTGTGAAAAAGAACGAGCTCGGCCTGTTATATGGATTAACCCTGTCATACTGTGAGAGTGATGAAATTGAGATCGAGATTGTGTTGATGCGCAGAGCTGTGGAAACATTGCAGCAGTTTAGTATGACAGGTGCAGATCTCTGAGTCTAGTCAATGCACGAGTCTTTCGGAAGTAGTGTCAAGTGTCTTGTGTGATGAGTCAGTGAAGTCTGACGTGAGAAATGAGGAACATTGAAATTGTTAGACACTTGATGCATTATGTGAAATAGAATGACTCTTGAGAATATTGTGAAATGTGTGATTACTTGGTGGTCATGTGAAAGGAACGAGAAATTGATAGTTTTACGTGGGTGTCTTTAATTTGTTTCATCTTGATTTTAAAGTTTCATATTTAACTCTTTTTCAAATGTCTAGCTTACCCTGTGGTGTTTCTTTTGGTGTTGTGTTTGGCTCTTTCTTAAACCTGTGATGATCGTGTATAATTTACACGGGAGCAGATGATGTTGCAGGAAGAAGAACTCCTCAGTGAGTGGTCGCCGGAAGGAGATCGCCTGTTTCTACTTCTGTTAGGCGATCACCCTCTTGCTGTCTTCTGATAAGAGATCGCCCTCTTCTGATAGGAGATCGCCTGCCTTGTTTTTTTTACTGTATTTTGTTTACGTTTTCTGGAAAAGTGACCGAATTTGTATTAAACTCCCTGTGAGGAGAAACTTCATTTCATATATATAATTTTGTTCACTTCAATCTATTTGTTACCTTTATTTTCATTATATAAATATGAATAGTATTTGGCGGGATGTTACAAATATCATAGTAGAAGTACTATCACATGTGTAGATCTCTGAGTTTGAATCAATGCATAAATCTTCCGAAAGTAGAGTTAATTATTTGTTGTTGTATGTTAGTAAATTTCTGACATGAATGGTGAATGTGATGAGAACTGAGAATAAACAGTTGATTGTTTAGTACATTGGAATGGATGAAGTGTCATGATTCTTGAGTTGTGATGGTATTATGTGATATGAGAATTGAAAATAGACACTTGATAATTGAGTAATGTGTTGTGATGTACATTAAGAGATATAAGAAAATTCTTGAATAATTATAAGTTATAAAATTTTATTGAAAGTTTTAAAAATACCAACTTACCATACTTTCTTGTTTGTGTGTGTGTTTTTTTTAAAAAAATATATAATGATCATGTTTTTACACGGAAACAAAGACTACACATAATGAATCTCAAAAGTAAGGAGCTAAGGAGTTAAAAAAAAAAAATTAAAAAAATCATTTGTCTTCTAAAATATATATTTAAAAATCCCTATAAGCTTCTTATAAACCCAAAAAAGTTAACACTAATAAATATAATTTTTAGAAGAGAAGTCTATATAATTTAAAAAGAAAAAGTAATGTAAAGGACAGTGTAATTTAAACTTCTTTCAAGGTGTAGTATAATTTATTTATTTATTTATTTTAACGAATATCCTACAAGCCTATTAACACAACAAAGACTAACCTTGAGATTCGACATAATTAGTTAGGAAAAGTCATCAATTATATCAATCAATATACAAAGTTTACTGATATGGAAAAATCACCATTTACAAAGTTCAAAGTCTTTACTTTGTGGATAATATTTACTTGTAAGTTGTAAAACTGCTCACTCCAACTTAATCTAACCAAATGAGTAATGATGTGATTTAGTTTAAGAGTTTGTTTGGATGCAATTTTTAATTTAAGCGATGAAAATGAGAAAAAGAAGAAGAAGAAGGAAACTAGCTTTATTTTTATTCAACTAATATAGCTTAGGTATGAATTAATATGTAGAATTTTTAAAAATTTTATTTTTAATTTATGTATAAGATAATATTAATTTATAATTTGTAATTTATTTATCTATTTTTTATTTCTAAAAGTATTTATAATTGACATGAAACAAATGGGTCCATAGCTCAGTGGTAGAGCATTTGACTGCAGATCAAGAGGTCACCGGTTCGAACCCGGTTGGGCCCTCCCTTTTGAACATTAATTTTTCAATGTTTATATAGTAATCACCTTTAAAAGAATGCATGTGTTGATAATTTAAGGTTTATTTATAGAAAATAATTTTATTTATTTATTTTTTTAAAATTTTTAATTCTTTATTAATAGGTATTAATTACTTAAGTATTGCTTTTGTTAGATTTTTTATATATGGATTTTGGTCTAGTTCTTTAATAATATTTTTTCATGTGATGGTAGATGATTATTGCTAATTGAGATGTCAGATTTCATAGTGATGTCTAACATGAGAGTTTTGATAAAATAAAAAATAAAAAAAGTCCACTACATACATATGTTCCATCCACTAATATGTAAAAGTTTAATATTCATATATTTATTTTAAATTAGAAGGTACATTTTAATATTTAATTAATTTCCTTTATAAGAGGTGCAGCAATTTAAAAATAAAATGTCACTTTTAATTATGACTTTATTTCCAAGTTAGGGATCAAATATTAATCTTTTATTGAGAAAAGTATATCAAACCATTTATGTTAACTATTTTAAGATTTTTATTTTACTCACCATGAAACATAGCATTAATCTTATTAATATATGTATTTTTATTTCAAGAAAAATTTATTTATTTATTTGGTTAAAATACATTCTTTAAAATCTTTCTATCTTTTTATTCTCACAAAAATTATGCAGGTACAGCTGGTTCCATAAAGGAACTAAATGGAGTCTTAGACTCTTTTTGTAGTGAATGAAATAAGTAAATTATCTAGTAGTTCATCTAATAAATTGTCTAGTAGAAATATTCTTGTAGGACCGTCTAACATATCGTCTATCAGTAATAATTAAGACATAAGCAATAGTAAGAGTAAACGAGATATCAACAAAATAATTTATCATATTTCACCCAAACTATGACTACATTTAATTCACTTAAGCGGCTGCTTAAGAACTTCCACTAACCAACAAGTTATAGTAAGTATTCTCACCTCTCCAAGTTATAATGAGTATTCGCAGCTCTTCAAATTGCATCTTCTTAACCTCCCTCTAGGATTAAGAACTCTAAAAAAAAAACAAGGAACACTCTTAAAGAGAGCATAAAGAAAGCTAACATGGGTATAACTTCACAAAGTGAAAAATTCCAGTCATTTCTCACTTAACCTAGAAGACTAAATGTTGTAAAGACTAGAGTAGACACTCATTGCAACTCTCAATATTTCCAACAAGATCACAGTATACCACCCCAAACTGTTTAAGGTGACTAGATCGAGTATTTCTTTAAGCCTCTTCACCTCCTTGGCTCAAGGCTGGGGAGCTTGTGTATTGTCCAAGGTCTTGGGCGACTGGGCCAAGTGATATGACTTGATTGAAAAGTTCTTTAGAGACTTACATGCCAAGCTATAATTCTCACTCCATGAGCGCTATGCCTCCATTCTAAATGGACGATGGGTTAACTAAGTGAATCGGTCCTTGGAAGACCTCGCTCAATCTCACCTATATTCACAAAAATAATAACCCACTACTACTGATATTCCAGCGAGATTCACAACTTATCCCCAAAATTTAGCTATTTTTTGGACGGTCAGACATAAATTTATGGTGGTTCCAAAAGTTATTCAAAGCACTAATCATCGACAATAAGAGAAATGTTGAAGGAAAAGGGGAATGAATCTTAGGAAAATCATACTCACCTTGGTCTTGGAATAGACAATTTTCACTCTAAACTTTTACCCAAAACAAAAGTATTTATCCCTTCCAATATTTTTCTATTGGAACTTTTCTTATTCCTCTTATCAAACATAATGACCTAGGGTTTGATTTACATATCAATAAAATTCCTTTTCAAAACTTAATTTATCAATTAAATAGCTACATTAAAATATTTTCATGCAAAGAATTATTTTGAAGAAAATAGGGAAAGGGGTGACTAACTTGATATAAGAAAACTTGATTCAACTTAATACTTACACTATACTTCACTAACTCATTACTACTTTCTTGGTAACTATTAGTTTTCATATCATAGCACAACAAATTTATCTAACAATTAATAATATTGAAACACAAGAAATCAATGAAACAATATACCATGCATTGAACTATTGTTATAAACAATACACACATACACTTTAGAAACCATTTAAGCAAGAAATCCTCGTTTGAGAATTTTTTTTTCAAAATGAGAGATAATTGATATGAATTCTTCCTCACCTCAACAACGAATTACCACTTGAACGACATTCACCCATAGAAAAAAAAATGACATTATCTATTTCTCGCTTTAGCAATGAGTTATGTCATGGACGATGAGACTTGTTGCTTAAGTGATACGATGTCTCTTAAGCAAGGAAGTATTAGAATATAACTCAATTGTGACTACGGTTGAACAAATTCTCAAATATTAAAAAACTAGAAAAATGTCATAAAATAGTCAAACTTAACAATTTTCATTTTAAATTAAACCAATATCACATTTATTCAAAACTAAACCTATATTGGCCAAATTGGTAGTGATTTCTCAAACTTATCCAAAGCACATAAAATCCAATTCAAAATAATTTTTTCATATTCCAACATCATAAGTTAACCACAATAAAAAAAAAGTATATCTTTGTCATTACCAATATTCAATTGATATCATATCCAACTTATAACATATATAAAATTCATGGGCACAAATTTGATTTACAACCTAATATTTTGATTAAGTTTTTCTCTACTTTGATAACCTAATTCAAATTTCAATGTTAACTTTCCTTGTAAATGTCTTGATCTCCAAGGAATCTCTTAAAAAAAAGAATGCTCAAAGATCCTCTAGTTTGGTTTTAGCAATGGTGGACATTCTAAAGGGCAAACGGGGTCATGATTTTCCCAAGCTTTTCTATCTAAATTTTGTAAAGTAAATATACATACATTAAATTATATTTTGGTTCCCCAAAATTCTATTTTAAACTTTTGCCTCCCCAAAATTATATCAATCTTTTAACTCCACCAAATTTTTCAATCGGATTTATCCCTATGTAATTATTTTTCGATATTTATTAAAGCAAACTGCAGTAGGCAGGACTCGAACCCAAGTTCCTTCAGTAACCAAAGAAGCATTAACCACTAAGTCAGACAAGTTCTTCTGTCATATTACGATTTTTATTATACTTATTATTATTAATAATAGTTATATTAATATTATTTTAATATTATTAATATTATTTTAATATTTTAATATTTTAATATTTATTAATATTAATAATTTTAATAATTTTAATAAAATATTAATAATAATATTAATAACAATATTAATAATAATATTAATAACAATATTAATAACAATATTAATAACAATATTAATAACAATATTAATAATAATAATAATAAGTATAATAAAAATCATAGTATTACAAAAGAATTTGTTTGGTGTAGTGGTTAAAGTTTCTTTGGTTATTGAAGGTACTTGGTTTTGATTCCCATGCATTGCAAATTTTATTTTATTTGTGGTTTACTTACGAAAAAATCCGTATGTAATGTCTCCCGCTTTATGGCGTCAAAATTACATACGGATATATCCGTATGTAATGGATCTTTGGTTTACTTGTAATATCTATTTACATACGGAATAAAGTCTGTATGTAAAATCTGTATGTAATGTTTACTTTATATATGAATTTTGATCCGTATGTAATAATCTGTATATAATTCGAGATTTTCTTGTAGTTATCATTATAAAAGACTTAACAATCATTTTTTTCCTCATTAGATCATACATGCATCAACTCTAGATCACATGCATGAAGACTAAAAAGAGAAGACACTTGAAAACTAAAGTAAACATAAAACTTATGTTTCTATTCAGTTGGATCTCCTCTTAGCTATCTCTTAGCTTATGACTTCTCAAAAGGCAAAAGTTCATTAAGCAAATATAGAGAAGAAATAAAGAAAAGTCACAATATTTATTTTTAAAGAGATGGTGATTCCTAGAGAAGAATAAATTGTGCAATTTTCTATTTATAACCTAATATAACTTAAAATATATAATTATCATTTTTCATTAATTTTAAATCTCCTCTTTTAATACTCGTAAGAGCATGTGTTTAGACAAACACATCATTGGACTAAATGATTTGCATTCAATTTATGTAAACGATATCTTGAGTTCAAATTCTTAATAGAAAAAAAAAAGTTAGGAGAAGAGAGTTTGCTAAATCTGATTGATAAGGTTTTCATGTGAAATTAATCATCGACAAAGTTATAACTAAAGTTATGAATACTCTATACCAATAACTTGATTGTAAAAAAAATTGTAGCATTATATGGTTTAAATATGAATAAAACATTTTACTTGCTATATTGACTAAATTAGAAATTATTTTAGAGACTAAAAAAATTTTGGTTTCTAAATTAGTTTCTATTATTGTTAAATAGTTTATAAATTGATATCTAATTAGCTACCAATGTTTTAACTACCAATTATTTAGATTCTAAATTTGGTAGCAAAAACCTTGGTAGCTAATAAGATACCAATTTAAAAACTAACGATAATAAAAAATAATTTAGAAATCAAAAATTTTTTAGTCTCTAAAATGATCTTTAATTTAATCAATATAGTAATTAATTATTTTTTCTCTCTAAAATTAGTTTCTATTTAATAATTTTTTTAGTGTTCCCTATTAATTTTGAAAAAATTACATTTCAAAATTAAAACTGAAAAACATTGGATAATTTAAATCTATCGCAAAGGTGAACAATATAATTTATATATCCTTAAAAAATTATTAATATAAAAAAAATCCATTTCTTAAATCCTTCGTCTCAAACTGTTGTGAAATATGTGCAATGAGCATGCTAAGAATAAATATATATCAATAGTACAAGTCCTAAAAAAAATATCTGTAATTCACTTGTGAACATTGATAAGTTACTGTTAAAAACTAGTCTTGTCATCAACTTCACAAATAATGGAAAAAATAATTTTCCACTTTCGGTTTCGACTTTCTTCCTTCTTTTCATGATCATCTTGAATTGTTTTACAAACTTACGCAACCCAGCTAATGAAAACTAAAAGCGATTTTAAGTTCCTATTGTTCAACTTAAATACAACTTCTAAATTCATTAATATGTGTCATTATTTTCTCAACTGAGTTGTCTATTCCGCAGGTAAAGTTTCCATCCTAAGGTACTAGTATTGTCCCCTAGAGCTTAAAGATCAAACTTTATCACAACCTTTTGCTTTTGTGACATGGGTTCTATGGTGAGCTAGTGTTTACACTTGCCTTAAGGGCCTCATAGCATCAATGATGCTTTAAAAGGAGATGGTATAATTGGTCGATAACCTACATTTTTAAATATATTGTTAGGGTTTTATTTTAATCTTGTCTATAAAGAAAATTTTGTTCATAAACCCTAGTAAAACATTTGTTTAAAAAAAAATTATTGCAGAAAAAAAAATATGAAGTATTTTAGAGATATTTAATTATATTATCAATTTTTTTATTTATTAGTAAAGATATGAAGATTTTAAGGAATTTTTTTCTGCTTGTTTTTTTTTTTCTTTGCTTTAGTTTGTTGATGGTAGAGATTTTTGGCAGAGTTGTACTTAGAGTAGTTATTAGGTTATTTTGTTTTCTTTGTATATGGATTGGATCATCCCTTAAATGGTTCGTATGTATATATTATTTATTGTTAATAAAAAAAAATATGAATCTACATATCCTTCAAGAAATTGTACAAACAAAAATGCATATCATCCTATCACCAACTGGTGACAAAAAAATAGAGTAAAATATTGTTGTCTTCATTATGATAATTTTTTTTGAGAATTATAACTAATATATATATATATATATATATATATATATATATATATATATATATATATAATTGCCTTTCCAAAGTTGAAATAGTAATGCCCATGAAACTTGGATACTTTTAAACTCAGGCCAAACTATGACACAATATTCAGCTATTCACACTAATAAACATTGTTTAAAGTGATTACAATGTGAAGTTTTACAATGTCACAAGTTTGCAAATACATGTCATATGTTGCTGGAATTCTTTATTATAATGGAAGAAAAGTAAAACGTAAATTCATGTAACTAAAATATTAATAAATTATAATTATAAATTAGGTTACAGATATATGTTTTTAATTAGTCAGATATATTTAGTTTGACCTTTAATATTTATGTGTATAGTTTAAGATTTTGACTTTCAATCATATAGTTTCATCTTTTAGGTTTCAGTTCCTGTAGGAGAATGTTTTTAAAAGAATACGTGTGTTGATATATTACTCGTGACAGGAACCAAAATGAAAAAAAAAATTTGTGGAGATTAAAGTCTAATAAAACTTTTACGTTAATATTAAAAATACAATCAAGATAAGTTATTGGGATCACAGATAAATTTAAACTTTATCAATTATAGGCCAAGCTAAAAAAATTAAAATGTTCAAACTTTATAAAACTTATGAGAGTTGAAACTAGAATTTTAATAAGTATAAAAAAAAATTATTAAATAAAAATCAATTTTAAAATTAAAATAATTAGTTACTAAATTAAAGTAAATATTATTTTAGAAATTAAAAAATTATTAATATTTAAAGTAGTTTTTATTACTAATAAAATTTACAAACTAATTTTTAAATTGATACTTAATTTTTTTTATAAAATTTTTCAGGTTAGGTATTATTATGTAACTTGACATCTTAATTACGTTGACACCTTAAGTAACAACAGTCATTTGTCATCATATAAAAAAATATTATTAAAAAAAATAGAAAAGAAAATTGATATTTAATTAGTTACCAAAGTTTCAACTATCAATTTTAAATTTAAATTAATTGATAATTAAATCTTAAAAATCACTTTAAATTTTTTATTAATAAGTTTTAGTTTTTAAAATAATATTTAATTTAATAAATATAATGATTAATTATTTTTTATGTTAAAATTAATTTTCATTTAATAGTTTTGTTGTAGTGAAGAGGCATTGAATTTAGATTTAATTTTCTTAAATAAGTTATGAATCCGAAACTTACTGATAAAACAATAAAACAAAACTTCTACTAAAAATAACTAACTACATTCTTAGACTAAAATTAATCATCAATAAAATCGATTTATAATGAAATGATTAAAAAAAAAATAGCAGAATTTTACAAACTGATAAATTTGTTTTATAAGAAGCAAAGGGTTGTTTTTCTTTTACAAGTTATCATTTGTTGAGTATTATGATGATCCTAAAATTTAGTTAGAATTTAGGAAAACATTGATAAAAGAAGACAAGACTAGTTTGGACTTTAGCCAATATTTTGAAATGAATTTGATTCTTAGTTTTTTTTAGGAAACTCATTTCTTTTCATTGAAAAGACTTAACTATTAGAGACATTATTTGAATGCAATTGTTAATCGTACTATAAGCATAGTAAGTAGATAAGATTAAACAAAAGTTTAGAAAGACACCTTCAAATCATTCTTTTGAGAAAAAGTAGAATAAAACATTATTAACTCAAATACATGGGATGGACCAAAAAATTATTCATATTCTTAAACTTTATAAAGTTTATACCAAACTAATTTAAATTAATATATTTTTTAATTGGGGTTTTGTGTTGTATTTTGAAAATGAGACTTCTCTCAAATTTTAAATTTTAAAATGGCTTTATTTGCCTTATACAACTAATTTTTTTATATTTTTTATGATATTTTTTCAAATAATATTTCGTTTAGTTGCTCTTAACCTATCCAGTTATTAATACTAACCATTCTGCATCTATAATTTTTAAAGATTATAAAATCATAATGAAGTAACAATTAATTTATGTAATTTTATAATTTACTATAGTAACTTTATTCTAACATCTTATTTCTTTGATTAAATTTTATACAAAATAAGTAAATTTTCTATTTATGGCTGTACAATATTCAAAAATACTATACACCTCTGTGTAACGTGTTATTAATAATATATATATATAACATATAATGATGCATTAAAATTCCTTAACTAATAGACTAGATTAAATGGTCCGGCATTTCCGATGTTATGTTTTTCTTTCTTGATATTAATCATTACATTTTATTTATAATTATATAATATAATTTTTATCATATATTAAAAACCACTAATATTAAAGTAGAGTTTATCATAATTTTTTTTTAAGAAATAAAATATTCCAACACAGAATTATTTGTACAAAATTATTTAAATTAAATATTTTGTGTTAAGAATTTTAAGTATATTGACAATGACAATAATTAGATTATATAGATATATTATTTTTATTTTAAAAAAACTAATTATAATTTTTCAAAAAACTAAATTAATTATTAATATCATGATTTTTATTAAGCGTTGAAAATA
>JAAFYQ010000066.1:0-57561 GCA_013389735.1 Phaseolus lunatus | reverse complement strand
ATATTGTGAGATTTAGAATATGAATTTTAATCAAGACATAGTATTTTCAGGAAAGAAAATATCGTGTTAAGATTGTTTAGGATGTGCATTGACTAGGGATTCATCTAGAAGGATATATCTGACTCTCCTGAGATAACGAAATCATATAGATGATGTTATTCAGGTGGTGAGAGTCGAATGAGGTTCATATGAATGGGTAAGTTGTTTGAAAGATAACTGACTGTACTTGTTATATAAGTTAACCCTATCATAATAGGAGAGATGATATTGAGATTATTTATGTGCAGATAGTATATTCAGGTGCAGATCTCTAAGTCTAAGGTCACACACGAGTCTTCTAGAAGTAGAATCAAGTGTCTATATGTTGTGAGACAGTAGAAGTCTGACATGTGAAAGATGAATTATGAATTTTAATAGACACTTGATGGTTTGAGAAATTGTATGAGACTTGATGAATTATGTTTATTAATTTGAAACTAAAATTATATAGAAATTTTTATATAGCTAGCTTACCCTGTTCTTTGTTTGTGTTTGTTTTCTTTAATCTGTGATGATCGTGTTAATTTACACAGGAGCAGATGAGGTTGCGGGTAATCGAGCTCATCAGTGAGCAGACAAAGGATGAGATGCATTATTTTGGATTTCTTTTTTTACTTTTGTGTATATATAAAATCCCTAAGAAGAGGGATATATTTTGAGATACTATATGAGAAAGTAGTATATATTTATATGTTAATTAGATATTGTATGCATAATATATTATCAAATAAGGGTAAAAATAGGGATGTCAAAGGAGAAATGGGAGGAATGAAAGGATAATGCAAAATAAGAGTTAAATATCTCTTAAATGTTCTATTCTATTAATTTTATTCTTTATTGATAAAAAAATATAATTATTGGTACATAAATAGTTTTATTTATTGCGATGTTACCAAAATACATCTATCATTACAACAATTTTATCATTTTTATTTGTTAATTATTAATTTATCATTTTCTTATTTATCATTAAACATCATACATTTAAGTTAATTTTTACGAAATTATACATTAGTACAAAATATAATCATTGAATTTGAAAAATATTTTATATTACACTATGTATGTTTTAAATATAATTTTATTTTATTTAGTAATAATCCTTTATTAATAAATATATTAAATTATAATTGTTTACATGTATGAAACTGCATATGTTAGTGATAAATTTGACGTTAAAAAAATTAATATTATGTATCTACATTAAATTATTATTTGGAAACTGCTTAATTAATAATAAATCAAACGATATTAAAAAAGTTTTATGTTCGAAACATGGTCCATTTTAGTCATAATGGTTAGGACGAAATAGGATGTTCTTAATTGGATTCCAGAGGAGTCTGGTCGGTTCACTCTTAAATCGGCTAGGGCTTTTTTCTTGGAATCAAGAGTTCCTTGTGGTTGGGCTAAACTTATTTGGTCTTCATATATCTCACCTTCCAAAACCCTTGTCCTTTGGAAAGTCTTTCATGGACGACTTCCTACATATTGACATATTCGAAGTAAAGGATTGCATATTTATTCTATGTGTACGCTTTGTGAAAAGAATGAGTAATCTATTCAACATTTATTTTTTGAATGTCCTAATGTTTTGTATGTTTGGAGTTGAGTTTGGCAGATTTTTCCTACTTCGCATTTCTCTCTAATAAGGATAATATTATTTCTTTTATTAAGAGTGATGGTAGTCCTTTAGTTAAATTGATTAAGCTTGTTGTGATAACTTTTTCTATTTGGATGTTATGACATATGAGGAATTATGCTCGTTTTCAGGATAAGATTGAGGTTTCTAGGGCTATTTCGGTAATTAAAGATTTAACTTGTCTAGTGGGAAAGTCGTCTAAAGCTTAAATGAAGAAAGATATGATGGATTTCAGCGTGATTAAGTTTTTTGGTATTAATACTCGTTCTGGTAAAGTTCTTCGTCATCTTTCTATTAGATGGGAGTTTCCTTCACTGGGAAGAGTTGAAATTAACACTGATGGGGCTGTTAGGAGATTTCCAGGTCTTGCCACTTGTGGAGGTATTTTCCGTGGGAGTATGGGGGAGTTTATTGGAGCTTTCTCTACATTTCTTGACATTCAAACTGCTCTGGTTGCTGAATTTTATGGAGTTATATATGTTTTGGAGGAAGCTCAAAAGATGAGACTTACTAATGTCTGGCTGGAATGCGATTATGTCTTGGTCTGTGCTGCGTTTACTGCTAGGACAACTGTTCCTTAGATGCTTCGTAATTAATGGAATACTTGTCTTAATTATAGTGGAAAAATCAGGTTTAAGATTATTCATATTTTTCGTGAAGGGAATGCGTGTGCTGATAAGTTGGCTAATTTAGGATTTATTCTGATGTGAGCTGGTTTTATGATTTAGCATTTTATGGTGGCACTTTAACTAGGATTGATATTTTAGGATGATTAAGGTGAGAACCTAAGGAAAATCCCCACTGGACATTAACTTAACCAAGTGGTTAAGTAGATGTGAAGGTTCATTTCACAAAGGCAAAAGGAAAACACAATTATGGTGAAGATGATGACAAGTAAAGGTGCTGAAATTAAAGAGAGGAAACTAAACATAATGAAGGAAACCGAATAGGAAACAAAGCATTAAAACAAGAACAAGACATAGATTTCGGAATTGAAATTTGGAATGGAAATGGAATGGAAAAAGATGAGTGAAAGGAAACTTAGGAGAATGAAGCTGGAGAAGTGATCATGCCACTTGGATGGTGGTTTACTCCAAGATGAGTGAAGGATGCCGCCACTTGAGAGCTCTCTAAATCTCACAAGATAAGACAATGGTGTAAGGAGACAATGCTCACAAACTCTAACACAAATTGTGTATAGTAACTTTACTCTAATTTTCAACTTGGAAATACATGAGGTAGGCCTCCTTATTTATAGGTTTAGGAGCCTTGGTGAGCAAGCTTAAAGGGTAGGGATGGAAATACAAAAAGTGAGGCTGCCTAAGGTATTGACTTTAGTCAAACAACACCATCATCCTAATCTTCTAGAAGATACGTAAAAAATGCAACATTTGATAGTACACCTCTCCTTCTTTTGCTAAAGGCACCTATTTGCTAGCACACCCCTCCTTCTATTGCTAAGGGCACCTTTTTGATAGCGCACCCCTCCTTCAATTTGTAAGGGCACCTTTTTTATAACACCCCCCCTTCTATTGCTAAAGGCACCTATTTGCTAGTACACCCCCCCTCTAATACTTAAGGACACCTATTTACTACTATTACAAATAAAGAAAACAATTGATGCTCAGCACCCAAAGCTTGTGCTTTGCTTCTTGTAATCCTCTGAGGTATGGTGGGAGCTAAGGCAATGGTTGGAGCATCCTTACTTGGCCCTTGGTCTTGTGTCATTCTCCTAGTCTGCCTGCTCTGAGGTTGGGCCTGGTCAGTAGGCGTATTCCCTTCTAGGTCCTCATCATCCTCCTCGGGTGGTAGGGAATTCATCCACGAATTTGGAAGACCTGTGGAAAAAGGGGTTAGATCACTAATATTGAAAGAATTACTACTTAAATATGTATCAGGAAGATCTAACTCATAGGCATTATCATTGATCCTTTTGATGACCTGAAAAGGATCATCACCTCGTGGCAGAAGTTTGGACTTCCTTTGAGTAGGAAATCTATCCTTTCTCAAGTGAAGCCAAACCCAGTCCCCAGGTTCAAAGATCAAAGCCTTACGCCACTTATTGGCATACTCAGCATACTTGTCGACCTTCCTTTCTATTTGAAGCTTAATGTGGTTATGCAAGTCTTTTATGTAAGAAGCTTTTTCAAAACCATCCTTGCACAACACATCATCTAACACAGGAATAGGAAGGAGGTCAAGGGGTGTGAGGGGATTAAACCCATACACTACCTCAAAAGGGGTGTTAGAAGTAGTAGAATTAACTACTCGGTTGTAGGCAAACTCAATATGAGGTATTAAGTTTTCCCACACCCTTGGGTTCCCTGAGATAAGGCATCTTAACATTTGACCTAAAGTCCTATTGACCACTTCTGTTTGACCATCAGTTTGGGGGTGACAAGTAGTAGAAAACAGGAGTTTAGTTCCAAGTTTTCCCCACAAGGTCCTCCAGAAGTGACTTAAGAACTTAGAATCCTTGTCAGACACTATACTCTTAGGGAGCCCATGCAAACGAACTACTTCCTTAAAGAAGAGATTTGCAATATGAGTTGCATCATCTACTTTGTGGCATGGAATAAAATGAGCCATTTTTGAAAATCTATCCATAACCACAAAAATAGAATCCATACCCCAAGATGTCTTGGGAAGACCTAGAATAAAATATGATCCGGTCGGTCATCGGTAGTCGATGACGTCAGCAACAGATGACCACGTGGACCAGTCACAGGGTGACACGTGGCATGAGATAGCAGGTGAATCAGAGAGGAGATCACTCAGAATGGTGATCGGTGGTCAGTTACCGAGTGGCCACCACCCCCAGATAAGCCTCGCATGATTCTAGAAGCAGAGCGCGGAAAGTAATGAGGCACTGATCGGTCGTCAGTGCATGCAGAGCGCGATCGGTCGTCAGTGCGTGCAGAGTGCGGTCGGTCATCAGTGCATGCAGAGCGCGATCGGTCATCAGTGCATGCAGAGCGCGATCGGTCATCGGGGTTCTTGCCAACACGTGTTAAGCTAGGACCCAGGTTCCCAGCGAGAGCGTTACGCATGCACCTCGCATGATGCCCACTCAGAGGACGTGCGGTGAGACCATGCAGGCAGGATACGCCTGGTGAGTGTGCTCAGACTAGCCACACATGGCGCTCTCCTAGGAGCATGCGACTCACTCAGAGAGAAGAAACGCGCTAAGTTACTCCGCAAGAGGATAACTTAGCCGCACAGAGAAAAGCGCAGAAGCCCTTCAGATGTGACACGTGTACGGTTAGATGTCAGCTCATGCCTCCACGTGTCACCATCTGAGAGAGAGGCGCGGCCCAGTATAAAGGTACTCCACCTCATGTAAGGTACACACATTCTTACACAGTTTTACAGACCCTCACAGAATTACACTTCTGACAGTTTTTACAGTAACAGTTTCTGAGTCATTGTGGGGACGTTTATACACGTTGCACAGTGATAACAGATTTCAGTTACACAGAGAGAGAAAGTGGATCAGAGCACACACGAGTCTCACAGAGAGATTCAGTGAGAGTTTTTGGTGTTCCTGTTATCTGACTTGAGCGTCGGAGCTACAACGGCCGCTAGCGGCGCCATTTGTGTGTTTTGCAGGCATCGTTTGGAGTTCCAGTGAAGGTTCTTGGAGCGTTCTTGCAGAACGTGCAGTTGCAGAAGGCTAGACGAAGGAGTGACGAGGCATATCCTCCACGTTCGAGTCAGCGGCAGGATCAAAATCCATTGAAATATATACCCAAGGCATATTAGGGATGGGGAGAGGGGTATATAAACCATGGGGTTGCACTTTAGACTTAGCCTTCCTACATGCTATGCATTTGTCACAGAAACTATGTACGGATTTGCGCATGTGAGGCCAAAAGAAATGTTCATGCAATGTATCTAAAGTTTTAGCTACCCCAAAGTGACCCATTAATCCACCCTCATGTGCCTCTCTAACAAGGGATTGTCTTAAAGACCCTTGGGGAACACAAAGTCTTTTTCCTTTAAAAAGAAACCCATCATGGATGAAATAGTCTTTGTGTCCACCCTTTGAGCACTCTTGGAAGATTTGAGAAAACTCAAGGTCATCTTTATAACTTTCCTTTATGTGATCAAAGCCCAAGTAGTTAACTTCTAAAACATTTAGCAAGGTATGCCTTCTTGAAAGAGCATCCGCTACCACATTAATTTTACCTTGCTTATGTTTGATCACATAAGGAAATTGCTCAATGAACTCCACCCACTTAGCATGTCTCTTATTGAGCTTGCTTTGGCCTTTCAAATACTTAAGGGATTCATGATCACTATGTATCACAAATTCCTTGGGAAAAAGATAGTGTTGCCAATTTTGCAAGGCTCTCACAAGAGCATAAAGTTCCTTATCATAGGTGGAGTAGTTGAGGTGACTCCCTTTGAGTTTCTCACTAAAATAAGCTATGGGGTGACCCTCTTGGAGGAGGATTACCCCAATGCCTATGTTAGAGGCATCACATTCTATCTTAAATGTCTTAGTAAAGTTAGGGAGTGCTAAAATGGGTGCCTTAGTTAAGTTATCTTTCAAAGTGTCAAAAGCGTTTTCTTGTTCAAGGCCCCATTTAAACACAACATCCTTCTTTACTATGGCATTGAGAGGTGCGGCAATGGTACTAAAGACTTTCACAAACCTCCTATAAAAGCTAGCAAGGCCATGAAAGCTTCGTACCTCACTAACATTGGTGGGTGTGGGCCAATGTTTAATTGCTGCAACCTTTGTTTCATCTACATGCACCCCTTTAGAACTTACCACAAACCCTAGGAATTCTATGTGGTCTATTGCAAACACACATTTTTCAGGATTAGCATACAAATATTCTTTCCTAAGGGTTTCTAGAACTTGCCTAACATGCTGTTGATGTTCCTCTAAAGACAAGTTGTAGATGAGAATATCATCAAAGTAAACCACTACAAACTTGCCAATGAAGGGTCTTAAAACATGATGCATAAGTCGCATGAAGGTGCTTGGAGCATTGGTTAAGCCAAAGGGCATGACTAACCACTCGTATAAACCAAATTTGGTCTTAAAGGCAGTTTTCCATTCATGCCCCAGTTTAATCCGGATTTGGTTATAACCGCTCTTAAGATCAATTTTTGGTAAATACCTGAGACCCATGTAACTCATCCAACAAGTCATCTAACCTAGGAATGGGATGCCTATATTTGATTGTTATGTTATTTATTGCGCGACAATCCATACACATCCTCCAACTCCCATCCTTTTTAGGGACAAGAATCACAGGCATAGCACAAGGACTCATGCTATCTTGCACCCACCCCTTAGCTATTAACTCCTCTACTTGTTGTTGAATCTCTTTGGCCTCAGATGGGTTGGTCCTATATGCTGGCCTATTTGGTAAAGAAGCTCCAGGAATAAAATCTATTTGGTGCTCAATTCCCCTAAGAGGTGGTAATCCTTTTGGGGGATCTTGAAACACATCATTGAATTCCTTTACCAAATCTTCCAAGCATGAAGAACTGACCTTAGCCGACTCACTCTTAAGGGTCCTAGGGAAGGCTATATAGATAGACCTTTGTGTGAGCATTACCTTTTTTACCTCTTTAGGTGATATGAGAAGGCTTCTCTTAGAACTCTTTTTCTCTTTTTCTTTTCTCTCTTTTCTTTCATTCTCACTTGGTCCTCATGGACTTCTTTTGGTGAGAGAGATTTTAATGTGATCTTATGCCCATGGAAGTAGAAAGAGATTTTGTTGGTAAGGCCATCATGAATTGTTTTTCGATCAAATTGCCATGGCCTACCTAAAAGAATATGGGTTGCTTCCATAGGGACAACATCACACAAGACCTCATCCTTGTATTTACCAATTGAGAAGGCTATAAGGACTTGTTTATTAACTATGATCTCCCCCTCTTCACTTAATCATTGAAGCTTGTAGGGCTTGGCATGAGAGATGGTAGGTAACCCAAGGTGTTTTACCACTCTTGTGCTGGCCACATTTGCACAACTCCCCCCATCCACTATCAAGGAACACAACTTATCATTAATGAGACATCTAGTATGGAAAATATTTTCTCTTTGACTTTCATTAAAGGGCTTTAAAACTTGTCCTAGCATTCCTCTCACTACTAATAAGTCGCCTTCACATGGACCTTCACTCTCTTCCTCACTTGGGGATCTAGAAGGGTTGGGAGACCTAGATCTTTGGGAACTATGATCACTTAGAACTACCCCATCATGCATCATCATATTACGTTTAGTAGGACAATTAGAAGCAATGTGACCATAGCCTAAACATTTAAAACATTTCCTACTTGAGCTTTTAGTAGGAGATTTAGGAGTTGAAGTGGAGGGTTTAGAATCCCTAGGTTTGTAAGTGGACTCTTTGGATGGAAAAGGTGAAGAAGTTTTGTTTTTTTTTTTCCAAGAAGAGTGGTAAAAGCCATCATTATGAGCATTTTTAAAAGAAGTTTTCTTAGAAATTTGTGATTCTACCTTGATGGCAAGGTGAACCAATTTTTCTAAATTGGAGTACTCATAGAGTTCTACCACATCTTGGATATCCCGTCTTAAGCCACTTACAAATCTAGCCATTTTGAACTCCTCACTTTCATGCATGTCAACCTTTGTTAAAGTTGCTTCAAGTTCCTTAAAATAAGCATCCACACTTTGTGTGCCTTGATAAAGCCATTGGAGCTTCAACAAGAGATCGGTCCTATAGTGTGGAGGCACAAATCTAGCGTGCATGCATAACTTTAAATCCTCCCAAGAGACCACGGCTGGCCTCTTGTTAAGTCCAATGTCCATTACAGTCTTATGCCACCACTGCATGGCATAGTCTACAAACTCTAAGGAGGCTAACATAACTTTTTGGTCATCTTGGACCTCATACACATTAAACATTTATTCTACCTTAGCCTCCCATCCTAGGTAAACATTGGGATCGCAGTCCCCATTAAAACTTGGCAATTTAATGAAAGGGAAAGGGGTTTTGGGAGTTGGATGATGATGATGTTGAAAGTGCCGCTCCTCAAAGTGTTGATCTCTCCAATCTTGTTCATCTTCATAGCTTCCATAATTTGTGTAGGCTCTTGAATGCCGCATTTGCTCCCATCTTCTTCCTCTAGGTGGTCTTTCATGAGCCATTTCAAGTCTTTGAAGTCTTGCCTCCATTTGCCTCATTTCTTCCTCCTTTTGGGCTATGGTTCTTTTGGCCGCTTCTAATTCACCAATAAGGAAGGCTTTTTGTGGAGAATGAGGTTTGGAAGATTCACCTGAAGAAAGATAAGCCATAAAGAAGACACAAATAGAACAAACAATTAGGAAAGCAAAGTTAGTGGAAAAACAAGCTGAAGCTTGTGGTTTGGAGGAGAAACACTCAATGCACTCAAGAAATTTTTCCCACTCCTCAAGGTCTTTCTTGATTGATGAAAACCCTCAAATGAAAAAGGACAAAGCCTCAATCACTCAAGCAAGATGAAACTGAAACAAAACTTAAAGGAAACAAGAAGACAAGCAAGAAAAACTTAAACAAGAAAAGTTAAACCAAAGATGGAAAGAGAGATATGACAAAACTTTAGAAAAGAATATTGAATGAAAATGACAAGCAAAGAAAATAAGGCACTCAATAAAAGGTAGTACACAAAGAGAACCTAGAGAATGGTACTAGAATTGGATGAAGAAAACCAAAAACAGTACTACTAGAATATGTGTAAAATTTTGTGTGACTTTAAAAATTTATGCTGAGCTGAATAATGCAAATTTGAATGTGAAATTTAAACCACAGAAAGCTCAATGTCTTAGCTCAAAGTAGACACTGGAATTGTATCAAAACAGTGCACCAAATAATTGTGATAAATTTCTGAAAATCACTGCCACTTCACCGTTTTTCCAGCGTCAGTATTTTGTACTCTCTCTGTATTTCATTTATCATTTTTTTTTTATTTTGTATTTTACTACACTTCTTTTTTTCACTTTTTCTTAACACTTAAAACTACTCAAATCCAGAGTTTCATAATTTTTCTCCAACAAATTTAATTTGCATAAACAAAAATAGTCAGCACAGATTCAGTGAAATAGAGGAAACCTATTCTGGAATGAAAAATAGCATTGAGAAACTACAAAGACAAAATGGAATTGATGTATTTGAACTTGTATGGATATATCACACAAGCATGAACTCAAATCTAAAAGTTAAAATGCACCAAAGGCTCAAAACAGAATTATAAAACTGCACTCAAATAAAATCAATCAACCAAAATTAGCAATAAAAGGACTACATAGAATTGATGACATTGTAGGAGAAACATGACTTGACAAAACTTGTATGGATTCAAAAATCAAAATGACTCAAACACAATTAATTTGCACCAATTAAAACAGCAAGAAAGACTCAAAATAAAGCAAAAACAGAATAGCTAACCCAACAAGGAACCTAAAAAAAAAAATTCTGCACAAAATAAAGTGCCAAATCAACTCAAAAAGATAAACAAAACCATAACTCTAAATACCACATGATGTGAGTTGATTTTATGATTTAGCATTTTATGGTGGCACTTTAATTAGGATTGAGATTTTAGGATGATTAAGGTGAGAACCTAAGGAAAATCCCCACTGGACATTAACTTAACCAAGTGGTTAAGTAGATGTGAAGGTTCATTTCACAAAGGCAAAAGGAAAACACAATTATGGTGAAGATGATGACAAGTAAAGGTGCTGAAATTAAAGAGAGGAAACTAAACATAATGAAGGAAACCGAATAGGAAACAAAGCTTTAAAACAAGAACAAGACATAGATTTCGGAATTGAAATTTGGAATGGAAATGGAATGGAAAAAGATGAATGAAAGGAAACTTAGGAGAATGAAGCTGGAGAAGTGATCACGCCACTTGGATGGTGGTTTACTCCAAGATGAGTGAAGGATGCCGCCACTTGAGAGCTCTCTAAATCTCACAAGATAAGACAATGGTGTAAGGAGACAATGCTCACAAACTCTAACACAAATTGTGTATAGTAATTTTACTCTAATTTTCAACTTGGAAATACATGAGGTAGGCCTCCTTATTTATAGGTTTAGGAGCCTTGGTGAGCAAGCTTAAAGGGTAAGGATGGAAATACAAAAAGTGGGGCTGCCTAGGGTATTGACTTTAGTCAAACCACACCATCATCCTAATCTTTTAGAAGATAGGTAAAAAATGCAACATTTGATAGTACACCTCTCCTTCTTTTGCTAAAGGAACCTATTTGCTAGCACACCCCTCCTTCTATTGCTAAGGGCACCTTTTTGATAGCACACCCCCTCCTTCAATTTGTAAGGGCACCTTTTTGATAGCACACCCCCCTTCTATTGCTAAAGGCACCTATTTGCTAGTACACCCCCCCTCTAATACTTAAGGACACCTATTTACTACTATTACAAATAAAGAAAACAATTGATGCTCAGCACCCAAAGCTTGTGCTCTGCTTCTTGTAATCCTCTGAGGTATGGTGGGAGCTAAGGCAATGGTTGGAGCATCCTGACTTGGCCATTGGTCTTGTGTCATTCTCCTAGTCTGCCTGCTCTGAGGTTGGACCTGGTCAGTAGGCGTATTCCTTTCTAGGTCCTCATCATCATTGAGAATCATTTCATTGATATAATAGGCTTCCATCTAGTCTGTTCTTAGAATTCTTTATGAATAGGTATAGTCTACCTATGTACTGTTTTTGTTAACATATGGGTTTTGGTCTAGTCCCCCCATATATATATATATATATATATGTATGTATAATAATACTTTTTTCATGTGATGCCAAATGATTGTTGTTACTTGAGGTGTCAGCCTAGCTGAGATGTCAAGTTGCATAGTGATGCCTAACATGAAAGCTTTTATAAAAAATATGGTCTATTTTATTATATTTATTTTTTACTGAGAAAAAAATGGTCCAAACATGGTATAAACCCTAAATCCTAAATCCTAAATATTTTATATTACATGATGTATGTATCAAAACTTATTTAAATTATAAAAATTAAATAAATCTTAAAATTATATATATAGGCACCTTCAGAATAGATGGCCTTGCAACGCTGGTGCATGAGTTGGTACCTTGGCGGCCATACTGTTAAGACTACGCACTCCAGGAAAGGAAGGTTCTGTGCAGTGGCTGCGCTAAGCATGTGCAACGCACAACAATAGTCTTAGTAGTAATCCTAATTCCATTTAAGGAAAGGTTTTCGTGGGACAAGAGAATTAACCTAGATACAGCCTATAAAAAGGGTGGTAAGAACCCTAGAAAGGTACGCAGTTCTAAGCTTGAACTATTTTACTTACTCATTATTTCTTAGTCCAGTATTGACTTGATCGTCAGAGTGCAGTCAACAGGTAGGGCCCCTCCATTTCAACAGAGCCACTCTTGAGAGCGTAGAATCCACCCGAATCAGGAGGAGCCACCACCTCCCCTTAAAGTCAACGGTGACTGAGTCAACCAACGAGAACAATATTAAATTATTGTTTTTTATGAAATGTAAGAATGATATTAAATTATTGTTGTATATGAAATGTAAGACTGATATGTATAAAATTATTTATTATTTATATTAATGATAAATCCAACGTTATAAAAAAATAAGTAGTAGTCTTATAATATATTGTAAATTAAATTATTATATATAATTTTGAAACTATTCATATTCATAATAACTTGGACATTATTAAAAAAAAAATATTTTATCCAAAATATTATCTAAAAGTATTAAAGAAACTCATTCATAATAAATAAATATTTTATATTACATTATGTCTATATTAAAACTCATCCAAAAATTTAAATATCTTTTTAATAAATCTTAAAAATTATTTATTATTTGTAAGGAATAAAATTGAGACTAAATTCATTATTCATTAGATATGATTTTGAAGTAATTTATTTTAATATAGTATGTAGTAATCTTGTATTAGTAAATATATTAAATATTATATATAGAATGTAAGAATGATATTTAAAAATTGTTTCTATTATTGAAAAATCTGATTAAGGGTGTGTTTATTGGGTTAAGTTACCTAATGACCCAACTTCCTCAAATTCAACTCAATTAGATTGGGTTAAGTTTCATTTATGATTGGGTCAAAATCGTTCAACTTAAATTAATCCACTCTTAAATAGGTTATGATAGGTGTCTTCCATCCAATTTCATATTTTTTTGAGTTTTTGAATGAACTTTGCTGAAGCTTAATGGAAGTAATGGATCAAGGATTTGTAGGTGCATGAAGAGTAGGGAGAGTGATTGGTTCGGCCATATCACTTAGAGAGATGAAGAAGAAGACCAAAGATGCCTATCCTAGAGAGTTTTAGACAAGGGAGTTCTTAGGCTAGCAATTTGGTAGCATAATTGATCTTCTTAAACATGAACCAAGCACCCCAATTTATAGGTTTAAGGGTCGGTCATTGATGAGCATATATTTATTAACACTCAATAGCTTTAATCATGGATTATTGGACTATAATAATAAACAAATACATTGTTTTAATTAATATTCATATAATTGGGTTTATTTGGGCCTTAACTATTATTTTTGTTAATTTTGTGTTTTTAGAGTAAATGGTCTAAAGGAAGTGTCTACCTTTGTGAATGGGCCAAATATGCAAAAGTCCAAGTTGCTTCTTGAATCAAAATAGAAAACAAATTCTGAGGAGAAGAAAGAGAAAATAAAATCTACAATATCTTAGAAACAGAATTGGAAGCAAATCTTCTGCAAAGTATAAGAATTCTGGAAAGTTGGAAAGTTGGAAATTGTTAACAAAATCTAAACTACAATATTTTCCCAAGATCCTTGGAGCAGAAAATCCTATAAAAGGACACAAGCATCAAGGAAAAAGGGGGACCTTCATAGGGTTTTCTTAGTTTCTTTCTTTGTAATTATTTTGCCTTTGCATGGAAGGCTAAACTATTGAACAAGGGAAGCTTTGATGTCTTCAAATCCTCTTAAAGCTTGAAGAATCTGATGCATTTTGTGTTGGGTTTAGAATAGGGTGTTTAGAATCTCTGTTAAAGATCAGATCCTAATCTCAGCATTGCTTGATCAATTAGATTTCAAAGAAACAAAGTGTTTTTTCAAGCAAAGGGAAAACAACCGATTAGATCTTCGAAATAATTGGTTGTTTGTTACCTAGCTGGCACAAGGGTTTTGAAACTACTTTTTGATTCTGTTAACTAACAGCTTAACCCATTTAACTGATTAATTTGTGGTTTCAACCGGTTAAATGTGTGTCTTCATAACAACTTTTTGAAAAATTATTTTAACTGTTTTAAAATCGTTTTAGCGGATTCAAAGTGCCAAAAACGGCTAGTTTTTAAATGCTATAAATATAGCCCTTATTTCAAAAAGAATATAACAATTTTACAAAAGAGATTTTGAGATCAAAAGAGAGATAACAATTTTTGAAAGGAGCAAGATTGCTACCAAACTTTTCTGAGTTTTTCAAGATCTGTCTTAGGATTTCCTGTTGTAATCTTTAGGTGTTTTCTATCCTTGTATAGTTTTTGTGTTTGATAAATCTGTAAAGAATTGTGGTTCATAGAGTTAGAGGATTGTTCTGATCTATGGTGTAGTTAAGCTAAGAGAAGTGGGTGTTCTTGTGTGAGTCAAGATCACTTTGGTGAGTGTATGATTGTAATCAGGTTGATTACTAGTGGAACTCAGATAGTTTTCTAAGAACTGGATGTAGCTCAATGTGCGAGTGAACCAGTATAACTCTCTGTGTTTGTATCTCTCTATCTCTGCCTTCATTTGAAACTATTTGATATAAGTTGCTTCTGTTGTCATAAGAACAACCGATTAAAATGATATTTTAACCGGTTATAATTCTGTAACAGTTTCTGTGTTCATTGTTTGATTTCTTATTTGTGTTTGTTTGATAAAGATTCATTCTTAATCAAATATTTGTGAAAATATCTTGTAAACAATTCACCCCCCCCCCTCTTGTTTTAAGCCATCAATTCTAACAATTGGCATCAAGAGCTAGGTTCTTGAAAAATATTCAAGTTTCTGCTTTTCTGGAAAACCTTTTCAAACATGGCTAACAAGTGGTGTTTTGGGGAAGGTGCCGCTTTGAATAAACCACCTCTGTTTTGTGGTGAAAACTATCAACTTTTGTGTATAAGAATGAATTTCTTTATTGAGTCACTCGATAAAGAAATCTGGAATGCTATTTCAAACAATGCCTTCATGCATATGCATGAAAATAACTCTGCATCAACAAAAAAGGAAAGAGAGCATCTTGATTGTATAGCAAAAAATGTAATTGTCTTTGCACTTGATTCTGACAAATTGCTCAAAGTTTTAGAGTGTATCTCAGCAGAAGAAATGTGGGACACTCTTGAGAAATGTCACAAGAATACAAGAGGTAACGTGCTGGACAAGGAAGAATCTTCCACTGGATCATCTTCTGCAGAAACCAAGATAGAGGTCTGCCTTATGGCAAAAGAAGAATCTAAATCAAGCCAAGTAAATGCATCCTCTTCCAATAAAAGTGAAATTTATTCTCAATTGCTTGAAGCTTTTCAATAGACTTATGAAGAAGCTTATAGATTAACCCTTTTAAACAACTAGTTGAAACTTGATAACAACAGGTTAAATGAAAGAGTCAGAATCTTGGAAGAAAAATTGGATATTTCCAAAACTGATTTCGAAAACCTTGAATTGATTTATCAAAATTCTTCTTGCAAGTGTGATTCTAACTCTTGTGAAAATTGTGAAAATCTTCAAAAGAAAGTTTTGTATCTTTTAAAAACTGTGGATAAGTTTTCTAAAGGGAAGTCCAATTTCGAAACTGTTCTTGCCTCACAAAACTGTGTTTTTGGAAAATCTAGTTTGGGTTTTAACCCATAAAGCAAAAACAATGGATGTGAAAAACCTTTTTCAACCATCAAAGAATTTCAATCGGTTAAAACGTCGAAACAACCGGTTGTTACTTGTTTTTACTGTATGAAAAAGGGTCATTCTGTGAAATTTTGCAGAGTTCACAAGGTTCTTGTTCCAAAAGGTGTCCTAAAATGGGTTCTTAAGAATCCTAAGGTTCCTTGGAAACAAATTAATTGTCATGGACCCAAATTTATAAGGGGACCAGATTTTGCCACCTGAATTTAATTTTTGCAGGGTTGCTTGGAGGGAAAACAACACCTATGGTATCTAGACAGTGGCTGCTCCAAGCATATGACAAGGGATGCATCTAAATTTGTTAGCATCACTCTCAAACAGGATGGACATGTTACTTATGGAGATAACAATAAAGGAAAAATCCTTGGCAAAGGCACCACAGGCAATGAAAGCAGTTTTCTTATCCATGATGTGCTCTAGGTAGAAGGACTAAAGCACAACCTGTTGAGCATCAATCAGCTTTGTGATAGGGGCTACCAAGTTACCTTCAGAACCAATTCATGTGAAATCAGGTTACCTAATTCAAAGGAAGTCCTTCATACTGGTAAGAGATCAAACAATGTCTATTTTTACTCTAACTCCACATCAATCAGTTGTTTGCTAATAAAGCATGAGGAATCATGGCTTTGGCATAGGAGGATTGCTCACATACATATGCATCATTTGAATAAACTAATTTCAAATGAACTTTTTCTTGGCTTACCCAAACTCAAATTTGAAAAGGAACATGTGTGTGAGGCTTGCCAAAAGAGGAAACAAACCAAAAAATCTTTTAAACTGAAAAATTGTGTTTCAACTTCAAAACCTCTTGAACTCTTGCACATGGATCTTTTCGGTCCTTCTAGGACTATGAGTCTTGGAGGAAATTTGTATGTTCTTGTGGTTGTAGATGATTATTCCAGGTTCACTTGGACAATATTCCTACACTTAAAGAAGGAGGCTTACTCTGAATTCAAGAAACTAGCCAAAAGGTTGCAAAATACATGCTGTAGCAACATTGGAGCGATTAGGAGTGACCATGGTGGTGAATTTTAGAATGATAAGTTCAGAAAATTTTGCAACAAGCTGGGGATCTTCCACAAATTTTCAACACCAAGAACACCCCAACAAAATGGAGTAGTGGAGAGAAAGAATAGGAAACTTGAAGAGCTAGCAAGGACAATTTCGAATGAATCATCTTTGCCTAAATGCTTTTGGGCTGATGTAGTAAGTACAGCCTGCTATGTGATGAACCGTGTCCTCATCAGGCCAATTTTGAAGAAAACTCCTTATGAGCTGCTAAATGGAAGGAAGCCACAGATAGGCCACCTAAAAGTCTTTGGATGTAGGTGTTACATCCTCAACAATGGTAAGGAAAATCTAGACAAATTTGATGCTAAGGCTAACAAAGGTATTTTCATAGGATACTCTCTATCTAGTCATGCATATAGAGTATACAATAAAAGGCTTATGACTGTTGAAGAATCTACACATGTTTTTTATGAAACTAACAAATCTGAGCAAGGTATAGCAAAAGACAACATTTAAGAAGATGAACAGAACGTATTTCTGAAGAATTTGGAAAATAGTACAAAAATTCAATCGGTTAAACCTGCGAAACAACCAATTGAAAATCTGTAGCAGAGTTCTTTTAAAAAAGAATGGAGAATTCCCAAAGATCTATCTGCTGAAAACATAATTGGGCAGATCAACAAAGGAGTATCTACCAGAAGGAATGTAGCAAACTACTGCAATCATACAACATTTGTCTCCAAGACTGAACCAAAGTCAATCAAGGAAGCACTGAAAGATGAACACTGGACAACAGCTATGCATGAGGAGTTCAACCAGTTTGTGAGAAATGATGTGTGGACCCTTGTCCCTCAAACAGCTCAGATGAATATCATAGGCACAAAGTGGGTGTTCAGAAATAAGTTAGATGATTCAGGAGTCATTACAAGGAACAAGGCAAGGCTGGTTGCCAAAGGCTATAATCAAGAAGAAGGAGTTGGTTGTGATGAAACATTTGCACCAGTAGCAAGGTTAGAGGCAGTGAGACTATTATTGGCTTTTGCTTGCATGAATGGTTTCAAACTTTTTCAGATGGACGTGAAGAGTGCCTTCTTGAATGGATTAGTGAATGAAGATATCTATGTCTCATAACCTCCTGGATTTGAAGATCACAAGTTTCCTAATCATGTGTATAAGTTGAAGAAAGCACTGTATGGTCTTAAACAAGCACCAAGGCAATGGTATGAGAGGTTAAGTTACTTTCTTCTATCTTATCATTATGAAAGAGGGAAGATTGACAAAACCCTTTTCATTAAGAAATCTGAATCTGCTGTCATTTTAGTACAAATATATGTAGATGACATTATTTTTGGTTCATCTAATGAGAAACTATGTGAGGATTTTGTACATGCTATGATGGGAGAATTTGAGATGTCAATGATGGGGGAACTCACCTTCTTCCTTGGACTGCAAATCAAACAAACAGTAGAAGGAATCTTTGTGTGTCAAACCAAGTACTGCAATGACATACTGAAGAAGTTTGAAATGGATAGCTGCAAGTCCGCAACAACACCTATGGCTACAAACTGCTATCTAGATTCTGATGAAGCTGGACCAGAAGTGGATCAAACCAAATACAAGGGCTTAATCGGTTCTCTACTGTATCTTACAACAAGCAGACCAGATATTATGTTTGTTGTCTGCCTCTGCGCAAGGTTTCAATCATGTCCTAAGGAGTCTTACCTCAAAGCTGCCAAGAGAATCCTAAAGTATCTCAAAGGCACTTCTCAAGTTGGACTATGGTATCCTTCTCATTCCTCTATAAAGCTTGTTGGTTTCTCTAATTCTGACTTTGCAAGTAGCAAATTAGATAGAAAAAACACAAGCGAAACATGCCACTTGCTTGGATCAAGCTTAATATCATGGCACACCAAAAGGCAAGCATGTGTTGCTTTATCAATAGCTGAAGCAGAATATATAGTTGTAGGTAGCTGCTGCGCCCAAATTTTATGGATTAAACAGCAATTGGAAGACTTTGGACTGAAGATCAGCAAGACCCCACTCTACAGTGACAATACAAGTGCAATCAACCTTACCAAGAATCAAGTACAACACTCAAGGACCAAGCATATTGAAATAAGGCATCCGAGACCATGTAGAGAATGGTGACTGTGAAGTCAAATTTATTGCAACTGAAAGGCAACTAGCTAACATCTTCACCAAACCTCTTTCTAAGGACAGGTTTTACACTCTTAGAAATGAGCTAGGCATAATTGATATACATGCGTTATCTCATGTTTAATCTCTTCTTTTTGTCTATTTGATGAGACAAATAGGGGGAGAATTTGGGTCTGTAATGTGTTCTTTAAATTTCCTTTATAACTATTTTAAACATTGCTCGTATGACTATTGAACTGTGGTTTAAATCTGATTTGCTTGTATCTGTTTAAATCTCTGATACAATTTTTTAACCGGTTATCTCTACGAAATAACCGATTGTTCGTCTGTGTATGCTTGCTGGTTTTCTCATTTGATTTGGCTGATGTTCTAGTTCTGGAAATCACCTAATGGGAACCAGTGTCTGGTGCTTATATATGGAATAGATTATCCTGTGTTTCCATGTTTGCTCATGATTGCAGGTTGAGCAGATTCTAAACAAAGAACATTCCAAAAAGCAACCCAAGGATTTGTCTCCATCAAATAGGGGGAGATTGTTGAACAAGGGAAGCTTTGATGTTTTCAAATCCTCTTAAAGCTTGAAGAATATGATGCTTTTTGTGTTGGGTTTAGAATAGGGTGTTTAGAATCTCTATTAAAGATCAGATCCTAATCTTAGCATTGCTTGATCAATTAGATTTCAAAGAAACAAAGTGTTTTTTCGAGCAAAAGGAAAACAACCGATTAGATCTTTGAAATAACCGGTTGTTTATTACCTAGCTGGCACAAGGGTTTTGAAACTGCTTTTTGATTCTGTTAACTAACAGCTTGACCCATTTAACCGATTAATTCGTGGTTTCAACCGGTTAAATGTGTGTCTTCATAACAGCTTTTTGAAAAACTGTTTTAACTGTTTTAAAACCGTTTTAGCTTATTCAAAGTGCCAAAAAAGACTAGTTTTTAAGTGCTATAAATATAGCCCTTCTTTCAAAAAAAATATAACAATTTTACAAAAGAGATTTTGAGATCAAACGAAAGATAACATTTTTTGAAAGGAGCAAGATTGCTACCAAGCTTTGCTGAGTTTTTCAAGATCTGTCTTAGGATTTCCTGCTGTAATCTTCAGGTGTTTTCTATCCTTGTATAGTTCTTGTGTGTTGATAAATCTGTAAAGAATTGTGGTTCACAGAGTTAGAGGATTGTTCTGATCTGTGGTGTAGTTAAGCCAAGAGAAATGGGTGTTCTTGTGTGAGTCAAGATCACTTATTTGGTGAGTGTGTGATAGTAATTAGGTTGATTGATTACTAGTGGAACTCAAATAGTTTTCTGAGAACTGGATGTAGCTCAATGTGTGAGTGAACCAGTATAACTCTTTGTGTTTGTATCTCTCTATCTCTGCCTTCATTTGAAACTGTTTGATATAAATTGCTTCTGCTGTTATAAGAACAACCGATTAAAATGATATTTTAACCGGTTATAATTCTGTAACAGTTTCTGTGTTCATTGTTTGATTTCTTATCTGTGTTTGTTTGATAAAGATTCATTCTTAATCAAATATTTGTGAAATTCTTTTGAAAACAATTCACCACCCCCCTCTTGTTTTGAGCCATCAATTCTATCATAAACCTTTTTGGTTGATTCCTTTGTATTTCCCCATTGAGTTCTGAGGTTTTGTTCAATCAAAGTTTTGATTTTTAATTCTCTATAGCAGTTATTTTAATAGTCTAATCTCCTAGAAAACTGGTTTTCATGAGAGGTTGTACGTGAACGCATGATTGAGAGTCTTCCTTATCTTAAACTTTGGTTTCTTAGTTAATTCACATTGTTCTAATTAATTTCTTGGGCGTATGATTCAAGAGAGAGGAGATAAGCATTCCTATGGAGTATACGCATGGAACAAAGTGGGTACTAATTAAACCAGTAGACGCATGCCTTATTGGTGAGTTTCAGTTGAATCAGATTGGCACATGTTCAATCTAGTTTAGCTCTGTTGGAGGATTGATAAAGGATTAATCTTTAGATAACCTGTGAAGAATTCAATGGTGGAAGAACTTGGGATCAACCACTTTTTATTTTTTGTTTTAATATCTTTTATATTTTCTGCACAATTATCTCATCCCCTTTTTATTATTATTGTTATTGCTAACTTTGTATTGCTCGTAGATAGATTCTAAACACTGATTTTTTTATTATTTTACTATTGGATTCGTTGGGACACGAGTTGGGGTCATTTGGCCACAACTATATTATCTAGTTTGGTAAGCAAGATCTTGAAACCAAAACCAAATCAAGTAAGACCAAGTTTTCTTTTTAAAATTTTTGATTTAAAATAGAAGCATTAAAATTAGATCTTTAATTTGAGAGTAGTTTTACAGTGTACTTAAGAGAAACAATTTTCATTTTAAATGCTAGATTCAAATAAGTTTTGCAATATATTGTTTTGATAAGAGACTTGGTTTTTGATGACTTGATTTTAAGTATGAATCTGTCAAATATCAAGACTACCTTGCAATTTTTAAGTTTGACTAAATTCTTTCCAAAACCTTGAAATCAGAATATAAACCAGAGCAATACTGTAGTAAAACAACAGATTCAATTCAAAAACAATAAATTCAATTATTATAGTTCTGCAGATTTCTCAGTCTTAGAGGAAGTGATTTATGTAAGAAGAATAACACACAAAGATTTATACTGGTTCACTCAATCTTGAGTTACATTCAGCCTCATCTCACACCAAGATGAATTCCACTAAAAACACAACAATCTTTACAAAAGATTACAAACAAGCCAGTTCTTGAACCCTTCAAGAACCAAGGATACAAGCTGAAAAACACAATTTCAGCAACTTTCTATTTCAAGAAACACTATCAAAAAGTAAATGAATACAACTTACACAGAAAAGAGTTTAAGGAAAGAAAACACCTTGTTATGCAAAATTTAGTGACTCAAAACTGGATCTCCACTGTTGCATCACTTTGATGGAACTTCAAATCCCCAGTTAATGTAAAAAATAGCATAAGAACTTTCAAAATTTTGAAAAACATAACTCACTTGACAACTTCACAGAAAAATCTTGAAAACGTAAGTAATTTGTATTGCAAGGGATGATTTGAACTGTGACACAAATATCCTTTTATAGGGCTCAAGTCAAAATAGTTTTCTCAAAAAAGTTTTCAAAATTGTTATAAAACAACAGTTTAAAGCCTAAAAAAAAGGTTGTATTTTGAGAAAGCACTTGATGGTAACATAACCAATTTGTGCTTGAGATCCTGGGAGTGTCCTCATTGTTCACGTACCATGCATGTAGCTTCACTTGGAAACCCTAATCCTGACAGGCACTTAAACCCTTCAAGACTCTACACATAACTGTGTTTTCCCATCCTCACGTATGGATGCTTCATGACCTAGGTCTCTCCCTACTTCTGGGCATCTTATTGATAACTGGTCTTGCTCCCGGGACCCACCTTCCATGATCTAGTTCTGCTGTTCAAAACACACAAGACCGATGTCACATCGTCCCACTCTGTTGCCGAGGACTCATCACCGTGTTGTGTGACAGGGACACATCGTTCCACTCGGGTGATCGATATGCTGATGACTAATCAGCCCACTGGTCCATGCTACTCGTGGGACCTGACCCACGTGGCTCTGGTCCATGCTGTGGGACCCGGCTCACGTGGCTCACCATTACTAACTGTTCTCGGTGTCCGAGGACTGGTCGATACATTGAGCATAATCTTCAAGATCTCCAACAATCTTCCCCTGTTTGATGAAGACAAATAACCATGCTTTGAAGAGAGTAACAAGGCCAATTTCAGTAATCAGAGTTGCTGCTGCTGCATTTTGGTCTGAGTTTGCTGCATAAAAAAACAGTACTATATACCTTTCATCAAAGCATACATACACTTACTTCTCCCCCTTTGTGTTCATTAAACCGAGTCAATGCACAAACAAATAATAACTAGAAAGCAAACATGCATAAGGAGACAGATAATGTTTTAAGTGCTTAAGCACTTTTACAGTCCGGAACCAACATAAATAGAATAGTGCAGTAAAACTTAAGACAGAGAGCAGAGAAGGCATAAAACAGTCCAGAGAATTTAAAAATAGTGCAGAATTAAAGCTCAAATGTGCAGAGGAATCATCATTTCTCCGTGTAATAAAGCTCAGCCAGCTGCTCCTGAACTCCTTCAATTTGATGATCCACATTCTGGAACCGGGCTTGAGTAATTTCAAAATAAGCTCTTCGGTCTGCTGAGAGTGAGAGCTGTCTCTCAAAGATGGACAGAGGCTCACCACGATACTTTGGTTATTCATAGACAATGAGTGCATTCCTATCATTTGCAGGAACCTCATCATGCATGGACTAAGCTGGAGTTAAAAAATAATCCTATATTAAAAATTATTCTAAGTCAATTTTATTTTATTTTTATTTATAACATTTTCAAATTTGTTTTTAATTATACACACTATTAAGAAAATGATTATGATGATATTAAAATGGATAAAACATAGGTACTGTTCTTTATAAAACATGTTAATTTTATAAATTATTACTTTTTTATGAATGTTTATTTACAAAAATAATTATTACATTTATAAATATTTTAATCATTATATTTAGTATTAACAAATTAATAATTTAAATTATATGAAACATTTTTCATTATTTTTTAGAATTTTTATTTTCTTTCTTCTATGAAATTTTCGAACCAAAATTTCAAAAATAAATTATTCAAAATTTATAAGCCTTAATTTTGTTAAAAAAAATCGTATTTACATCTGTTATTGCTTACAATATATGTTTTTATAAATAATTATTTCTTCAAATAATTATTTTTCTAAATTATTATGTTCTAAACAATTTTTTTTTTTAAAAAAAATGATCAGTTCTCTTACCTTTATTTTTAAATAAAAATAATAAGAAAGTCATGTTCATAATGAAGTTAAATTCTGAATCACTACAATAAACCGTACTATTTAAACAATTATTTAACACTATATGCTTTTTAAGGTAGATATTTGACACAGTACATTATTGGAAAAAAATGACAAAAAAAAATCTCTAAATGTGTTATTTTAGTCAAAATGTATATGAAGGAGAATTTCCCAAATTAATTGAGATGTGTTTGGTTGCTTTTCAATCATGATGCTAGTATTTGTGTAAGGACCTATAAATTATTTGGAATAGAAGTGATAGATTTTAAATAATTTCTGAGTATGTTATTATTTAAAATAAAAAGGACATAAAAATAGAAAATTATCATAGTGGTCAGACCTCGGACGTCGCCTAAGGTCTGGGGTTAGCTGGTAGAGGGCGGTCGGTTGACCATTGTACCAACCAAGTAGTCAGGTGCGATGACTTTATCGTGAGGTAATCACGTGGGCGTGCTTGAGGTGGGGAGGCACGTGAAGCCAGAAGGGTAAGAGAAAGGAAGGTGTAGCTCAGGAGTCGACGAGATCGCCGTTTGTTGAAGAAGGCGGCGGCCTCCGACTTCACCCATATGAAATCAGTAATCGCCTATGGTGTACATGACCGCCAATCGCCTATGGTGCACATGATCGCCGAAAAGAGCACATCGCCGAGTATTCGAGAAGACTTGGTAAGCACTTAGTATGTGGTCTAAATACAGAAGATGAGTGATATAGAAGACAGGTGGCATATCTGCCACCATGAGTAGTGTGAGCCGTGATACCACAGACTTAGAGGAATGGGAGGACGAGCCCTCAACTGGGTGTGACGATGTGACATCGGTGACCAGAGTGAGGCGATGTGTCCTCGTCACACACAAAGGCGATAAGAGATCGCCAACAGGATGAGAGGAACATCGGTCATCAACCAGGATGGGAGACACATCGGTTGTCTGCCAGGGTGAGACATCGGTTGTCTGCCAGGGTGAGACATCGGTTGTCTGCCAGGGTGACACATCGGTTGTCTGCCAGGATGACACATCGGTTGTCTGCCAGGGTGAGACATCGGTTGTCTACCAGGGTGAGACATCGGTTGTCTGCCAGGGTGAGGAATCAGTCGTCCGTCAGGAAGAGGAATCGGTCATCGCCGGTATGAGAGGTATCGGTCATCGCCGGTATGAGAGATACATCAGACATCAGTAGATGGTGGATGGACATCGCGCGGTCAGTCATCGGTGGAAGGGCATCGCGCGGTTCCCTGCTACGCGTGTTAAAGTGGGACCCAGGCTCCCCGCGAGAACGTCCTGCATGCGCGACACGTAGATAGAAAGGGTGTTTCAGAATAGTTAGCATCAGAGAGTTGGTATGCGCCGAGACCCACGTGGTCATACTGTTCAAGGAAGTGTGCACGCAAGCTTCCTGCAGAGTGGGTGGTGGCAGCGGCATTTCTGGGCAAGTTGGTTTAGATTCAAAACTCACCCCTGAGAGGCAGTAGATGTTGCTGTGGTTCGAGAGTGATTAAGTGAGTTAGCTTTGGTTCCCTGTTTCCTTCCTCTCCTTCTCCCTGTGTTCAGACGTCCTAGCGTACCAGTTGAAGATCGGCGACTACCCCTGGTTTCCTGACGTTGTGCCCTGCGAGTTTTCTGATCAAAGCCTTAAAACAGAGCTCGGGTATCCTTAAGTCTCGGTGGGTTTGGAGCTCTTAGTGAGATTTTACGCACGTCCAAGTAAGGGAAGCTAGCATTCGTTCAATAAAAACCTTAGGCTAGAAGATTCTGAACTTCGGGCGACGTGGTCGCCGGTTTCAAACTTTCTTGCACGATGCTCTGTTTTTATGTGTGGGGCGACGTGATCGCTAGTTTTAATGCAAATTTCGAAATCCCCTGTTTTAGTGACGAAGTGAAATTGTTTGATATTGAAATGTGAACTGTATATGATTTTCGAAATTCTGAACTTGGTTCTGATTGTTGCTGTGATTTGGAACCGTCCATTACGTGTTGTATGATGCATTGTATGTTGTGAATGTGGGATCAAGGCATAGTATTTTCAGGAAAGAAAATACCGTGTAAGATCGTGTAGAATGTGCATTGACCGGTGATTCGTCTAGAAGGAGATATCCTGACTCTCCTGATATAATGGAATCATATAGATGAAGTTATTCAGGTGTTGAGAGTTGAAGGAGATTCATATGTATGGGTAAGTTGTTTGAAAGATAACTAACTTGACCTGTTGTATGGATTAACCCTGTCATACTAGGAGAGTGATGATATTGAGATTGAGATTATTGTTTATGCGCATAACTGTGTGGATTTCACAGCGACCCTGTGTGGATTTCACAGTGGTGTAGTATGACAGGTGCAGATCTCTGAGTCTAGTCAATGCACGAGTCTTCCGGAAGTAGTGTCAAGTGTCTATGTGTGATGAGTCAGTGGAAGTCTGACGTGAGAAAGAGAAATATTGAAATGTGATAGACACTTGATGGATTATGTGAAATGAATGGCACTTGAGGGAATTGTGAAATGTGTAAATATTTGATGGTTTATGTTGATGTAAAGTTTCATATTTAAAGTTTTAAAAATATCTAGCTTACCCTGTGTTTTGTTTTGTGTTTGCTTTCTTAAAACTGTGATGATCGTGTAATTACACGGGAGCAGATGATGTTGCAGGCAGTAGAGCTCCTCAGTGAGTGGTTGGACAAGGAGATCGCCTGTTTTTATGCTGTATCTTGTTTTATTTCAAAACACTGGGTGGTTATGTATTAAAAATTTCCTAGAGAAGGGATATTATTTTGAAGAAAATACAATGTATGAGATGGATGTATTTTATTATATAAACATATGTTAATTTTGATATTATTGTTTCATGTTTATTTTATGATATAAATATGAATAAGATTTGAGGGACGTTACAATTTGCACAGTAAAAATAAATATCTTATAAACTCGTGACCCAAAAAAAAGTTAAATTTACTCCATCAAGCTAATTAAATTCCTTACTTGAGATGTTATTAATAGCAAAGATACAAGTATCATCTGACTATGTGTCTAAATTTTTTCTTAAGAATAATAATAATATTGTGATAAGAAAAATATAAAAAACTTCAAATTTATAAATAATACAATAAAACTGAAATTATTGATGAAATATTATTAATGGATATTTATTATCGGAAAATAACACGTTATCAATAAAAATTTATTGAAAGTTTTGAAGCGATAGATAATAAATGTTATTTTTTTATCAGATAGAGGTAAATGTTATAATAACTAAAACCTCATCCATAATATTTATTTAATGGATGAATTATGTGTGATCTATATAAGATTGTTATACACATCCACTGGTAGTTAAGGAATATTAATATTATGTTGGTAATATGTTTGAATTCAGTATGTAATAAAATATATTGATATTGATATTAAAATATTTTATTCTATTATTTATTATTAAGAAATATTAAGGTAATGATTATTTAATTAAAAATGGTATATATAAATATTTGATTAATAATATATTAATTATTTAACTAATAGATAGTAATCTCATAATTATCTAATTAATAACTATTAATCTATTACCTATTTAATTAATAAATATTATTATAAAATTAATTTAATTAATAATATATTAATGTAAGAATTATTTAATGAATAAACATTAGCGTGTTGATTTTGTAAATAATAATTTATCTTCCTCTATTATATTTATGCATGGCTCTATATTTATGTATTGCTCTCTCTTGTGTTTTCCTTAAATCTTCACACTTTCACTCCCACTCTCTCACCTCCTCAATTTTTCACTCTCAATCCAAATCAACCAAGCATTAGGATATGATGGTGAGAAAAGGTGCAATGTTTATAAGGGTTAGAACTGTTTTCTTATTTTGGCTGCTCATACAACCTTCAACCAGTCTTTCTTTGGACCCTGAAAAAACTGTAGTTGTGGAAAATGGTTTAGAAGGAGGTCAAGACCTCTTCTTTCATTGCAAATCTTCAGACAGTGATCTTGGTGTGCAGCAGCTTCATTTGAATGGAACTTTTAGATGGAGATTTAGAGTTAACTTATTTGAAACAACATTGTTTCATTGCATCTTTCAATGGGAAGGTGCCTCGCACAGCTTTGTTATTTACAAAGCAAAAAGGGATCAATACATTTGTAATGTATGCAGTTGGATAGTAAAAGAAGAAGGTCCATGTATGTATTTTCCTGGAAATCTTAACTGCTATAATTGGTACAGTTAAGAAGAAGAACGAGTTTGATTGTACACGGAATTCGGAACTCAATCTTTGTGCGTTTCTTATCCTAATTACTTTTAATAAAACAATGATGAATAAAATTTAAAGGTACAATCCATGCTTTTGGTTGCTTTTTATGTGGAGTTGCACTTTTATTTTTCTTTATAATATATCCCATTGCTAATTTTCAATTTTTAATTATGATATCTTATAGTTTCCTAATTTTTAAAGTTATACGTTTTATTTCATTTGTTAGATGATAATATATATTGGCATTGAAGTGGAATGTTAATTTTGAAATGAGTTTTTAACATCATATTTGATCAAACATCTTAATCATAAATTTTGACCAAAATAGCATATTTTGACTATTTACTTCTTCTAATATTATATTATATCAAATATATATTCGAATATCATACTCTTTTAATTATTATTCAAATAGAACGGTTTAATATAGTAGTTCAGTATTTGGTTCCATTTTGAACTTGATATTATTATTTTTATTTAAAAATGAAGGAAAAACAATTTAAATATAATATCTAGAAAATAAATATTTTAAATAAATTTGTAGAAAATGTGTATTTTAAAAAGTAAAATTTTGAAGGTACTTATATTAATAAGTAATATTTTAGAAAAATAAATATATTTACAAAATAAAAATTTAGAAAAATAATTATATTAAGAAATGATTATTTAAAAGTTAATTTATAAATTATTACCTTTTTATGAACGTTTTATTTTACAAAAATAATTATTACATATATAAACATTTTAATCATTATATTTAGTATTAACAAATTAATAATTTAAATTATATGAAACATTTTTCACTATTTTTTAGAATTTTTATTTTCTTTTCTCTATGAAATTTTCAAAACAAAATTTCAAAAATAAATTATTCAAAATTTATAAGCCTTAATTTTGTTAAAAAAAATCGTATTTACATCTGTTATTGCTTACAATATATGTTTTATAAATAATTATTTCTTCAAATAATTATTTTTCTAAATTATTATGTTCCATATAATTATTATTTTAATATTTTTTTTAGAAACTAGTTTTCAATCCAATTTTTTTAATTTTTTTTAAAAATAAAAAACCATAAACTCTTTTCCTTCATTTTTAAATAAAAACAATAATAAAATCGTGTTCAGAATGAAATTAAATTCTGAATCACTACAATAACAGTACTATTTAAATAATTTTTTAATACAATATCTATACTTATATAAATGAGATTTTTTTTTTAACAATTCTAAATTATTTTCCTATTTTATCTTTATATAAATATTTGATTTTATTTCATTATTATAGACATTACGTTATTTCCTATTTTTTCTAAAACATTGATATGTAAAGCGATTTTGAACTAAAAGAGAGGTGCAGGAGTGTTTTTTTTTTTTTTTAATATTTCAGTCATTTTTTATTTTTTTATATATTTACTAAATAAGTAATTATTTTTATAATTATTTGAAAACTATTTTTTTTAACGCAATATCTATATCTATATTTATATATAAATGAGATTCTCCTCTTTAATTGCTCTCAATTCTTTTCCTATTCTATCTTTATATAAATATTTGATTTTATTTCATTATTATAGACAATACGTCATTTTCTATTTTTTCTAAAACATTGATATACGAGCGATTTTGAATTGAAAGAGAGGTGGATGAACGCTTTTTTTTTTTTTTTTTTTTATATTTCAGTCATTTCCTTTTTTTTAAAATATTTATTAAATAAGTAATTATTTTTATAATTATTTGAAAATTTTTTTCTTTTTAAAAAAAAAAACTAATATAATGAAACGTTCTTACAACCTGAAGTAATTTTTTTTTTCATATCTTCATCTTTCATAAAAATTATAATTTTTATCTCTTTTTATTATTTGGTTAATTGACACTTTTAATTAATTCTTAATATTAAACATAATTATATATAAATAATAAAAATAAAAAATACACATACACATACATAATTTTGATTTAATTAACATATTTTATTTAATTTTTAATATTAAAAATAACTATATATAAATAATAAAAATAAAAAAGCAAATGGACAGATGCAATAACGTGCCTGTATTTCTACTAGTGATTTATAAGGTAGATATATGACACCGTACATTATTGGAAAAAATGAAAAAAAAAATCTAAATATGTTATTTGAGTCAAAATGTATATGATGGAGAATTTCCCAAATTAATTGAGATGTGTTTGGTTGCTTTTCAATCATCATGCACAGTAAAAATAAATATCTTATATACACATCCACTGGTAGTTAAGAATATTAAGATTATGTCGGCAATTGAGTTTGTCAGTATGTAATAAAATATATTGATATTAATATATTTTATTGTTATCTCGTCGATTGACTTTCCCGCCGATTGACAGGGTTGAACGCCTCTTCTTGGATTTGTCTCAGCTGGGTATTGACTCGTGTCTTCCCGCTGCTCTGAATCATGGCTCCGTTGTGACAGAGGGCGCCCCTACCTGTTGATTATACTTCGACGCTTAAGTCAGTAAGGCTCACAAAAGTAACAATTCTCAATTTAGTGTGCAAAAACAGCGTACCTTCACCTGAGTCTTAGGCCCCTTTTATAACCGCACATGCAACATGCAACAACTCTCACTTGGGAGAAGCAAATCTTAACTGAAAATAAGCACATTATCTTTTATCTTTAACAGAAAAAACGGCCTACCACATGCACCAATGATCTTCAAGTGCTAAACCGCAGGATAACATTCTGTTACAAATGCACGTCCCTATCTTTTTAGGATTAACAACAAATATCAACAGGTATTTACATGTAATAAACATGCAACAGAAAATATAATAACGAATATGCACAATAATAACAAATATTATAGCAACTGCTCTCATATATATCTATACGCGCATAAATAAGGGGTATCTCTTACAGCAGCCTTACCATCACTTTGGGCCTATCATCGAACTTGGGCCAGTCACACAAATCTTACCTCGGCCCAACAACCAAGCTGACCTTGACCTTACCCGAGCACCGGGCCCTGTTCAGTACAAGAGGTAATAATAACAAACACGCATATATATGTATGCATTTATTTATAAGCATATACAATGGGCCCCTCTCAAATGGCAACCCCATTATATCTTACGAGCTCGTTAACTAAACTGGGTCAAACTCGTAACCCTTACCCAGGATCCAATAACTAAGGTGACCTTAGCCCAAACCGAGAACTGAGCTACTACTAGCCCAAAACTGAAGGTCGAACTCCTGCCCATTACCTAAGCCCCCCAGGCTCGAGCTGAGCTTGGTTAAGCGAAGAGGCTTTGAGTGCCTTGGCGGCAAACATGACGGTCTCTACGTAGGTAGGTGATAACTTAGTAAACCTCAACTAGTTTAAGCCAATGCATGTCTTGTAAGGACCTGAAAAATTAAATTGGAATAAAAGGATATATTTTAAATGAATTCTAAGTATGTTTTTATTTAAAATAAAAAAGGAAGGAAAGTGTAGTTTAGAAGATTATAAGATTTTCTTGTTAGTACATAATCGCCGGTCGCCTAGACTACACGTCATCGCCAGGGCGCGAGGCATGCAGACGTCGCCAGGGCGCGATGCATGCGGGCATCTTCCAGGGGGAGACATCGGTCGTCCGCCAGGATGAGGCATCGGTGGATAGCCTTCGCGCGAGAGGTCATCGGTGGATTGTCTTCGCGCGAGAGGTCATCGGTGGATAGTCTTCGCGCGAGAGGTCATCGGTGGATAGTCTTCGCGCGAGAGGTCATCGGCGAAAGGTTATCGCGCGATGTCGAGTTGCACACAGAGAAGGTGGGACCCAGACTCCCAGCATGGAACGTCCTGCACGTATGCCACGTAGACAAAAAGGATGATTCAGAATAATGACATCAGAATGTTGGCATGCGCAGGAGACACTCGCGGTCGTACTATTCAGGAAGTGGTTGGCATGCGCAAGAGACAAACGTGGTCGTACTGCTCAGAGAAACGTACACTCAGACTTCTCTACAGAGTGGGTGGTGGCAGCTGCTTTTGTGGACAAGCTGGTTTAAGATGCAAAAACCCACTTCTGAGAGAGGGGAACATTGTAGTTGTTCAAGAGCGAAAGAGTGAGTTTACCTCCCTTCTCCTCCATTCTCTCCTTCGCACTGCGATTCTGGCACCTTCACACAAGAGTACGACGAGCGACGGCCACCATTAGAGCACCTGGGAGGTTCTCTGCAAGTCCTTCAAACCAGACGCAAAAACAGAGCCAAGGCATTCTTTAAGCTTCGTTGGGTTTCGGAGCTCCTGGTATTTTGCGCAAGTCCAGGTAAGGGAAGCTAGCTTTATCTTCAATAAAAGCCGTAGATTAGCTGTTTCTGAAGTGAGGGCGACGTGGTCGCCGGTTTCATTTTCATCTTCGTGATGCTCTGTTCTATGTGTTTGGGCGACGTGGTCGCCGGTTTTAAATACAGATTTCGAAATCCTCTGTTTTTGAATCAGATCGCCGGTTTTGGCGTTGTTTTACGAACTCCCCTGTTTTTGGTGTTGTTTTGAAACTGTTTGAGATTTAAATGTGATATTCGAAAATACGAAGCTTGGAGTAAGTTTTGCTGTGATTGAAATCATTCATTTAAGTGTTGTATGATGTGTTGAATGTTGTGGATGTGGGATCAAGGCATAGTATTTTCAGGAAAGAAAATACCGTGTAAGATCGTGTAGGATGTGCATTGATCGGTGATGTCTATAATGAGATTATCCTGACTCTCCTGAGATAATGGATTCATATAGATGAAGTTATTCAGGCGTTGAGAGTCGAAGGAGGTTCATATGTATGGGTGAGTCGTGTGAAAAAGAACGAGCTCGGCCTGTTATATGGATTAACCCTGTCATACTGTGAGAATGGTGAACTTGAGATCGAGAATGTGTTGATGCGCATAGCTGTGGAAACATTACAGCAGTTTAGTATGACAGGTGCAGATCTCTGAGTCTAGTCAATGCACGAGTCTTCCGGAAGTAGTGTCAAGTGTCTTGTGTGCTGAGTTAGTGGTAGTCTGACGTGAGAAATGAGGAACATTGAATTGATAGACACTTGATGCATTTTGTGAAATAGAATGACTCTTGAAAATATTGTGAAATGTGTGATTTCTGGGCGATCAGGTGAAGGGAATGAGAAACTCTATAGTTTTACGTGGGTATCTTGAATTTGTTTTATCTTGATTTTAATGTTCATATTTAAACTCTCTTTAAAATATCTAGCTTACCCTGCGTGTTTTGGTTTTGTGGCTGTTTTCTAAAAACTGTGATGATCGTGTATATTTACACGGGAGCAGATGATCTTCCAGGAAGTAGAGCTCCTTAGTGAGTGGTCGCCGGGGAAGAGATCGCCTGTTTCTATCTCTTGGTGGTGATCGCTGGATTTATGTCCTGATAGCAGATCGCCTGTTTTGGGGTCTTCTGTTAGGAGATCGCCGGTTTATGTATGGAGACCGCCGTTTTCGTTGTATTTGATTGATTTCGTTAAGTTTTGAAAAACATTTGACTGGTTATGTATTAAACTCCCTGTGAGGAGCAACTTCATTACTTATATATATAATTATGTTCTCTTCAACATTATTTGTTTACCTTTATTTTCATTATATAAATATGAATAGTTTTTGGCGGGATGTTACATGTCTCGTTACTTAACTTAGTAAACCTCGACTAGCTTAAGCATAACAACTATTGTAAATACGGATAACTCGTCACTTTAGCTAACTCGTCTCTACATCTTGAGTATAAAGCAAAATAAGAAATCAATGCTCAATCTATGCATGAAAAAACATGGAGTTCCCAAAGAACTAACCTTTTGACGAACCACACACACACTCACCTAGCTAAGGCAAACCCATGCTCACTCTCTGCTCGCATAGATGTATCTCGCTAACTTGGCCCAGGTAAAACCGTGTTTGATGCCCAACTAAGGGATGAGTGATCAGAGTGCTTAATTATCTATAAACATTAACTATTCATACCCTTCGAACTCTTTATCATTTTCTAGTAACTTATTTTACTTGACTTCAATTACTTTGTCACATATGGATGCCTTGAAAACTTTGCGAGTGCATGCCATAATAAATCTCGACTAGTTTAAGTAACTTATACTAATGTGCACGTGTTTAAGTATGTCAATCAAACAACTTATCATTTATGCTAACTTTTCCCATCATGGGATAATAAGGATAATCAGAGTTTAACAAAACTAACCCTTTGCTAAACCGTTTTCCATAGCTACTACAGGCTAGTGCTTAAATGTGGCACATCCAGAGGTATCCTACCTTGATCTCGCCAAGTACTGCTTCACATAGTGCATGCTCAGATGATTGCGCCTTTTTGAGCCTGAGCCCGGCTCACTGTGCATTTACACGACTTAGTCACAATACTTATTTGCAGGGCACCTAGCTCGGGTGAACATCGAGTTAGGTCATCTTACCTGTCAACACATAAACAATCCACTCACAGGGCGCCTACTCAGAATCTTACCGAGGAAGTCGACTTATCTGGCAACGTATAAACAATTTACTCACAGGGTGCCTACTCAGAATCTTATCGAGGATGTGAGTTGATCTTAGGATTGTTCATTTTATGGTATGACACTTTACTTAGATTTAGATTTTTAGCAAGTAAAAGGTGAGAACTCTAAGAAGATTCCCACTAGACACGAACTTAACCAAGTGGTTAAGTAAGTGTGAAGGTTCACTTCACAAGAGCAAAAGGAAAATACAATTATAAGGTGAATATGATGCTAGTTGGTGTGGAATTAAGAACATGAAAGGAAAACCAAATGGAAACATCATAACCGAATGATATAAGGAAGATCAACACAAGAACAAAACTGAATGGAAAACAATTATAGAAATATAAGAGTAAATGGTGAAAATGGAAATGAAGGAAAAGAATGGAAGAAGAAAGCTTATGTGATGTGAATTTGAGAAATGGATCACGCCATTTGGAGTGTGGTTTGGCCTCCAAGATAAGTGTTGCTAGCCGCCACTTGAGAGCTCTCAATCACTCACAAGATAAGACCTAAATGTTAAGAGGAATTAAACCTCACTAACACCTCACACAATTTGTGTAGAGTAAGTTTTCTTCTATTAATTTCAACTTGAAAAATACACTAGGTAGACCTCCTATTTATAGGTGAAGGAGCCTTGGAGAACAAGCTAAAGGGGTAGGATGGGAAAAGGAAAAAATGGGCAACCTTAGGGTTTGACTAAGTCAAACCCGCATCCTAGGTTTGTCCTTCTTGAAACTAGGTCAAAATGCCTTCCAAAAGGGCTGGGAACAAGCTAAAATGCTAACTACACCCCCTATTATGCTAAAGGCACCTTATTCTAGCCTATATTTGCTATTTGGACCCCCAAAGTGAGCCCAAATTATTTACAAACATATTCTATTTTTTAAAAAGACAAAAAGGAAGAACTTCTGGTATTGTGGTTTATAGCTTCTTCTTTTTTTGATTCTTTCTCGAGGCTTCGTGGGGCTTGGCTTTGTATCTTGAGATGACTGACCCTTTTGGGAAGTGCTTGTTGTGTCCATAGTCATTTTTTGGTTTGTATCAAAGGTTGACTTATCTGGCAACGTATGAACAATTTACTCATAGGGCGCCTACTCGGAATCTTACCGAGGAAGGTTAACTTACTTGTCAACACATAATGAATTTACTCACAGGGCGCCTACTCGGAATCTTACCGAGGAAGGTCGACTTACTTGTCAACACATAATCAATTTACGCACAGGGCGCCTACTCAGAATCTTACCGAGGAAGGTCAACTTACCTGTCAACACATAATCAATTTACTCATAGGGTGCCTACTTAGAATCTTATCGAAGAAGGTCGACTTACCTGTCAACACATAATCAATTTACTCACAGGGCGTCTACTCGGAATCTTACCGAGGAAGGTCGACTTACTTGTCAAGACATAATCAATTTACGCATAGGGCGCCTACTCGGAATCTTACCGAGGAAGGTCAACTTACCTGTCAACACATAATCAATTTACTCATAGGGTGCCTACTTAGAATCTTATCGAGGAAGGTCGACTTACCTATCAACACATAATCAATTTACTCACAGGGCGCCTACTCGGAATCTTACCAAGGAAGGTCGACTTACCTGTCAACACATAATCAATTTACTCACAGGGCGCCTACTCAGAATCTTACTGAGAAAGGTTGACTTATCTGTCATAATTAATTTACTCACAGGGCGCCTACTCAGAATTTTACCAAGGTAGGTCGACTTACTTGTCCACATAGAATCAATTTATTCATAGGGCGCCTACTTAGAATCTTACCAACGAAGGTCGACTTATCTATCATAATCAATTTACTCACATGGCGCCTACTCGGAATCTTACCGAGGTAGGTCGACTTACCTGACTTTAAGTAAAACAACTTCAGAGCGACTGAACTCAGAATCTTCCCGAGAAAAGGTCGTCTTACCTGACTTTAAACCAAACATCTTCAGAGCGCCTAAACTCATAATCTTACTGAGAAAAGGTTGTCTTACTTGACTTTAAGCAAAACAACTTCACTCATTCCACAGAGCGCCTAGACTCAAGTGACTACTGCCACCTTGAGTTAGCCCAACTTACCATGTGCCCAATTGGATGGTTCATCTATGCAACTTCACTCATCCCACAGAGCGCCTAGACTCAAGTGACTATTGCCACCTTGAGTTAGCTCAACTTACCACATGCTCAAATGGATGGTGCATCTATGCAACTTCACTCATCCCACAGAGCGCCTAGACTCAAGTGACTACTACCACTTTGAGTTAGCCCGACTGTGTTGAATCAAGTGATTCATCTATGCAACTTCACTTATCCTATAGAGCGCCTAGACTTAAGTGACTACTGCCACCTTGAGTTAGCCCGACTGTGCTGAATCAAGTTATTCATCTATGCAACTTCACTTATCCCACAGAGCGCCTAGACTCAAGTGACTACTGCCACCTTGAGTTAGCTCGACTGGATCAAGTGATTGATCTATGTTACTTCACTTATCCCATAGAGCGCCTAGACTCAAGTGACTATTGCCACCTTGAGTTAGCCTGACTGGATCAAGTGATTGATCTGTGCAACTGTTACTCATCCCACAAGGTGCCTAAGCTCGGGTGAATGCTCTCACGCCAAGTTAGCTCGAATTACCATGTATTAAGCTAGATGGCTTATCTATGCAACTTTACTCATCCAACAGAATGCTTAAGCTCGGGTGAATACTTTCACGTTGAGTTAACCCGACTGTGCTGATCCGGATGAGGCATCTATGCAACTTCACTCATCCCACAGAGTGCTTAAGCTCGAGTGAATGCTTTCACGCCGAGTTAACCTGATTGTGCTAGTCCGGATGAGGCATTTATGCAACTTTACCCGCAGGGTGACTTCGCAAGGAAGGTTGATTTATCTGTCGATGGTAATTATTCACACACACGGCCTTTACTCATAAATTTCTCTGAGAAAGGTTGTCGCATCATATGTCAAGATAAACAAGAAAGAAAAGCAACAATGCATCATAAACCACTTTTTATTAGATGGCCTCGTTAAAAAACTCTCTTTAAGGTAAAAAGAGCACTATCTTTTAGCATCACATTGTTCAACAATAAACATATAATCAAATAAATTACCTGAAATAAAATTTGAGATTGGTGGCGTTCCACGTTCGAGGAATAGCTCCTCCTTCCAGGATTTCTAACCTGTATGCACCATTCCCGAGTACTTCAACTAGACGAAACGGTCCCGTCCACTTTACTCATCCCACAGGGCGCCTAGACTCGAGTGATTACTTTCACGTCGAGTTAGCCCGACTTATTTTGTGCTAAACCGAATGATTCATCTATGAAACTTTACTGGCCTCGGCCCAAATGACCTTACTCGCAGGGCGCCTTCCCGAGCAGCTTCACCGAGAGAGGTCGTCTTACCCACAGGGTGACTTCCCAAGAAAGGTCATTTCTGTTAGAATATATGGCCTTAAATAAGAGGAGGGTGAATTGTTTAAGAAAGATTTTCTCAAACTTTGAAGGTATAATGAACTTGAATGCAGAATCACAGATACAAAAATCAGAGAAACAATCAAACAAAGTTGTTTAAGTTGATTATCAGAAAATCAACCGGTTGTTTTTTAGATTCAACCGGTTGTTTTTATCAGCAGTGATTAAAACAACTTAAAAACAGAATGTAAATGAATTTAGGGCGACAGAGAAGCACACAAGCAATTTATATTGGTTCACTCTTATCCCAAGAGCTACATCCAGTTCCCAGAAACCACTAGGTACAACTATGCAATCAAATCCAGATTACAAACACACCACCAAAGAAGTGACCTTGAACACCTTAAGCCACACACTTCCTTTGGCACACAATCACCACAAAAATCAAAAAACCCTCTGATTCTGCACTTACACAACAGTATTCAGAAATACAAGAGATACAGAAAGGATTACACCTGAGGAAGAGTAAAACAAAAGATTATAGCAATCTTATTCCACTCCTTTGTGAAAATCCAAAAGATTGAATGCAAATCTTGAAAGCTCGAAATCAATTTGGCATCCCCGAGGTGGCAAATAGATTGAAGTTTCCCTCGAAATCTGACAAGAAGCTGGGACCATACAAAAATAAGTGGTGTGACTTCCACCAAGCACACGGTCACACCCTGAGCAACCGCCTCTCTTTGGGGTACCAGATAGACGACCTGGTAAGAAGTGGGTTTCTAACGGCTTATTTGCAGGAACCTTAGGGAAACTTTGCATTAAAAGCCCCAGCAGGGGACCAGGGGCATGAGGTACCCATCCACGGAGAAAACAACACCATCTTCGGGGGTTTCTCAGGCGGGGGTGCACCGCTTCCCAGCGGAAGAGGTACACCAGAGAGGTAATAGCTGTTGGGGAGGTAGAGCTCGACCGATTTCCAAAACCTAACCTCACCTTTACAAAGGTAGATCGAGTAGACGTGGTTTCGCATGATAATGACCCTATAGTAATTTCAGTTGTGACTGTGGGAAGGAAGGTGCACCGTGTCCTGGTCGACCAGGGAAGCTCGGTAGGCCTGATGTTCTGGCCGACCTTCAACAAATTACAGCTATCCTCCGACCAGTTGAGACCCTATGATGGATGCTTGTACGGGTTTGCAGGAGTTCAGGTGGAGGTCAGGGGTTACATCAAATTGAGGACCACGTTCATGGATGATAAAGCATCTCGCACAATTAACGTCAGGTACCTTGTAGTTAATGTGCCTTTCGCCTATAACATTCTTTTGGGTAGGCCGGCTTTAAACAGGTTAGGAGTAGTACCTTTGTCAAGGCACATGAAGTTGAAGCTTCCCTCTCTTGATGGTGCGGTGATTACCATGAAGTTAGACCAGAAGACGGCTCGAAAGTGCTACGAAGATAGCCTCAAAACCAATAGAGGTGTATGTATAGTGACTACCGGGCCACCTAGGGACGAGGAAGACGTCTGCATAGAGGTCATCCCAGAAAGACGTGCTGAGCCCGTAGAGGAAGTCATGGAATGAGAGGTCGGGGGTAAGCAGTTCAAGCTTGGTAAGTCTTTGAGTCAGGAAGCATAGGACCAGGTCACCAAAGTTTTGGCCCGACATCTGGATGCCTTTGCGTGGACTGCCTCATACATGCCAGAGATAGACCCTGATTTCTTGTGCCACCGTCTCACCATGAACCCCCAGGTCAGACCTGTTTGTCAGAGGCGGAGGAAGTTTAATGAAGAGAGGCGGCAGGTCATCAGGTAGGAGACCCAGAAGCTATTGGAGGCCAGTCACATAAGGGAAATCCAGTACCCTGAGTGGTTGGTTAACGTGGTGTTGGTAAAGAAAGCTAATGGTACATGGAGGATGTGCGTCGACTTCACTGACTTGAATAAGGCCTGCCCCAAGGACTCATACCCACTTCCCAGCATTGACGCCTTGGTGGGCAACGCCTCAGGATGCAAACTCCTTAGCTTTTTGGATGCGCCTCAGGATGCAACCAGATACGAATGCACCCCAAAGACGAATGCAAGAAAACATAGATGACAGAGCACTCCAGTTACTGCTACAAGGTGATGCCCTTTGGTTTGAAAAATACAGGAGCGACGTACCAGAGGTTGATGGACCAAATACTCGCCCCTATGGTAGGGCGAAATGTGCAGGCATATGTAGATGACATGGTCGTCACCTCCCAGGAGAAAGACCAATATGTGGCTGACCTCGAAGAACTCTTCAGCATCATATCCAGGTACAATTTGAATTTGAACCCTGAAAAATGTGCGTTTGGGGTGGAGGCATGAAAATTCTTGGGGTTCTTGCTGACTGAACAAGGAATAGAAGCAAACCTCGAGAAATGTGTAGCCATAATAAGGATGAGGAGCCCAATTTCCGTGAAAGAAATGCAGCAGTTGACAGGTCGGCTAGCCGCCTTGTCACGTTTTGTTTCAGCAGGAGGTGAGAAAGGGTATCCTTACTTCCAGTGTTTGAAAAGGAACAACAAGTTCGTGTGGATTGCTGAGTGTGAGGAGTCCTTCCTCAAGTTGAAAGAGTACCTGGCTGGTCCCCCAATGTTGTGTGAACCACGACCAAGTACCCCGCTTTGTTTATACTTCGCCATCACAGAAAGGGCGATTAGCTCAGTCCTCGTCCAGGAACAGGACCAAGTGCAAAGACCTATATATTTTGTTAGCAAGGTCTTGCAGGGGCCTGAGGCACGTTATCAGGCCATCAAGAAGGCGGCATTAGCTGTGGTGTTCTCAGCAAGGAGGCTTCGTCACTATTTCCACAACTTCACGATCATTGTGATGACGGACCTCCCTTCATCAATTTCAACTTCTTCTTCTTCAATATAATCTTCAAAGTCTTCATTTGGAACTGAAGTACTAGGACCACCTCGTCTTCTTCTCACTGATGCAGTTGCTCGCACACGGTCCAAATTAGAACTTCCTCCACCTCTGGTCCTCACCATCTTACTTTTCATACAAATAACATTCAATCCAAAAAATGGAAAATAGATAGTATAAGAGCACAAATAAAAAATACCATACTACAAAGTGCCCTAACTACATAACACAAATACGGATATCAATATGCGGAATTAATTCACAAAGCTTTCGGACGAACCCATCCGCAGAATAATAACATCATTCCGAATACACATATCCGAAAGTCAATTTTCAATTTCGGATGTCAGCATCCGTAAGTCAACATCTACATTACGCATAAAGTTATCTGGAAGCTAAACATTTACCTTCTCTTCTCTTCTTCGACACGTGCTCTTTCAACCAAAGCTTTCCCTGCGCTTTCGCTGCCCTCAGAGGATAACTATGAACTCCAAGGTGGTCGTGCTTGGTGCTGCTATGCCTGTGAAAGGTGGAAGGTGGGTGGGTGATGGCTGCGACTTCACTGAGAAAATGAAGAGGAAGAGCGTTGGGTGCATGACATTGGGTGCAGATCTCTCTCTTAACCTAATTGCAAACTCATTAAGGGCACTTTAGTCTTTTCCTATCTACAATTGGGTGCCAATCTCAAATGATCGGGTGTAGGGAGAATCAACCTTTTTCTATTTCTGCTGTAGTGCTATAAGGAAGCTTCCATGTTGACTTCAGCCATGTTTGGAGGGTACAAGTGTAGCGTAAGCAAATAAAATTATAGCTTTGAATTCATGATTTCAATTTTCTCTATATTTTTATTTCAGTATCATATTTTCAAACATCTATAACTTTTAATTTTCCATGTGTTTTTTAATTTGATCCAATTGAACCTGTCTCTTAAGGAAATAATTTAATTAATTAACATATAAAAATAAAAATAAAAATAAATGTTTGCAAATTTAGAATTAAACTAAAATTTAGATTTTCTTAAAATTTATGAACTAGAATTACAGAAAAGATTAAAAAAATAAGAGCAACGAATTAAATAATTAAAAGAAATCTAATCAAATATAAGAATAATGACAATATATATATATATATATATATATATATATATTCTCTAATTAAAGGTTATAATTCAATTTTTTTTATAAATATCAAGATGTAACTACAAGTAACACTTTATTTATGGGGGAGGATATTAGGATAGTCTTGGTTGAAAATATAAAGTTTTCTTCTAATATAGTGTAATCTTTTATATTTTTTTGTTCTTTTTCATTTTATTCATTTCTTGAGTTTATCAGATTATTATATAATTATTATATAGAAGATGTTGGAGAGAAGATAAGAATGATACATTTTGGATTCTCAATATATGAAGAGAGAATATCTTAATTTAAAATATTAGAAAATGGAGAAGAGTTCGATTTTGTAGAGTCATCTCGATATGTAAGAACAATTTTAAAATAGATAAATTTTATGAAAAAAAGTAAGTGAATATCAAATACAAAAAGTCATATCTCATTGTTAATAGAAAATAAGTGATTGTGTAGATATTCATTCAGCTTGGGACCCTTGCGTTTTGTTTGGTATTCACCCAACGTGATTTCGGGTAATAGAATCAGAATTATTTTGGCTTAAGGGAGGACAATTTGGTGCCTTGTGTACACACTGTTAACTTTTAACTTCACCCACCACCGACAACCGCCAAAGAAACCATAATCTATGTTTGCATCTTGAGGCAATAATCATCGTAATGTTATTGCAACAACTTCTGCAACTTCTGTATTTTTTTTATGGGAACTACTTTTGAATTTAATACTATGTAGGATTATGCAAATGGGTATATATTAAAGTCGAACTGAGTATAAGTGTGTATGGTAGGAGCCTCCAGAGTGCTATATGAAATGCATTAAAATAACACTAATAAAAAATAGCTCATTAACGACGGTTAAAAAAGTTATATAAAAACGGTTTCTAAACCGTTGTTGTTGTGGGTATCGTTATAAATCATTTGTTTATAACGACGGTTCTAGAACCGTCTTTATAGGAGTACACACTAGTGCAAAATGAATAAAAGAATACTCTTTATTTATTGTGGCTTTGCGCTCACACACATTCGTAAAAAACGCGGTGGCATTTTTGAAATTAATTTGATTTACAAATGCAACTATTTGTATAGCCGCATTTGTAAATCAAAGCGTTTGATTTTAAAATGTGGCTATTTGTATAGCCGCATTTGTAAATCAAAGCGTTTTGATTTACAAATGCGGCTATTTAAATAGTCGCATTTGTAAATCAAACGCTTTGATTTACAAGTGCAGTTTTATATTTAGCCGCATTTGTAAATTCTTTTTTACCCTAAATTTTGAAGCGCGCCACACACTTTCATATTTTCTTTCTTCTCTTCGTTTCGGCCACACTCTTTCATATTTTTTTCTCCTCTTTGTTTCGCGTTTGCACTGTTCTTGGTCACGTTTGCGCTTCGTGTTTATCTCTTCTGCAACTTTATTCATTTTGTTTTGGTGCCTTTGTAAGTTTCTTCGAGCTCTCTTTCTTCTTCACCCATGGATGTATAAATCTTTTTCGTTTTTCTTACATTGTTTGGTTTCTTGCATTGCTTAGTATTGTTTCATTGCTTTCGTGATTTCATGTGGGTTTTTTGGTTTGCTCTATCACTGCTTCCCTGTCTGCTGCCGCTTCTGCTGTCGTCGCCATTGCTGGCGCTCCCGTACCATTTTTCATCAACGTTGCCTTCACATAAGATTGGTAGTGTTTTAAATTTTTTGATTTTTTTTAATGTTTTGAAGCATATACAAGTGCGGCTACGAGAAATAGCTGCACTTATAAATGATTTGTACAAGTGCGGCTATATAACCACACTCTTATCTCTTTGATTTACAAATGTGTGCTGATCAAATGCGACTATATAGCTGCCCTTATAAATTTAAAATAGCCGCACTCGTTTTGTCTTTTTGCACCAGTGACATTAACGACACGTGTAAAAAACTGTCGTTGTTTTGCCAAAATAGAGAAATAAAAATGTACATTTAACGACGGCTCCAGTCTAGAACCGTCATTATAACCCTTTGAAAATGACTTTTAAAGACGGTTCCAAGTGGAACCGTCATTATAACTTTACTTTTTTAAAAAAAAAAGCATTTTATTATAATATATACCTTAAATCCTGCATAAAGTATCAAATTTCAAGAACAATAATGTATAAAATTTCCAGAACAATAATGTATGTATATATATATATATATATATATATCATAATTTAAATGTGAATGTCTGTGATCCTGCCGCTTGGCGCGAACGTGGAGGATTGCCTCGTCACTCCTTCGTCTAGCCTTCTGTTATGCAAGAACGCTCCAAGAACCACCACCGGAACTCCAAACGCTGCTTGCAAAACACACAGACGGCGCCTCTGGCGGCCGTTGTAGCTCCGACGCTCAAGTCAGGCAACAGGAACACCAAAACTATATCTGAATCTCTCTGTGAGACTCGTGTGTATCTGTAAACTCTCAAATGTGTAAGCTGTGAGAATCTGTAAAAAACCCCCCTCTCAATTTCGTTAAGAGTTTGTATATATACCTGAGTCTTTCTCTCTCCTGACGGTTATTCCTCTTGACACGTGGATAACATCTGGTCATACACGTGTCACCATCTGGAGTATCTGCAGCTGAAACGTTACTTCCATTGTGCCCCTGCGACTAAGTTATCCACACAGGGAGTAGCTTAGTACACAGGCTACTCTGGGCGCAACCTTAACATGGCGAGTTGGTTATCCCTGGGCATCGCAGCTCACACTACACATGGTGGCAGATATGCCACTTACCCTCTGCACTTAGACCATACAACAAGTGCTTGCCAAGTCTTCTCCAACAACCGGCGATGTGCTCTTTCGGCGACTTGCTGACCACCTGATCTCCAAACCTTCACACACGGCGATCATGTGCCATCTAGGCGATTACTGATCCATAGGCGATTACTCATCCTCAAGGCGATAGGCGATTACTCACCTCAAGGCGATAAGCGATTACTCATCATCACAGGCGATAGGAGATTACCATTCTGAGTGATCGCCTCCCTGATTTGCCTGCTATCCTCTACCACGTGTTACTCTGTGAATGGTCCACGTGGTCAACTGCTGCTGATGTCATCGACTACCGATGACCGACCGGATCACAAGCCCCCCAGTCTCGAGCTGTGAACTTGTTCTCAGCGAGGAGACTAAGAAATCGTCTTCTGGCGGTCTATAGGAGCGCACACTCTGGTACTAACACTGTTTCATTCCTTCTTCTTCGCCTTCAAACATTCAAAGCATCTCTTTGGATCATCTAGAAATTCACCTTCCCTGTTTTCTTCTTCTCAAACGCGCTAGGGATAGAACGCGCGGTTGCAGAAGGCTAGACGAAGGAGTGACGAGGCATATCCTCCACATTCGAGTTAGCGGCAGGATCATTTGGCGCCCACTGTGGGGCCAATTTGAATCTTGTTCCCATCCACATCGCAGTTCTTGAAGTTTCTTGAATTTTTCGTCGAAGGTTTTGCTAAGAAGATGAGTAGAAGAACCAGACAAACTACACCTGAGCCATCTACTGAAGAAGGAGTTGTTACCATGGCGCAGGTCATGGAGATGATGCGCACACTGCAGCATAATGTCGCGGCATCGAGAGCTGAGCAGGAGAAGGTGAATGCAGAGCTGACTACATCGCAGAGCAGAAATGAAGAGTTAAACCGTTTAAACGAGGAATTGCGTAGGGAATTGCAGGCGCAGAAGGAGCGCGCAGTTGAAGATAGGGCGTCGATGCCGCCATCGCCTCCTAGAGCATTATTCCCTATGCCTTTCTCCCCCGAGATCATGAACATAGTGGTGCCTCCCAAACTGGTGGGAGTGAAGGCGTCATTCACGGGGGTGGAAGATCCAGAAGCGCATCTGACGGCCTTCCACACTCAGATGATGCTGTCTGGAGGCTCAGACGCTGTGTACTGCAAAATGTTTATGAGTACACTGAGTGGAATAGCTATGGAGTGGTTCATGAGCCTGCCAGAGGGCCACATTACCTCCTTCCATCAGTTTTCGAAGCTGTTCACGGAGAAGTATATCGTCAACAGAGCGCCACCGGTGGTATCCTACGATTTGTTCGACGTGCGCCAGTACCAGGGGGAGTCGCTGAAGGACTACCTCAACCGTTTTGGTGTGCAGGTGGTGAGATTGCCTAGCAAGGACGAGAACATGCTGGTGCATGCATTCAAGAAAGGCGTACTACCTGGTCCTTTCAGTGAATCGCTCATCAGGAGCCACCCTGCCACCTTCACTGAGATTCGGTGATGCGCGGTGGCGCACATAGTAGCAGAGACAGAGGTCTCTGAGAAGAGAGGCAGTGTCGCACCGTCGAAGCCGCGTGGAGGTCAGGGGAAGCAACAGCAACAGGCGCGGGTGCATGAGGCCAAGGAAGAAGACGCAGGGAAGGCCCTGTCCCTATGCACCCAGGAAGGACCAGACCAGGGGGCATGCAAGGGAGAACAACGCACCCCCTAGGTATGATTTCGTGGTAGAGTTGGCGGAGCTGATCGCCATCCCTGCCGTGGCTGCAAGACTCCGAGTATCAGAGAAAACTGACAAGGTACTTGGAAGGAAGAAGGATGAGTGGTGTGAATTCCATCAGGCTTATGGACACACACTCCACACCTGCCTGGCGTTGGGGCATCAACTTGCTGAATTGGTGAAGACAGGATTCCTGATCAATTACCTGCGGGAGGCGCAAGGTGATCGCGCTTCGGGGTCCCAGGCAGGTGATCAGCAACATGAAATCCCTGTGCATGGGGAAGTGAGGACGATCGCGGGGGGCTTCTCTGGCGGAGGGTGCTCTGCGTTGCAAAGAAGAAGGTACGCACGCTCAGTGATGGCTGTAGACTCAGTGAATGAAGGCCATTTCCCCGAGGTGGATATCACATTCACAAGGGCTGATCTGCAGGACGTTGTACCCCACAACAATGATCCTGTGGTCATCTCCCTTGTGACAGCAGGAAGACGAGTGCACAGGGTGCTCGTAGACCAAGGAAGCTCAGCGGGCGTCATGTTCTGGCCGACGTTCAACAAGCTGCAGCTGTCCCTCGATCAGCTGAGGCCATATGTTGGGTGTCTTTATGGTTTCGTGGGGGACCAGGTCGAGGTGCAGGGCTACATAGAGCTGAGAACGACGTTCACCGATGGAGTGGCGTCCCGCAGAGAGAAGATAAAGTACTTGGTGGTGAATGCCCCATCTGCATACAATATCTTGCTGGGAAGACCCACGCTCAACAGGTTGGGTGCAGTGCCATTGACAAGGCACATGAAGTTGAAGCTTCCGTCGATGGAAAAAGCTGTCATTACCATCAAGTCAGATCAGGCTAAGGCTAGGCGTTATTATGAGAACAGCCTCAGGCAGAAGAGAAGCATCTGCCATGTCACTACGACACCACCATCAGGCGTGCTCGAGGAGCGATCGGTGGTTTGTGGTACACAGGCAGATCAGGTGATGGAAGATGCTATGCTGGGGGGCTCCCAAGTAGCTCAGGTGGAAGCTGAAGCAGGGGGCATGATCGCTCCTCGTGAGTCAGGCATCGCCAAGGCTGTCATCGCCAACGAAAGGAGACCCCATCCAGCCGAGGGATGGGTGGAGGTGGAAATAAGGGGGAAGAAGTTTAAGTTGGGGGGCTCGCTCGCTGCAGAAGGACGAGCACAAATCGTCGGTGTGATCGAAAGACACATTGGCGCCTTTGCATGGTCAGCCTCTGACATGCCAGGGATCGACCCTGATTTCCTTTGCCACCACTTGTCGATGGATCCCAAGGTGCGACCGGTGCGCCAGAGGCGAAGGAAATTCAATGAAGAGAGGAGGAAGGTGATCCACGATGAGATGCAGAAGCTCCTTGCCGCGGGACATATCAGAGAAATCCAGTACCCCGAGTGGTTGGCGAACGTGGTGCTGGTGCAGAAGTCAAATGGTAAGTGGAGGATGTGCGTGGACTTCACTGACCTCAATAAGGCCTGCCCCAAGGACTCCTACCCTCTCCCCAATATAGACGCCTTGGTGGACAGCACATCAAGGGGAAAGCTCCTCAGCTTTCTCGACGCGTTCTCAGGCTACAAGTAGATCAGGATGCACCCCATGGACGAGTGCAAGACCGCTTTCATGACGGAACGATCTTGCTACTGCTACAAGGTAATGTCGTTCGGGCTGAAGAACGCGGGAGCTACCTATCAGAGACTTATGGATAGGGTGCTCTCGCCCATGCTTGGAAGGAACGTGCATGCATACGTAGATGACATGGTGGTCACGTCACGAGAGAAGGCGCATCATGTAGCTGATCTAGAGGAACTTTTCACCACCATTGCCAAGTATAGGTTGAAGCTCAACCCTGAAAAGTGTATCTTCGGCGTGGAGGCTGGGAAGTTCTTGGGTTTCCTCCTAACAGAGCGAGGGATCGAGGCGAATCCAGAGAAATGCGCAGCAATCGTGGCGATGAGGAGCCCAACGACAGTGAAGGAGGTGCACCAGCTCACCGGTCGGTTGGCCGCATTGTCACGGTTTATGTCTGCTGGAGGAGAGAAGGGTCATCTGTATTTCTAGTGTCTCAAGCGCAACAGCAGATTCCTTCGGACACAGGAGTGCGAAGAGGCCTTCCTACAGTTGAAGGAGTATCTGGCGAGCCCACCAGTATTGTGTAAACCACAAGTGGGCACCCTTCTTCGTCTGTACTTTGTTGTGACGGAGAGGGCAGTCAGCTCAGTCCTGGTACAAGAGCAAGATCAGGTCTAGAAGCTTGTGTATTTTGTGAGTAAGGTGTTGCAGGGCCCTGAAACAAGGTATCAGGCTCTGGAGAAGGCCGCTCTGGCGGTAGTTTTTTCAGCTAGAAGGCTCAGACACTACTTCCACAGCTTCACCGTAGTGGTCATGACGGACTTGACCATTCAGAAGGTGTTGAAGAAGCCAGACGTGGCAGGAAGGATGGTCAAGTGGGCTGTGGAACTCTCAGAATTCGACATCCAGTACGAGCCCCGAGGACCGATCAAAGGGCAGATGTTCGCCGATTTCGTGGTCGAGCTGTCGTCGGTCGCGACACCTGCAGAAAGCGTAGATTATCGATGGGTCTTATTGGTGGACGGCTCCTCCAATCAGCAGGGGAGCGGTGCTGGAGTCATTCTGGAAGGCCCGAACGGGGTACTGATCGAGCAGTCCCTTCGCTTTGCCTTCAAGGCCAACAACAATCAGGCGGAGTACGAAGCCCTGATCGCAGGAATATTGCTGGCAAGAGAAATGGGAGCAAGAATTCTGGTGGCTAAGAGCGACTCGTTGCTAGTCACTAGACAAGTTACAGGAGAGTTCCAGGTGAAAGATCCTCAGATGGCAGCCTACCTGGAGTACGTACAGCTCCTGAAGACGTCCTTCGATGAGTTTGAATTGGTTCATGTGCCCCGAGAGCAAAATGCTAGAGCAGACCTACTTGCCAAGCTGGCCAGCTTAGGCAAGGGGGGAAGGCAGAGGACCGTCATTTAGGAGACTCTGAAAGTGCCACGAGCGTTCGTGTCAGACAACCAAGTGCTTCAAGTATCCAAGTCGATGGAGCGTCTGGCGATCAGTCATCGGTCCCTGACTCAGGAAACGCTGAAAGCGTCGAGGGTGAGGGCGCGACTGGCAAGGACCGATGAGGCGATGGAAGTCTGCGCTGTCAAGGAGCCCGATACGTGGATAACACCGTACCAGTTGTACCTAGAAGATGGTGTGCTTCCACTAGACCCGACAGAGGCAAAGAAGATAAAGAAGAGCTCGAGTAAGTTTACTCTAATTGATGGGAATCTGTTTAGATTTGGCTTTTCCCATCCTGTACAAATCTGCGTGCATGGGGAAAAATGCACCAGACTCATGTCAGAGTTGCACGAGGGGGTGTGCGAAAGCCACGTCGGTGGTCGTGCTTTGGCAAGTAGGATCCTCCGCATGGGGTACTACTGGCCAACGCTGAAGGAGGACTGCGTGAAGTATGCTCAGCGGTGCAAACAGTGCCAACTTCATGCAGATTGGCATAAGGCACCCCCCGAAGAGTTGAAGTCCATCCATAGCCCTGGCCATTTCACACGTGGGGAATTGACATCCTGGGACCTTTTCCTCTAGCGATCAGGCAGGTGAAGTTCCTCATAGTGGCCATCGAGTATTTCACCAAGTGGGTGGAGGCAGAACCAGTGGTGCACATCACCGCTCAGAAGGTCGAGCATTTTGTCTGGAGGAACATCGTCTGTCGTTTCAGAGTACCCAAGAGGCTGGTATCTGACAATGGCACTCAGTTCACCAGTCATCAGTTGAGAAAGATGTGCGAAGAGTTGAAGATACAACAAGTGTTCGCCTCGGTAGGACACCCGCAGACCAATGGGCAGGTGGAGTCAGCCAACCGAGTGCTACTCAGGGGACTGAAGCGAAGACTAGAGAAAGCCAAGGGGAGCTGGGCAGAAGAAGTTCCTAGAATTGTATGGTCTTACCATACCACTCCACAGTCTAGCACCCATGAGACACCCTTTAGTCTTGTCTATGGGACAGATGCTATGATCCCTGTGGAGATATAGGAGAGCTCCCCTAGATTTCTGAACTTCATCGCCGAAGAGTCCAATCAAGAGCGAAAGGTGAATCTCGATCTCCTGGATGAAGTGCGAGAAGAAGCCAGAGTTAGTGCTGAAGCTGTCAAGAGAAGAGTAGAATGCAGGCACAACTCCAAGGTGAGGCTCAGGCGCTTCCAGAAGGGCGATCTGATGATGAGGAAAGCACATCAGAATGAGATGGAGAACAAGTTATCTCCAAAGTGGACGGGTCCATACAGAGTAGTTGAGGCGTTGGAGAATGGAGCTTATCGGCTAGAGACTCTGGATGGAGCAGCTATCCCCAGGACGTGGAACGCCACACACTTGAAATTCTACTTTAGTTAAGGTGTAAAGTAGATGCGTTCTCGCGCCATATACACACTCAATATATATACTGTAAACAGTTGAGCAGATCAGGGGGCACTCTTTTCCCTAAGGAGGGTTTTTAACGAGGCCACCCAATAAAAAAGATTTCAGTATATCAAGTGTGCAACAGTGTAACATTCTCCTTGCCCCAGGTGCAAGTGCAGGTGATCGGTTGGAGCCTACTCGCCCCAGGCGCGAGTATGGACAACCGACCTAGATCCTCCTCACCCCAGGCGTGAGTGCAGGCAGCTAAGGTTTGAAAAGCCAGGGGTACTAGTAAGACCAAGAGAGGGAAAGGGAGGATTTCGAGAAACGTCCTTACCCACTTGGCGTATACCAATATTGGCTTAGTAAAGCCTTAGTTAAGGCTCTTCTCACCCCAGGAGTGAGAAAGGGATAGAATAACCCGATTCGCGTAAGGTCGATGACCTTGAGGCAGGCAAGAGGGGTCATCGAGAAACACTCTTCCTCCCCAAAACACGGTGTCATCGACGGTGATTGGTGTTCAGATTTTAAGGTTGAATGGCCTTGGGGTAAGCAAGAGGGGTCAACGAGAAACACTTTTCTTCCCCAAAACAAGGCATCATCTTTAGCATTCAAGCCCTCTATGCACTTAGCACTGGAGTGACAGAAAAGTAAAGCAAAGCCCGAAGCGCGATGACAAGGCTCTTCTCACCCCAGGAGTGAAAAAGGGATAGAATGACCCGATTCGCGTGAGGTCGATGACCTTGAGGCAGGCAAGAGGGGTCATCGAGAAACACTCTTCCTCCCCCAGAACAAGGTGTCATCGACGGTGATCGGCGTTCAGATCTTAAGGTCGATGACCTTGAGGCAAGAGGGGTCATCGAGAAACACTCTTCCTCCCCCAGAACAAGGTGTCATCGACGGTGATCAGCGTTCAAATTTTAAGGTCGATGGCCTTAGGGTAAGCTAGAAGGGTCAACGAGAAACACTCTTCTTCCCCAAAACAAGGCATCATCTTTAGCGTTCAGGCCCTCTATGCACTTAGCGCTGGAGTGACAGAGAAGTAAAGCAAAGCCTGAAGCGCGATGACTGATGAGTGGTGAACTAACATGCTAGTCGGTGGTCGGTGGCAAAAGCTTTAAGTAAGAAAGCTTTTCCAAGCAAGCAATAAGCCGAAGCATTTAGGCCCCGTTAAGTCAGTCATCCAGCATGAAGTTATGTATAAAAACTGTTAAAGACAATGCTAAGGTAACGGTTAGTCGCGATCAAGTCAGAAACCAAGTTTGAAGGGTTACAGTGAGATCGCGCTAAAGCTTAAGCTAGTTAACAGTTAGTCACATGCAGAGAGTTAAAGATGGGAGAGACAAGCAGCTGAAGCAAATAGATTTCATTCAAGTCAATACAGAGAGCCTTTACAGTTAAAAGGTTTATACACAAGTTATGTGTAAGGACCTAGAAAATTTTATTGGAATGAAAGTGATATATTTTAAGTGAATTCTAAGTATGATTTTATTTAAAATATAAAGGAAGGAAAGTGTACCTTAGAAGTCTACGAGATCGCCGTTGTTGAAGACGGAGGCGATCTCCGACTTCTCTGGTACATGATCGCCAATCGCCTATGGTTCACATGATCGCCAATCGCCTATGGTGTACATGATCGCCGAAAGTGCACTCAGTATGTGGTCAAGATACTGGATCAACCATAGTGGGTTCCAAAAACCACGCGTATCAAGGTGTGAGTTAAGCCTTAGATACGCTGTGCATGCGAAGCTCTATGCTTGAGCATAAGAAATCGTCCTTAGTGTTGCATGCATGGGCGCACGAGGAGTAGTGCTGATCCATTCTTGGAAATGTGAAGCTACCGACGTCACCAAGTCATGTGGAGGTGATACCTTGGACGTAACATAGTGGGATGAAGAACCTTCAACAAGGCGTGGCGATGTGTCATCAGTCATCGCCAGGGCGAGAGACACGCGGGCATCGCTAGGCGAGAGACACGCGGGCACCGCCAGGGCGAGAGACACGCGGGGATCGCCAGGGCGAGAGAGACGCGGGCATCGCCAGGGCGAGAGAGAAGCGGGCATCGCCAGGGCGAGAGAGACGCGTGCATCGCTAGGGCGAGAGACACGCGGGCATCGCCAGGGCGAGAGACACGCGGGCATCGCCAAGATGAGGGACACATCGGTCGTCTTCCAGGGAGAGACATCGGTCGTCTTCCAGGGAGAGGCATCAGTCGTCTCCCAGGGAGAGACATCGGTCGTCTCCCAGGGAGAGACATCGGTCGTCTTCCAGGGAGAGACATCGTTCGTCCGCCAGGATGAGACATCGGTGGATAGTCATCGCGCGAGCAGTCATCGGTGGAAGGTTATCATGCGATGTCGTGTTTCACACAGATAAGGTGGGACCCAAGCTCCCAGCATGAGACGTCTTGCATGCGCGACACGTAGACAAAAAGGGTGTTTCAGAATAGTTAGCATCAGAGAGTTGGTATGGAAAGTGACCCAGAGTTGGTACGCAGAGACCCACGTGGTCATACTGTTAGAGGAAATGTATAGGCAAGCTTCCCTGCAGAGTGGGTGGTGGCAGCGACATGCCTGGGAAGGGTGGCTTAAGTTCAAAACTTCAGTTTGGATAGGCAGGGTTCGAACGCTGATTGAGTAGAGAGAAATTGAGTGAGTTGGTTTTAGCTCCCTATTTCTTCTTCTCCTTCTCCATACATTCAGACGTCCTAGCGCATTAGTTGGCTATCGGCGACCACCATAGAGCACCTGGGAGGTTCTCTGCAAGTTCTCCAAGCCAGACGCTAAAACAGAGTTAAGGCATCCTTGAATCGCGTTGGGTTGGAGCTCTTAGTGAAGTTTACGCTAGTCCAGGTAAGGGAAGCTAGCATTTTCGTTTATAAAAACTTTAGGCGAGTAGGTTCTGAAGTGAGGGCGACGTGGTCGCTGGTTTCATATTCTATTTCACAATGCTCTGTTTTTATGTGTGGGGCGACGTGATCGCCGGTTTTAATTGTTGATTTTGAACTCCCCTGTTTTAGTGTTGTTTGAAACTGTTTGAGATTGAAATGTGAACTGCGTGTGATATTCGAAAATCTGAACCTTGGAATGATTGTTGCTGTGATTGGAATTGTTCATTTAAGTGTTATATGATGTGTGGAATGTTGGGAATGTGGGATTAAGACATAGTATTTTCAGGAAAGGAAATACCGTGTTGAGATTGGTTATGAGGTGTATTGATCAGTGAGTATCCTGTGAATGAGACGATCCTGACTCTGCTAATATGATGGAATCACATAGATGAAGTCATTCAGTTGGTGAGAGTCGAAGGAGGTCCATATGTATGGGTAAGTCGTTTGAAAGATAACTGACTTGACCTGTTATATGGATTAACCCTGTCATACTGTGAGAGTGAGGATATTGAGATTGAGATCGAGATTATGTTGATGCGCATAGCTGTGGGAACATTACAGCAATGAAGTATGACAGGTGCAGGCCTTGGATGCTAAGTTCAACGCACGAGTCTTCCGGAAGTAGAGTCATGTGTCTATGTGTTTTGAGTCAGTGGAAAGTCTGACATGTGAACCATGAGTATTGAATGTATTGAATAGACACTTGACGAGTTTGTGGAATATGGGGATGTTGATGGTTGAAATTGATATAGATTATGAATGGTGTGAAGATTTATGCTTTCTATTGATATAAAGTTTCATATTTAAAGTTTTTTTAAAAACATCTAGCTTACCCCTTTTGTTTTGTATCATTGTTGTTTTTCTTAAACTTGTGATGATCGTGTATATTTGCACGGGAGCAGATGAGGTTGCAGGTAGTAGAGCTCCTCAGTGAGCATTTTCTGGAGGAGGAGATCGCCAGTTTGAATGCTGTTGTTTTGTTTTATTTTGAAACTCCTGTATGGAGATGTATTAAAACTTCCTCAAAAAGGGATAGTATTTTGAGGCACATTTGTATTAATGGATGGATTATATTATGTATATATCTATGTTAAATTTTTTATATTATTCTGTCACCTTTATTTTATTATAAAAAAAAAATGAATGATATTTTGAGGGGCGTTACATTAATGGTATCAGAGCAGTTCGTCCTTAGGATGACCTGAGGAGAGTAGGTTCATTGTGTTTCTTCTGCTATTGGAGTCTTAATCAAAGCTATAGTGAAAGGTTTTCAAATGTTTTCTGATTGAAATCTTGTTTGTGCTTTAGTAGATATAGGCTCTAAATGAAAAATTTTAGTATTAAGAGTGAAAGGATCTTGATAAAGTAGTGAGGGTGCACACTCATAACTGAATCGAGATGTCCTCAATCTTAATTCTAAAAGTTTGATGTTGAGCATATATCCACTTCTGGTGTGTTTTGTCCCAATTATTAAGTGTGGCGATATTTGATTGGTAGTTTTGTACCCATGACTGTTTGGTGTTATGCTTTCTATTTTGAGCATTTTGATTCTGTTGATGAACTCAAATTCTAAATGACTTTGAGATGCTGACCTTTGTAAGGTCTAGATGTTACCTCCTGAATGAATTGATTTCTTATCGATCTCATTCTTATAGTTGTAGGGAATATAGAAACCAATAGTTTCAAAATCTGAAACGAAGAAAGATGGCTCGTAGACCTCTTACCCCTCCCCAACCTTCTTCGGAAATGAGCCAGATTGCCAAGGCTATTTAGATGATGGCAACTGCCATCCAACAACAGAATGCAGCAATGGCTCAAAATCATCAAGCTGCAATGCACCATTGGGAAACTGCTCGGTCGGCTGAAACAGCTTCCCACGTCGGTCAGCCTCAGGAATAGATGGGACTGACCGAGTTCATGAGGCACAACCCACCCAAGTTCAGCGGGAATGCTACCCCTGATCAAGCAGATCAGTGGATGGGAGCTTAGCAGATGATGGAAGCCAGAGCTGATGTTTTAGACTGGGAGAGCTTCAGGGTGAGATTTCTGGAAAAATACTTCTTAAATAGTGCAAGGTTTGCGAAGGAAGCAGAATTCCTTAGATTGGAGCAGGGGGAAATGTCAGTGAATGCTTATGCTGCTCGGTTTGAGTACCTCACCCGATTCTATACCCAGGCGACCTTTGAGGCTTGGAGGTGTAGGAAGTTTGAAGAAGGACTGAAGCATGGGCTGAAGAGGACCATAGCCCCTATGTGCATTAGGGAATTTCACGCCTTAGTAGAGAAGGCGAAGATGGTGGAGACTATGGAAAAGGGCGATTCTCGGGTGATCAGGTCACACCCAGGGGGTTCTTCCAGTGGGAAGGCCAAGGCGCAGCACCCACAAAGCAAGCCTTATGCGAGACCTCCACCACATCGGGCAGGAGTAGTTCCGCCCCAGTTTTAGCAGCAACAAACATGGAAACCCAGATGTTTCACATGCCAAAAGATGGGGCACATCTCTAGAGATTGTCCTAGCAGAAATAGGATGACTCAACCCGTTGGTCCTCAGCAGTTGAGGAATGGAGGCAGTAGACCTCAAGCAGCAGGGAGAGTGTTTGCCATGACAGGAGCAGAGGCGTCTCAGTCAGGTAACCTAGTGCAAGGTGTTTGTTTTATAGCTGGTAGAGGTGTAAAAGCCTTGTTTGATTCTGGAGCGACACACTCCTTTGTGTCAAGCCTGTGTGTAGCCGAGTTGGGCCTTCTAGTGAAGAAGTTACCATTTGAACTGTTGGTCTCTACACCTGCGTCAGGACAGGTGTTGACCTCTACAGTTTGCTCTGAATGTCCAGTGATAGTAGAGGGACGCAGGTTCAAAGTAAACTTGATCTGCCTACCTCTTCAGGACCTGGATGTTATCCTGGGAATGGATTGGCTATCTGCCAATCACGTTCTCATAGACTGCGGTAGTCAGAAAACAGCGTTTCCAGACCTCCAAGAGTCAGATGTGATATCTGCTCAGCATGGGTGGTCGGAGTTGGAAAAAGGGGCGAGGTGCTTCGTGATCCTAGCTCGGTTGGAAGTGAAGAATGAAGAGGACGTAAGCAGGATACATGTGGTGAAAGATTACATGGATGTATTTCCAGAAGAAATACCTGGATTACCTCCTAAGAGAGAAGTGGAATTCTCTATTGATTTGGTACCTGGAGCTGGACCAGTGTCAATGGCACCTTACAGGATGGCTCCAGCCGAGTTGGTAGAATTGAAGAAGCAAGTGGAAGAGTTGTTGGAGAAACAATTCATCAGACCCAGTATATCTCCATGGGGGGCTCCAGTGCTTCTAGTTAAGAAAAAGGATGGAGGGTCTCGGCTGTGTATAGATTACAGGCAGTTGAACAAGTTGACCATCAAGAACAAGTATCCTCTACCTAGAATTGATGATTTGATGGATCAATTACATGGGGCCTCGGTGTTCTCAAAGATTGATCTGAGATCGGGGTACCACCAAATTTTGGTAAAAGCTGAAGATGTTGAAAAAGACGCATTTAGGTCTCGTTATGGGCACTATGAGTATGTGGTGATGCCGTTTGGAGTAACAAATGCTCCAGCTCTGTTCATGGATTTCATGAATAGAATTTTTCGTCCTTTCTTGGATAAGTGTGGTAGTCTTCATAGACGACATACTCATTATTCAAGGACCGAGGGAGGAAGAACATGAAGAACATCTGAAGACAGTATTGGAGATCCTGAGGGAGAAGCAATTAATGCCAAGTTCTCTAAGTGTGAGTTCTGGTTGAAGGAAGTCAACTTCTTAGGACATGTAATATCTGTGCCCAGGGGATCTCGGTGGGATCCAGCCAAAGTGGAGGCAGTGCTTCAGTGGACGTCCTAAGACAAGTTACTGAGATAAGGAGGTTTTGTGGGTCTAGCTGGCTACTATCGGAGGTTCATTGAGGATTTTTCCCAAGGTAGTGG
>JAAFYQ010000065.1:0-281550 GCA_013389735.1 Phaseolus lunatus | reverse complement strand
CATTCATTTGAGTGGTATGATGTTTTGAATGTTGTGAATGTGGGATCAAGGCATAGTATTTTCAGGAAAGGAAATACCGTGTAAGATCGTGTGTAGGTGTATTGACTAGGGGCTTGTCTAGAAGGAGATATCCTGACTCTACTGATATAATGGAATCACGTAGATGAAGTTATTTCAGTTGTGGAGAGTTGGAGGAGGTTCATATGAATGGGCGAGTAGTGTGAAAAAGAACGAGCTCGGCCTGTTCTATGAATTAACCCTGTCATACCGGGAGAGTTAATGACATTGAGATTATATATGCGCATGGCTGTGTGGATTTCACAGCGACCCTGTGTGGATTTCACAGTGGTATGGTATGACAGGTGCAGATCTCTGGGCCTGAGTCAACGCACGAGTCAATCCGGAAGTAGTGTCAAGTGTCTTGTGTGATGAGTCAGTGGAAGTCTGACGTGAGAATGAGAAACTTTGAATTGATAGACACTTGATGAATGTTGAGATTTTAATGACCTTTGAGGAATCGTGCAGTATGTGTTTAGTTGATGGTTTACGTGGGTATCTTGAATTTGTTTTATCTTGATTTTAAAGTTCATATCTAAACTCTTTTTCAAATGTCTAGCTTACCCTGTGGTGTTTCTTTGGTGTTGTGTTTGGCTCTTTCTTAAACCTGTGATGATCGTGTATAATTTACACGGGAGCAGATGATGTTGCAGGAAGCAGAGCTCCTCAGTAAGTGGTCGCCGGAAGGAGATCGCCTGTTTCTACTTCTGTTAGGCGATCCCCCCCTTTTGCTGTCTTCCGACAGGAGATCGGCCTCTTCCGATAGGAGATCGGCCTCTTCCGATAGGAGATCGCCTGCTTTGTTTTTTTACTGTATTTTGTTTATGTTTCTGGAAAATTTGATCGAATTTGTATTAAACTCCCTGTGAGGAGAAACTACATTTCATATATATAATATTTTGTTCACTTCAATCTATTTGTTACCTTTATTTTCATTATATAAACATGAATAGTATTTTGGCGGGATGTTACACTGACCACATACTGAGTGCACTTTCTGCGATCATGTGCACCATAGGCGACTGGCGATCACGTGTAATCTAGGCGACAGGCGATTATGTATTAACCAGCCGATCTCATAGTCTTCTAAACTACACCTTCCTTCCTTTTTATTTTAAATAAAAGCATACTTAGAATTCATTTAAAATATATTCCTTTTCATTCGAATTTAATTTTACAGGTCCTTACATTCTTCTTCCATTCTTCTTCTTCCATTCTTCTTCTTCCGATCTTCTACTTCCATTCTTCTTCTTCCATTATTCTTCTTCCGATCTTCTTCTTCCATTCTTCTTCTTCCGATCTTCTTCTTCCATTCTTCTTCTTCCGATCTTCTTCTTCCATTCTTCTTCTTCCGATCTTCTTCTTCCATTCTTCTGCTTCCATTCTTCTTCTTCCTATCTTCTTACTCTACCGATCTTCTTCTTCCATTCTTCTTCTTCCAATCATCTTCTTCCATTCTTCTACTTTCGATCTTCATCTTCCATTCTTCTACTTCCCACATTCTCCTTCCGATCTTCTTCTTCCATTATTCTTCTTCCTTCTTCTTCCCCGATCTTCTTCGTCCTTCTTCTTCTTCTTCCATTCTTCTTCTTCCGATCTTCTTCCTCCGATCTTCTTCTTCTATTCTTCTTCTTCCGATCTTCCTCGTCCATTCTACTTCTTCCGATCTTCTTCATCCCTTCTTCTTCGTTCATTTTTCTTCGTCCATTCTTCTTCTTACATTCTTCTACTTCCGATCTTCTTCTTCCATTCTTCTTCTTCTGATCTTCCTCTTCTTCTTCTTCTTCTTCTTCCGATCTTCATCTTCCATTCTTCTTCTTCTTCTTCTTCTTCTTCTTCTTCTTCTTCCGATCTTCTTCTTCCATTCTTCTTCTTCCGACCTTCTTCTTCCATTCTTCTTCCTCCGATCTTCTTCTTCCCTTTTTCTTCTTCCGATTTTCTTCTTCCGATCTTCTTCTCCCATGCTTCTTCTTCCGATCTTTTTCTTCCATTGTTCTTCTTCCGATCTTTTTCTTCCATTCTTCTTCTTTCGATCTTCTTTTTCCATTCTTCTTCTTCCAATCTTCTTCTTCCATTGTTCTTCTTCCATCTCCTTCTTCCATTCTTCATCTTCCGATCGTCTTGTTCCATTCTTCTTCTTCCGATCGTCTTGTCACATGCTTCTTCTTCCGATCTTCATCTTCCATTCTTCTTCTTCCAATCTACTTCTTCCAATCTTCTTCTTCCATTCTACTTCTTCCTATCTTCTTCTTCCATTCTTCTTCTTCCGATCTTCTTCTTCCATTCTTCTTCTTCCGATCTTCTTCTTCCATTCTTCTTCTTTCGATCTTCTTCTTCCATTCTTCTTCTTCCGATCTTCTTCGTCCATTCTTCTTCTTCCGATCTTCTTCTTCCATTCTTCTTCTTCCGATCTTCTTCTTGCATTCTTCTTCTTCCATTCTTCTTCTTCCGGTCTTCTTCTTTCGTTCTTCTTCTTCCGATCTTCTTCTTCCATTCTTCTTCTTCCGATCTTCTTCTTCCATCCTTCTTCTTCCATTCTTCTTCTTCCGATCTTCTTCTTCCATTCTTCTTCTTTCGATCATCTTCTTCCATTCTTCTTCTTCCGATCTTCTTCTTCCATTCTTCTTCTTCCGATCTTCTTGCTCCATTCTTCTTCTTCCGATCTTCTTATTCCATTCTTCTTCTTTCGATCTTCTTCTTCCATTCCTCTTCTTCCGATCTTCTTCCTCCATTCCTCTTCTTCCGATCTTCTTCTTCCATTCTTCTTCTTCCGATCTTCTTCTTCCATTCTTCTTCTTCTGATATTCTTCTTCCGTTCTTCTTCTTCAATTCTTCTTCTTCCGATCTTCTTCTTCTGATCTTCTTCTTCCATTCCTCTACTTCCCTAGTTCTTCTTCCGATCTTCTTCGTCCCTTCTTCTTCTTCCGATCATCTTCTTCCATTCTTCTTCTTCCGATCGTCTTGTTCCGTTCTTTTACTTTCGATCTTCATCTTCCATTCTTCTACTTCCCACATTCTTCTTCCGATCTTCTTCTTCCATTCTTCTTCTTTCGATCTTCTTCTTCCATTCCTCTTCTTTCGATCTTCTTCTTCCATTCTTCTTCTTCCATTCTTCTTCTTCTGATCTTCTGCTTCCATTCTTCTTCTTCTGGTCTTCTTCTTCCATTCTTCTTCTTCCGATCTTCTTCTTCCATTCTTCTTCTTCCGATCTTCTTCTTCCGCTCTTCTTCTTCCGATCTTCTTCTTCCATTCTTCTTCTTCTGATCTTCTTCTTCCATTCTTCTTCTTCCGATCTTCTTCTTCCATTCTTCTTCTTCCGATCTTCTTCTTCCATTCTTCTTCTTCCGATCTTTTTCTTCCATTATTCTTCTTCCGATCTTCTTCTTCCATTATTCTTCTTCCGATCTTCTTTGTCCATTCTTCTTCTTCCGATCTTCTTCTTCCATTCTTCTTCTTCCATTCTTGTTCTTCCGATCTTCTTCTTCCATTCTTCTTCTTCCATTCTTCATCTTCCGATCTTCTTCTTCCATTCTTCTTCTTCCATTCTTCTTCTTCCAATCTTCTTCTTCCGTTCTTCTTCTTCCATTCTTCTTCTTCCGATCTTCTTCTTCTGATCTTCTTCTTCCATTCATCTACTTCCCTAGTTCTTCTTCCGATCTTCTTCCTTCATTCTTCTTCTTCCGATTATCTTCTTCCATTCTTCTTCTTCCGATCGTCTTGTTCCGTTCTTCTACTTTCGATCTTCATCTTCCATTCTTCTACTTCCCACATTCTTCTTCCGATCTTCGTCTTCCATTCTTCTCCTTCCGATCTTCTTTGTCCTTTCTTCTTCTTCTTCCATTATTCTTCTTCCGGTCTTCTTCTTCCATTCTTGTTCTACCGATCATCTTGTTCCGTTCTTCTATTTTCGATGTTCATCTTCCATTCTTCTGCGTCCCACATTCTTCTTCGACCATTCTTCTTCTTCCAATCATCTGCTTCCATTACTCTTCTTCCCATCTTCTTCTTCCATTCTTCTTCTTCCGATCTTCTTGCTCCATTCCTCTTCTTCCGATCCTCTTATTCCATTCTTCTTCTTCCGATCTTCTTCTTCCATTCTTCTTCTTCCGATCTTCTTCTTCCGTTCTTCTTCCATTCTTCTTCTTCCAATCTTCTTCTTCTGATCTTCTCCTTCCATTCTTCTACTTCCCTAGTTCTTCTTCCGATCTTCTTCCTCCATTCTTCTTCTTCCGATCATCTTCTTCCATTCTTCTTCTTCCGATCGTCTTGTTCCGTTCTTCTACTTTCGATCTTCATCTTCCATTGTTCTACTGTCCACATTCTTCTTCCGATCTTCTTCTTCCATTCTTCTTCTTTCGATCTTCTTCTTCCATTCCTCTTCTTTCGATCTTCTTCTTCCGATCTTCTTCTTCCATTCTTCTTGTTCAATTCTTCTTCTTCCATTCTACTTCTTCCGATCTTCTTCTTCCATTCTTTTGATTCCGATCTTCTTCTGCCATTCTTCTTCTTCCGATCTTCTTCTTCCATTCTTCTTCTTCTAATCTTCTTCTGCCATTCCTCTTCTTCCGATCTTCTTCTTCCATTCCTCTTCTTCCGATCTTCTTCGTCCATTCTTCTTTTTCCGATCTTTTTCTTCCATACTTCTTCTTCAGATCTTCTTCTTCCATTCTTCTTCTTCCGATCTTTTTCTTCCGATCTTCTTCTTCAATTTTCTTCTTCTGATCTTCTTCTTCCATTCTTTTTCTTCCGATCTTCTTCTTCCATTCTTCTTCTTCGGATCCTCTTCCTCCATTCTTCTTCTTCCGATCCTCTTCTTCCATTCTTCTTTTTCCGATCTTCTTCTTCCGTTCTTCTTCTTCCATCCTTCTTCTTCCGATCTTCTTCTTCCATTCTTCTTCTTCCGATCTTCTTCTTCCATTCTTCTTCTACCGATCTTCTTCTTCCGATCTTCATCTTCCAATCTTCATCTTCCATTCTTCTTCTTCTCTCCTTCTTCTTTCGATTTTCTTCTTCCATTCTTCTTCTTTCGATCTTCTTCTTCCGATATTCTTCTTCCATTCTTTTTCTTCCGATCTTCTTCTTCCGATCTTCTTCTTCTATTCTTCTTCTTCCATTCTTCTTCTTCCATTCTTCTTCTTCTGATCTTCTTCTTCAATTCTTCTTCTTCCATTCTTCTTCTTCCGATCTTCTTCCTCCATTCTTCTTTTTCCGATCTTCTTCTTCCATTCTTTTTCTTTCGATCTTCTTCTTCCATACTTCTTCTTCCGATCTTCTTCTTCCATTCTTCTTCTTCCGATCTTCTTCTTCCATTCTTCTTCTTCCGATCTTCTTCTTCCATTCTTCTTCTTTCGATCTTGTTCTTCCATTCTTCTTCTTCCATTCTTCTTCTTCCGATCTTCTTCTTCCATTCTTCTTCTTCCGATCTTCTTCTTCCATTCTTCTTCCTCCATTCTTTTTCTTCCGATCTTCTTCCTCCGATCTTCTGCTTCCATTCTTCTTCTTCCGATCTTCTACTTCCATTTTTCTGACTTTGACTAGTCATTAAGGCACTTGAATTTCCAAGATTTTGGAATATTTTCCTTTATGATAGTTGTAACTTCTTTTCTGAACTTGTTCAACATTCAATCACAGTATCATTGACCAAGATTCTCTATTTGAAATGATCTGCAATGAATAGAAATCCAAAAATAGAATTAAATCAATTTTCTCACAGTGCTGTCAGACCCAAAACAATCGGTTGTTTCGAAGAAACAATCGGTTGTTTTTCTGCAGCAGTTAAAACTTGATTTTAAGAAATTTTAACCAAAAACAGAAGCAGATAACAACAGATAACATTGACCAAAGAGGGATTAATCACAGGAAAGAACTTTAATACTAAAATAGAGGACAGTAAAAGAAAAAATCTCATCCTTGTGTTGTTTCCTCAATGAGCCAATTGCTTGTTGATCAAGAAGGCTTCTTTTCATTGAATTGACCTTCTGCAAAGCATTGATTCAGCTTCAATGATTGCCCTTTGTCTTTAATAGTCTAACCAGTTGGCTCAGCTCTTCTTTTTCTATTTATATTCCTGCACAAACATTAGTTCAAGCAACAAGATTTGGTCCTTTCACAAATGTGGGTCCAATTGGTTTCTTTTTCACACTTGGAACCTCACATCCTTTAGGAATCCATTTCATGTAGCCTCTTGGAATAGAAAACTTTCTTATTTTGCAGAATCTAACCGAATGGCCCTTTTTCATGCAATAAAAGCATGTCACAATCGATTGTTTCGTCTTAACAATCGGTTGTTTTTCTGGTTTTCTTAAAAAACTTTTTGAAAACCTATCTTGCTTGTTCTGTGGATTGAAGCCTAAACCAGCCTTTCCAAAAACACAACTTTGAGATGCCAAGACATTCTCAAAGTTTGATTTCCCTTTTGAAAGCTTGTCCACAGTTTCAACAAGATATTGAACCTTTTTCTCAAGATTTTCACAATTTTCACAATTTTCACAAATGAGAGTATCACACTTACAAGAGGTGTTTTTGAAATGATTTTCCATCTTTTCAAAATCAATTTTTGCTTTTCTCAGATCCTCTTCAAGTGATTTAACTCTCTTTTCAAGCCCATTGTTAAGATCTCTCAATCGATTGTTTGAAAGCACCAATCGATTAGCTTCATCATGAGTTTCTTGAAAAGCTTCAAGCAATTCACAATAATTTTGTTCATTTAAGGAAGCACAAGAACTTACCTCACTTGAACTGCACGCATCATCATCATCCTCAGCCACTAAACATATGTTGGCTTTTTCATCTTCACTAGATGAGGAACTTGATGATGACATTTCATTTTCATCCCAAGCTATGTAGGCTCTTTTTGTCTTGCCTTTCTTCTCCCTTCTTGCTTGACTCTTTGTCATTGCTTCCTTTGGTTCATGAGCAGCCTTGAGAGTCTCCCACATTTCCTTAGCAGTTTTGCACTTTGATATCCTGAAAAATTCATTAGCATCTAGTGCAGAAGCTATAATGTTTTGAGCAGACCTATCAAGCTGAGCCATCTTACATTCATCATCTGTCCATTTGGACAAAGGTTTTATAGTAAAGGAATTATTCTTTTTGAACTTTGGAATGTAAGGGCCATTCTCAATTGAGTCCCAAATTCTTTGATCAATTGATTCAATAAAGATTTTCATTCTTGCTTCCCAAAACTTGTAATTCAATCCACAGAATAAAGGTGGTTTGTAGATTGAAGCACCCTCCTCAAAAGATAGTTTTCCAGCCATAAAAAAAGATTTTAGATCAACTTGAATAACTTTCAAGAACCAAGCTCTTGATGCCAATTGTTAGGAAAGATGGCTTTAAACTAGAGGGGGGGTGAATTGTTTAAAGAGGTTTTCGCAAACTTTTCCAAGCAAGAATGAATATCTTTCAGAAATCAAATGATTAAGCAATTCAGTTTGCCAAAACAGCAAGCTAAACAGCATTGCCAGGAAAACAATCGGTTGTTTCTTCGAAACAATCGGTTGTTTATACCAGCAAACAACAAATAAACTGAAATTAAAGAGTTAGGGATAGAGAGATTGTACACAGATGTTTATACTGGTTCACTCCAACCCAGAGCTACATCCAGTCTTCTCAGAAACCCTGAGGAAATCCACTAAGCAATCAACACTAGATTACTTACACACAACCAAGAAAGTGACCTTGAACACCCTTAAGAAACATGTAACATCCCGCCAAAATACTATTCATGTTTATATAATGAAAATAAAGGTAACAAATAGATTGAGGTGAACAAAATTATATATATGAAATGTAGTTTCTCCTCACAGGGAGTTTAATACAAAGTCGGTCACTTTTCCAGAAAACATAAACAAAATACAGTAAAAAAAAAACAAAGCAGGCGATCTCCTATCAGAAGAGGGCGATCTCCTATCAGAAGACAGCAAAAGGGTGATCGCCTAACAGAAGTAGAAACAGGCGATCTCCTTCCGGTGACCACTCACTGAGGAGCTCTGCTTCCTGCAACATCATCTGCTCCCGTGTAAATTATACACGATCATCACAGGTTTAAGAAAGAGCCAAACACAACACCAAAAGAAACACCACAGGGTAAGCTAGACGTTTGAAAAAGAGTTTAGATATTATACTTTAAAAATCAAGATGAACAAATTAAAGACACCCACGTAAACCATCAATTAAAACACATATTGCACAATTCCTCAAAGGTCGTTAAAATCACAAAATTCATCAAGTGTCTATCAATACAATGTTTCTCATTTCACACGTCAGACTTCCACTAACTCATCACACAAGACACTTGACACTACTTCCGGAAGACTCGTGCGTTGAACTTAGCATCCAGAGACATGCACCTGTCATACTTCTTTTGCTGTAATGTTTCCAAAGCCATGCGCATCAACACAATCTCGATCTCAATTCATCACTCTCACAGTATGACAGGGTTAATCCATAAGACAGGCCGAGCTCGTTCTTTTTCACACGACTCACCCATTCATATGAACCTCCTTCGACTCTCACCAACTGAGTAACTTCCTCGATGTGATTCCATTATCTCAGCAGAGTCAGGATCGCCTCATTCACAGGATACTTACAGATCAATACACTTCATAACCAAATCTCAACACGGTATTTCCTTTCCTGAAAATACTATGTCTTGATCCCACATTCACGACATTCCACACATCATACCACTCAAATGAATGATCCAAATCCCAGCAACAGTCATTTCAAAGGTTCAGATTTTCGAATAACACATGTATTTCACATTTAAATCTCAAACAGCTTCAAACAACACCAAAAACAGGGGAGTTCGAAAAACAACGCCAAAGCCGGCGATCTCGTTCAAAAACAGAGGATTATACAATAACAGTTGAAAAACCGGCGACCACGTCGCCCCCATCATCTCAATCATGAATATAAGGATTTTCGTTGGAAATAAGGCTAACTTCCCTTACCTGGACTTGTGCAAAACACCAAGAGCTCCAAAACCCACCGAGCTTAAAGGATGCCTTAGCTCTGTTTTCAGCGTCTGGTTTGTAGAACTTGCAGAGAACCTCCCAGGTGCTCTAAGGGCAGTCGTCGCACGTCGCACTGGTGCTGGAGGTTGCCTGAGTCGTAGCGCGAAGGAGAGAAAAGAGAGGGATGAAGATGCAGACACTCTTTCACTCTTGAGCCACTGTAACCCTCTTTGCCTTCCCGCAGTGGGCTTTTGAATCCAAGCCTACCAGTCCACGCATGCTGCTGCTGCCACCCCTTCTGCAGGAAAGCCTGAGTGTACGTTCTCACTGAACAGTACGGCCACGGTTGTCTCTTGTGCCTGCCAACCACTGCCCTGAACAGTACGACCACTGTTGTCTCTTGTGCATGCCAACCACTGCCCTGAACAGTACGACCACTGTTGTCTCTTGTGCATGCCAACCACTGCCCTGAACAGTACGACCACTGTTGTCTCTTGTGCATGCCAACATTCTGATGTCACTATTCTGAACCACCCTTTTTGTCCACGTGGCGCGCGTGCAGGACGTGTCATGCTGGGAGTCTGGGTCCCACTTTATCTGTGTGAAACTCGACATCGCGCGATAACCTTCCACCGATGACCGCTCGCGCGATGACTATCCACTGAGGTCTCAAACTGGCAAACGACCGATGTCTCTCCCTGGAAGACGACCGATGTCTCTCCCTGGCGACGCCCGCATGCCTCTCGCGACCCGGCGATGCCTGCATGCCTCGCGCCCCGACAACGCCCGCATGCCTCTCGCGCCCCAACGTTGCCCGCATGCCTCGCGCCCCGGCGTTGCCCGCATGCCTCGCGCACCCTGGTGACGTCCACATGCCTCGCGCCCTGGCGATTCCCGCATGCCTCTCGCCCTGGCGATCATGTGTAGTAGGCGTCCGGCGATCATGTGCTAACTAGGCGATCTCATAGTCTTCTAAACTACACTTTCCTTCCTTTTTATTTAAATAGAAACATACTTAGAATTTATTTAAAATATATCCCTTTTTATTCCAATTCAATTTTACAGGTCCTTTCATTCTCCCCAACAAGAAAAATTTTCGTCCTCGAAAATTGAATTACAAGGAAAAGAGGTATGGATAGGCTTCTCTCATGGGTTCTTCTAACTCCCAAGTTGAATCACCCGATCTCTCATCCCACACCACTTTCACTTGCCTCTGAGCTGTTTACTTTGCCGATCGTCAATCCTGACTGGTTTCGCTTCAAAGGACAAGTCATCCCTGATCTGCACATCGTCCACTTCCAGCACGTGACTAGGGTCTGCCATGTACTTCCTCAGCTGTGATACGTGAAAGACATTATGCAGATTTGCTAATTGGGGAGGTAGGGCGATTTCATAAGCCACTAGACCGATCCTCCTTAAGATCTGATATGGCCCGACTAACTTAGGAGGCAGCTCCTTCGATCTGATAGCTCGTCCTACACCCTTGGTCGGTGTCACTTTCATAAATGCATGATCTCCAACTACAACTCCAAAGGTCTTCTCCTCATTGTCAACATCATCACTGTCTCTACAAGAGTTATTATCCTTGTCCTCATGAGCGACTTAGAGTGACTCCCTCAAAGTTATTCCCTTCATATTTTCCAGATCCACAAGGGTTTCCCAACCAAACGATTCTTGCTCACCTTCTTAGCAACTTCAACTTTGGGGATGGATGATGATTCACTTTCTAAGGCAGAGCCATCCGACGAAGATCCCTCCACCACTGTCATTAGCTGCAGTTACAACACCTTCTCACCACCCATCATACCACCAGGCATACACTGCTGATTCAACTCAAGGGGGCGACCTGAATGGCGTTCAGGGGAGCATGGCTTGACTGTTAAGCGGTCTGAACATCGCATACCCAAATAAATCAGTAGCTGCCACTCTAGACGAAGAGACCCATTTCCTCTAGTTTCTGCGGTCCCTCTTTATCAAGCAACTCATCGTTCTGGACCTCCAGCAGCCTTGGAGACACACTCCAGGTTTTTCATCTAAATCAGCATTCTGCAACGCCACCATCACGCCAGAGTACCCCTATACTAGCCCCGACTTGGAAGAACAGATATAGCTGACAATGCAGCATTGTTTCTAAAATCAGAAACGAAACGCTGACCACCACAACTGCCCATCTAAAGGATTAGCTGCAAATCCCGTCCCATTAGAAACACAAGGCACAGAAAGTTCTGCTCCCACCTCCAACTTTCCAAACAATGACTTTTTGGAACTAACCATCATCTTCACCCTCCTCGCACACCTTACGTACATCTCTCCACCACCACGATTGATATTTCAAATGAGCTCGGCTTCTCCCAAGTTCCGAGTCATATTTGGATACAAGAATATCTTTCCATTTCCCTTTCTCATCACTCCTCATCCACCATTTCCATTTCGCCAGAAGAGCAAAGTTAAAATTTCTGGTATCTCTTAAATTCTCCATCTGCTGGTATGCAAATTCTGCCATTAATCTCAATATTCCATCTTTACCCGTTACAAAGCCTTTAGCCTGATCGGTGCCTAGCAATTCCACAATACGTTTCAGACTAGGATCCTCTAATTGTTCAATCAAAACTGGTTCGCCCTCCTGGTTCCAACAATAAGGGAATTCTGCATTTCCTCCCATACAAAGCTTCATACAATTACTGTCTTCAAATCTCCATAACAATACTACCACTGCCGATTCTAAATCATAAGTAGAATAATTTCCCTCATGAAATTTGAGTTGCATTGAACATATGCAACTCCCGTCTTCTCTTGTATTCAGACACAATTCGAACTTTGATGTGAGGCATCATACTAAACCTCAAAAGGCTTGTCTTCTGCACATCTTCTGTCTTAGCAAAATCTGGTTTTATCCAGATTTCATATAAAACTTTGAGAACACTGAAGTTCCATCTAACTGATCCCTCAAATCATCAATTACGGGTAGAGGATAGTTGTCCTGGATGGTCAACTTATTCAACTTCCTGTAGTCCCTACACAGTTGAGGTCCTTCCTCTTCCTTTTTAACCAACAACGCTGGAAACTCCAAGGAGATATATTGGGCTTGACTAACTGCGTCTCTAACAACTCTTCCACTTATTTTCTTCAATTTAATCAACTCGGCTGAACTTTGGAAACACTATCTTTCGTTGAGCTTAACCTTTGGAAACGTGATTGACAGATCACTAATCCCTTTTCTGGAATAACATCTAATTCATCTCCTACATACTCAACATAAACTAGTGTCCAAATTTCGAATCACATACAGCTTTCAAATCCAAATCAATTAAACAACATCCATCCCACGTGAGACTTTCTCTCTCATCCAAGCAATTTCTCCGCCTGTTGCTTTTCAACAATTTTCTTTGCCTAACTGTAACTTTAAACACAATTAAGATATTTCATCTTTCCTCTTTCCCAAAATCATTGATACATCTCAAGATGATATAATCATCTTGTAAACTTATTCTCTACCAAATCTCAAATTTCCATTTTAAGCCTTGTGTCCAGCTAGAGCCATCTTATGTTGTGTTACTGACACTAACACCTTCCAAGCTCCAGATCAAAGAAAATTCCTACTTTCATCTTGGAACTTAAATCCAGTACTTCCCATGGATACACATGCTTAAGTCTTTAAACCCTCAACATTCTGCTTATATACTCTCCATAACTTATATGTAGCTGAAACTAAACCTTGGTACACTAAATCTAACTTACACTTCCTTCTCTAATTCCATCAACTCAGCTGGAGCCATTGACACTGGTCCAGTTCCAGGTACCAAAACAATAGAGAGTTCCACCTCTCTCTTAGGAGGTAACCCAGGTACTTCTTCTGGAAATACATCCATGAAATCTTTCACCAAGGTATCTTGCTTACGTCCTCTTCATTCTTCACTCCCAACCGAGCTAGGATCATGAAGCACCTCGCCCCTTCTTCCAACACCGACCACCCTCGCTGAGTAGGTATCACGTCTGCCTCTTGGAGGTCTGGAAACGCTATCTTCTGACTACCGCAATCTATGAGAACGTGATTGGCAGCTAGCCAATCCATTCCCAGGATAACATCCAGGTCCTGAAGAGGTAGGCAGATCAAGTTCACTTTGAATCTGCGTCCCTCTACTATCACTGGACATTCGGGGCAAACTGTAGAGGTCAACACCTGTCCTGACGCAGGTGTAGAGACCAACAGTTCAAACGGTAACTCCTTCACTAGAAGGCCCAACTCGGCTACACACAGGCTTGACACAAAAGAGTGTGTCGCTCTGGAATCAAACAAAATTCTAACGCATCTACCAGCTATAGAGTAAACACCTTGTGCTAAGTTACCTGACTGAGATGCTTCAGCTCCTGACATAGCAAACTCTCTCCCTGCTGTCTGCGGCCTACGGTCTTCATTCCTAAACTGCCGAGAACCACCAGGTTGAGTCACCCTATTCTTGTTAGGACACTTTCTAGCAATATGTCCCATCTTTTGGCATTTGAAGCATCCTTTCTCTGAATTCCCCTTGGGGCACACCTTGACGTTATGTGACCCACCACAACGGAAACATCTTGGTTTCCATGGTCGTTGCTGCTGAAACTGGGGCGGAACTGCTCCTGCCCGATGTGGTGGAGGTCTCGCATAAGGCTTGCTTTGTGGGTGCTGCACCTTGGCCTTCCCACTGGAGGGACCCCCTGGGTGTGATCTGATTACTCTGGAATCACTCCTCTCCAGGGTCTCCACCACCTTTGCCTTCTCTACTAAGGCATGAAACTCCCTGATCCACGGATCTGCTTGATCAGGGGTAGCATTCCCACTGAACTTGGGTGGGTTGTGCCTCATGAACTCGGTCAGTCCCATCTGTTCCTAAGACTGACCGACGTGGGAAGCTGTTTCAGCCGACCGAGCCATTTCCCAATGATGCATTACAGCCTGATGAATCTGAGCCATCACCGTATTCTGTTGTTGGATAGCACTTGCCATCATCTCTATAGCCTTGGCAATCTGGCCCATTTCCGAAGAAGGTTGGGGAGGGGTAGGAGGTTTACTTGCCATCTCTCTTCGTTTTAGATTTTGAAACTATAAGATTCCTATATTCCCTACAACTACAAGAATGAGATCGATAAGAAATCAATTCATTCAGGAGGTAACGTCTAGACCTTACAAAGGTCAGCATCTCAAAGTCATTAAGAATTTGAGTTCATCAACAGAATCATCATACTTATAACTTCAAGCAAAACACCAGAACAGCTACTGGTATACAACCATCAATCCAATCAACCACTTTCAACCAATTACAAAAACATTCAATAAAATGAAATAAATCACACCAGAATTCAATGTATGCTAAACATCAAACCTTTGGAATTAAGATTGAGAATCATCTCGATCCAGTTATGAGTGTGCACCCTCACTACTTTATCAAGATCCTCTCATTCTTAATACTAAGATTTTCAGTTATGGCATATATTCACTAAAGCACACACAAATCTCAATACAAAAACGTTTGAAAATCTTTCACTATAGTTGTTATTTAAACTCAAACAGATTTTATGAGCAGAAGAAACACAATGGATCCACAGCCCTCAGGTCATCCTAAGGACGAACTGCTCTGATACCATTAATGTAACATCCCGCCAAAATACTATTCATGTTTATATAATGAAAATAAAGGTAACAAATAGATTGAGGTGAACAAAATTATATATATGAAATGTAGTTTCTCCTCACAGGGAGTTTAATACAAATTCGGTCACTTTTCCAGAAAACATAAACAAAATACAGTAAAAAAAAACAAAGCAGGCGATCTCCTATCAGAAGAGGGCGATCTCCTATCAGAAGACAGCAAAAGGGTGATCGCCTAACAGAAGTAGAAACAGGCGATCTCCTTCCGGCGACCACTCACTGAGGAGCTCTGCTTCCTGCAACATCATCTGCTCCCGTGTAAATTATACACGATCATCACAGGTTTAAGAAAGAGCCAAACACAACACCAAAAGAAACACCACAGGGTAAGCTAGACGTTTGAAAAAGAGTTTAGATATTATACTTTAAAAATCAAGATGAACAAATTAAAGACACCCACGTAAACCATCAATTAAAACACATATTGCACAATTCCTCAAAGGTCGTTAAAATCACAAAATTCATCAAGTGTCTATCAATACAATGTTTCTCATTTCACACGTCAGACTTCCACTAACTCATCACACAAGACACTTGACACTACTTCCGGAAGACTCGTGCGTTGAACTTAGCATCCAGAGACATGCACCTGTCATACTTCTTTTGCTGTAATGTTTCCAAAGCCATGCGCATCAACACAATCTCGATCTCAATTCATCACTCTCACAGTATGACAGGGTTAATCCATAAGACAGGCCGAGCTCGTTCTTTTTCACACGACTCACCCATTCATATGAACCTCCTTCGACTCTCACCAACTGAGTAACTTCCTCGATGTGATTCCATTATCTCAGCAGAGTCAGGATCGCCTCATTCACAGGATACTTACAGATCAATACACTTCATAACCAAATCTCAACACGGTATTTCCTTTCCTGAAAATACTATGTCTTGATCCCACATTCACGACATTCCACACATCATACCACTCAAATGAATGATCCAAATCCCAGCAACAGTCATTTCAAAGGTTCAGATTTTCGAATAACACATGTATTTCACATTTAAATCTCAAACAGCTTCAAACAACACCAAAAACAGGGGAGTTCGAAAAACAACGCCAAAGCCGGCGATCTCGTTCAAAAACAGAGGATTATACAATAACAGTTGAAAAACCGGCGACCACGTCGCCCCCATCATCTCAATCATGAATATAAGGATTTTCGTTGGAAATAAGGCTAACTTCCCTTACCTGGACTTGTGCAAAACACCAAGAGCTCCAAAACCCACCGAGCTTAAAGGATGCCTTAGCTCTGTTTTCAGCGTCTGGTTTGTAGAACTTGCAGAGAACCTCCCAGGTGCTCTAAGGGCAGTCGTCGCACGTCGCACTGGTGCTGGAGGTTGCCTGAGTCGCAGCGCGAAGGAGAGAAAAGAGAGGGATGAAGATGCAGACACTCTTTCACTCTTGAGCCACTGTAACCCTCTTTGCCTTCCCGCAGTGGGCTTTTGAATCCAAGCCTACCAGTCCACGCATGCTGCTGCTGCCACCCCTTCTGCAGGAAAGCCTGAGTGTACGTTCTCACTGAACAGTACGGCCACGGTTGTCTCTTGTGCCTGCCAACCACTGCCCTGAACAGTACGACCACTGTTGTCTCTTGTGCATGCCAACCACTGCCCTGAACAGTACGACCACTGTTGTCTCTTGTGCATGCCAACATTCTGATGTCACTATATTGAACCACCCTTTTTGTCCACGTGGCGCGCGTGCAGGACGTGTCATGCTGGGAGTCTGGGTCCCACTTTATCTGTGTGAAACTCGACATCGCACGATAACCTTCCACCGATGACCGCTCGCGCGATGACTATCCACTGAGGTCTCAAACTGGCAAACGACCGATGCCTCTCCCTGGAAGACGACCGATGTCTCTCCCTGGCGACGCCCGCATGCCTCTCGCGATCCGGCGATGCCTGCATGCCTCGCGCCCCGACAACGCCCGCATGCCTCTCGCGCCCCAGCGTTGCCCGCATGCCTCGCGCCCCGGCGTTGCCCGCATGCCTCGCGCCCCGGCATTGCCCGCATGCCTCGCGCGCCCTGGTGACGTCCACATGCCTCGCGCCCTGGCGATGCCCGCATGCCTCTCGCCCTGGCGATCATGTGTAGTAGGCGTCCGGCGATCATGTGCTAACTAGGCGATCTCATAGTCTTCTAAACTACACTTTCCTTCCTTTTTATTTTAAATAGAAACATACTTAGAATTTATTTAAAATATATCCCTTTTTATTCCAATTCAATTTTACAGGTCCTTACAAAACACACTTTCCTTGGTCAGCACACCACACTAAGAAAGCTGATCTTGATCCCCTCAAGAACACACAGCTCTTCTTAGCAACAGCACAGACGAATGTTCACAGAATTACAAGGATTACACTTGTTACAGAAGCAATCTGAAATCAGTACAAGAGAATCCTATCTCAGCACTTTGATCAACCAAAACTCTAAGCAATCTCCAACTCTTAGAAAAACTTTCACAATTCACTTAGATTCTTAAAACTCAAATCTGTTTTTCTGTATATATATAAAGAAGATGTTGGTAATCAAATCTTAACAAACTCTTAATTGCTTTAGAAAGATTGGTCAAAGCATTTAATGACTGGAGCGTATGAATTAAAAGCATTTAAAGCCCAGTCAAAGTCAAAACTGTTTTCTGTTATAAAAACATAACAAACAATCGATTGTTTTCTCGAATCAATCGGTTGTTTTGTTACTTAACCAATTTTCACAGTTCAAAATAGTTTTCAAAACACCTAAGCTTAAACAATCGGTTGTTTCGATAAAACAATCGGTTGTTTTAACTCAGTTTGAAAAAACACTTTACTTTGTTTGAAAGTTGAGATGCTTGAGCTTTAGATTCAATCAAAGGTTGAGTTACACAACTCAAACTACCCAGATCCTAACTAAACCAGCACAGCAACAGCAAACACAGCAAAAGCTTCATCATCCTTCAAAGGATTTGGATTCTTCAAAACCTTGAACACCACTTGGTTCAACATCTTCTTCTTCCGATCTTCGTCTTCCATTCTTCTTCATCGATTCTACTTCTTCCGATCTTCTTCCTCCATTCTTCTTCTTCCAGTCTTCTGCTTTCGATCTTCTTCTTCCATTCTTCTTCTTTCGATCTTCTTCTTCCATTCTTCTTCTTTCGATCTTCTTCTTCCATTCTTCTTCTTCCGATCTTCTTCTTCCATTCTTCTTCTTCCGGTCTTCGTCTTCCATTCTTGTTCTACCGATCTTCTTCTTCCATTCTTCTTCTTCTTCCGATCGTCTTGTTCCTTTCTTCTACTTTCGATCTTCATCTTCCATTCTTCTACTTCCCACATTCTTCGTTCGATCTTCTTCTTCCATTGTTCTTCTTTCTGTCTTCTTCTTCCATTCTTCTTCGTCCATTCTTCTTCTGCCAATCTTCTGCCTCCATTCTTCACCTTCCGGTCTTCTTCTTCCATTCTTCTCCTTTCGATATTCTTCTTCCATTGTTCTTCTTCCGATCTTCTTCTTCCATTCTTCTTCTTCCGATCTTCTTCTTCCATTCTTCTTCTTCCGATCTTCTTCTTGCATTCTTCTTCTTCCGATCTTCTTCTTCCATTCTTCTTCTTCCAATCTTCTTCTTCCATTCTTCTTCTTCCGATCTTCTTCTTCAATTCTTCTTCTTCCGATCTTCTTTTTCCATTCTACTTCTTCCATTCTTTTTCTTCCGATCTTCTTCGTCCATTCTTCTTCTTTGTCCATTCATCTTCTTTCGATCTTCTTCGTCCATTCTTCTTCTTCCGATCTTCTTCTTCCATTCTTCTCCTTCCATTCTTCTTCTTCCGATCTTCTTCTTCCGATCTTCTTCGTCCATTCTTCTTCTACCGATCTTCTTCTTCCATTCTTCTTCTTCCATTCTTCTTCATCCGATCTTCTTCCGATCTTTTTGCTCCATTCTTCTTCTTCTGATCTTCTTCTTCCATTCTTCTTTTTCCGATCTTCTTCTTCCATTCTTCTCTTTCCGATCTTCTTCTTCCATTCTTCTTGTTCCGATCTTCTTCTTCAATTCTTCTTCTTCCCATCTTCTTCTTCCATTCTTCTTCATCCATTCTACTTCTTCCGATCTTCTTCTTCCATTCTTCTTCTTCCATTCTTCTCTTTCCGATCTTCTTCTTCCATTCTTCTTCCTCCATTCTTCTTCTTTCGATCTTCTTCTTCCATTCTTCTTCTGATGGCAAAGCCTCCAGCCACACACAAGCACATAATAAGGAGGATAAAGACCTAGAGGTTATTTTGGGATTTACTTGTAAATATGGGTCTAATTGGGTTTTTGTTTCTTTTTGTAGGCCCAATCAAGAGGAGAACTCTAGGGTGAAGGAATGTACAAATATATCCAAGAAGACCTCCAAGTCATCAAAACATAAACTAAAGCTTTGGTCAGAAGAACACAAGAAGACTGAGTTCCTGCTGACTAGTCAACATTATTTTTGGGCCAAGCTTTAGCTTAAATAAATTGTATAAAGTTGTTTAGAATTTCATGGGCCATGTATTGGGCCTAGTAGCATAAAATAATTGGACCAAATATTTGGACCAAGTAGCATAGGTTTTTGGGCTTGTATTTGGGCCAATAGTAAAATATGACTAGTTAGGGTTAAAAGTGACTAGTTAGGGTAACAATTGGGCTTCTTTGAGCCCAATGTAACCCTAAAACGTCTAGGGTATATTGGAGGACGAAAATCACCTTGGCATGGAGCACATGGACGTCCACATGGCAGCCTAGGAGTGGAGAGGATTTAGCATGGAAGGTGTGAGCTAAAACATGGAAAGCATGACTCCACATGGCACCTTCTCATTGGAGAGTTTTATTTTGAATTTTCAAATTTTGGCTCCAAAATGTCCAGCCCTCTCTCTTATATAATGAGGTGCTTGGCTCATGTAAAGAAGAAGATTAATTTGAGTGAAATTGCTGCCAACTTTGTGCCAATTATCACTCTTGTCTCCTATCTCTAGGATAGACACCTTAGTCTTCATTTTTCATCTTTTCCAAGTGAGATGGCCTCACCACTCACTCTCCACACCTAACACTTCACCTTCAAGGTTTCCACAGCTTCTAGGAGTGCCTTGCACGCTTCCAACCATTGCTTCCGCCACCTTCAATTGTGTTTTCCAGCTCATGGAAGAAGGCACTCAAGCTAGGCTACATCATCTTCTTCCGATCTTCTTCTTCTATTCTTCTTGTTCCGATCTTCTTCTTCGGGTCTTCTTCTTCCATTCTTAATCAACCAATCTTCTTCTTCCATTCTTCTTTTTCCGATCGTCTTGTTCCGTGCTTCTACTTTCGATCTTCATCTTCCATTCTTCTACTCCCCACATTCTTCTTCCGATCTTCTTCTTCCATTCTTCTTCTTCCGATCTTCTTCTTCCACTCTTCTTCTTTCGATCTTCTTCTTCCATTCTTCTTCGTCCATTCTTCTTCTTCCGATCTTTTACTTCCATTCTTCTTCTTCCGGTCTTCTTCATCCATTCTTCTCCTTCCGATCTTTCTGCTCCATTCTTCTTCTTCTGATCTTCTTCTTCCATTCTTCTTTTTCCGATCTTCTTCTTCCATTCTTCTCTTTCCGAACTTCTTCTTCCATTCTTCTTCTTCCGATCTTCTTCTTCCATTCTTCTTCTTCCCATCTTCTTCTTCCATTCTTCTTCTTCCGATCTTCTTGTTCCATTCTTCTTGTTCCATTCTTCTGATTCCGATCTTCTTCTTCCTTCCTTCTGATTCCGATCTTCTTCTGCCATTCTTCTACTTCCGATCTTTTTCTTCCATTCTTCTTCTTCTAATCTTCTTCTTCCATTCCTCTTCTTCCGATCTTCTTCTTCCGATCTTCTTCTTCCGATCTTCTTCTTCCATTCTACTTCTTCCATTCTTCTTCTTCCGATCTTCTTCTTCCATTCTTCTTTTTTCGATCTTCTTCTTCCATACTTCTTCTTCCGATCTTCTTCTTCCATTCTTCTTCTTCTGATCATCTTCTTCCATTCTTGTTCTTCCGATCTTCTTCTTCCATTCTTGTTCTTCCGATCTTCTTCTTCCATTCTTCTTCTTCCGATCTTCTTCCTCCATTCTTGTTTTTCCGATCTTCTTCTTCCATTCTTCTTCTTCCGATCTTCTTGCTCCATTCTTCTTCTTCCGATCTTCTTCTTCCATTCTTCTTTTTGCGATCTTCTTCTTCCATTCTTCTTCTTCCGATCTTCTTCTTCCATTCTTCTTCTACCGATCTACTTCTTCCATTCTTCTTCTTCCGATCCTCATCTTCCATTCTTCTTCTTCCCTCGTTCTTCTTTCGATTTTCTTCTTCCATTCTTCTTCTTTCGATCTTCTTCTTCTTCCATTGATCTTGTTCAATTTTTCTTCTTCCATTCTACTTCTTCCGATCTTCTTCTTCCATTCTTCTTCTTCCGATCTTCTTCTTTCATTGTTCTTCTTCCGATCTTCTTCTTCCATTCTTCTTCTTCCGATCTTCTTCTTCCATTCTTCTTCTTCCGATCTTCTTCTTCCGATCTTCTTCTTCCGATCTTCTTCTTCCGATCTTCTTCTTCCGACCTTCTTCTTCCATCCTTCTTCTTCCGATCTTCTTCTTCCCTTCTTCTTCTTCCGATCTTCTTCTTCCATTCTTCTTCTTCCGATCTACTTCTTCCATTCTTCTTCTTCCGATCTTCATCTTCCATTCTTCTTCTTCCCTCGTTCTTCTTTCGATTTTGTTCTTCCATTCTTCTTCTTTCGATCTTCTTCTTCCATTCTTCTTATTTCGATCTTCTTCTTCTTCCGATCTTCTTCTTCCATTCTTCTTCTTTCGATCTTCTTGCCCATTCTTCTTCTTCCGATCTTCCTCTTCCATTCTTGTTCTTCCGATCTTCTTCTTCCATTCTTCTTCTTCCGATCTTCTTCTTCCAGTCTTCTTCTTCCGATCTTCTTATTCCATTCTTCTTCTTCCGATCTTCTTATTCCATTCTTCTTCTTCCAATCTTCTTCTTCCATTCTTCTTCTTCCGATCTTCTTCTTCCATTCCTCTTCTTCCGATCTTCTTCTTCCATTGCTCATGTTCAATTCTTCTTCTTCCATTCTATTTCTTCCAATCTTCTTCTTCCATTCTTCTTCTTCCGATCTTCTTCTTCCATTCTTCTTCTTCAGATCTTCTTCTTCCATTCTTCTTCTTCCCATCTTCATCTTCCATTCTTCTCCTTCCCTCCTTCTTCTTCCGATGTTGTTCTTCCATTCTTCTTCTTCCAATCTTGTTCTACCGATCTTCTTCTTCCATATTTCTTCTCCCGATCTTCTTCTTGCATTCCTCTTCATCCGATCTTCTTCCTCCATTCTTCTTCTTCCGATCTTCTTCCTCCATTCTTCTTCTTCCAATATTCTTCTTCCATTCTTCTTCTTCCGATCTTCTTCTTCCATTCTTCTTCTTCTAATCATCTTCTTCCGTTCTTCTTCTTCCATTCTTCTTCTTTCGATCTTCTTCTTCCATTCTTCTTCTTGCAATCTTCTTCTTCCATTCTTCTTCTTCCGATCTTCTTCCTCCATTCTTCTTCTACCGATCTTCTTCTTCAATTCTTCTTCTTCCGATCTTCTTCTTCCATTATTCTTCTTCCGTTCTTCTTCTTCCATCCTTCTTCTTCCGATCTTCTTCTTCCATTCTTCTTCTACCGATCTTCTTCTTCCATTCTTCTTCTTCCGATCTTCATATTCCATTCTTCTTCATCCCTCCTTCTTCTTCCGATCTTGTTTTTCCGATCTTCTTCTTCCATATTTCTTCTCCCAATCTTCTTCTTGCATTCTTCTTCATCCGATCTTCTTCCTCCATTCTTCTTCTTCCGATCTTCTTCTTCCATTCTTCTTCTTCCAATCTTCTTCTTCCATTCATCTTCTTCCGATCTTCTTCTTCCATTCTTCTTCTTCCGATCTTCTTCTTCAATTCATTTTCCGATCGTCCTGTTCCATTCTTCTTCTTCCGATCTTCTTCCCCCATTCTTCTACTTCCATTATTCTTCGTCCATTCTTCTTCTTCCGATCTTCTTCTTCCATTCTTCTTCTTCTAATCATCTTCTTCCGTTCTTCTTCTTCCATTCTTCTTCTTCCGATCTTCTTCTTCCATTCTTCTTCTTCCAATATTCTTCTTCCATTCTTCTTCTTCCGATCTTCTTCTTCCATTCTTCTTCTATCGATCTTCTTCTTCCATTCTTCTTCTTCCGATCTTCTTCTTCCATTCTTCTTCTTCCGTTCTTCTTCTTCCATCCTTCTTCTTCCGATCTTCTTCTTTCATTCTTCTTCTACCGATCTTCTTCTTCCATTCTTCTTCTTCCGATCTTCATATTCCATTCTTCTTCTTCCCTCCTTCTTCTTTCGATTTTTCTTCTTCCATTCTTCTTCTTTCGATCTTCTTCTTCTATTCTTCTTCTTTCGATCTTCTTCTTCCATTCTTCTTCTTCCGATCTTCTTCTTCCATTCTTCTTCTTCCGATCTTCTTCTTCCATTCCTCTTCTTCCGATCTTCTTCTTCCATTCTTCTTCTACCGATCTTCTTCTTCAATTCTTTTTCCGATCGTCCTGTTCCATTCTTCTTCTTCCGTTCTTGTTCCCCCATTCTTCTACTTCCATTATTCTTCGTCCATTCTTCTTCTTCCGATCTTCTTCTTCCATTCTTCTTCTTCTAATCTTCTTCTTCCGTTCTTCTTCCATTCTTCTTCTTCCGATCTTCTTCTTCCATTCTTCTTCTTGCAATCTTCTTCTTCCATTCTTCTTCTTTCGATCTTCTTCTTCCATTCTTCTTCTACCGATCTTCTTCTTCAATTCTTTTTCCGATCATCTTGTTCCATTCTTCTTCTTCCGTTCTTCTTCTTCCATCCTTCTTCTTCCGATCTTCTTCTTCCATTCTTCTTCTTCCGATCTTCTTCTTCCATTCTTCTTCTTCCGATCTTCTTCTTCCATTCTTCTTCTTGCAATCTTCTTCTTCCATTCTTCTTCTTCCGATCTTCTTCTTCCATTCTTCTTCTTCCGATCTTCTTCTTCCATTCTTCTTCTACCGATCTTCTTCTTCAATTCTTTTTCCGATCGTCCTGTTCCATTCTTCTTCTTCCGATCTTCTTCCCCCATTCTTCTACTTCCATTATTCTTCGTCCATTCTTCTTCTTCCGATCTTCTTCTTCCATTCTTCTTCTTCTAATCATCTTCTTCCGTTCTTCTTCTTCCATTCTTCTTCTTCCGATCTTCTTCTTCCATTCTTCTTCTTGCAATCTTCTTCTTCCATTCTTCTTCTTTCGATCTTCTTCTTCCATTCTTCTTCTACCGATCTTCTTCTTCCATTCTTCTTCTTCCGATCTTCTTCTTCCATTCTTCTTCTTCCGTTCTTCTTCTTCCGATCTTCTTCTTCCGATCTTCTTCTACCGATCTTCTTCTTCCATTCTTCTTCTTGCAATCTTCTTCTTCCATTCTTCTTCTTTCGATCTTCTTCTTCCATTCTTCTTCTACCGATCTTCTTCTTCAATTCTTTTTCCGATCGTCTTGTTCCATAATTCTTCTTCCGTTCCTCTTCTTCCATCCTTCTTCTTCCGATCTTCTTCTTCCATTCTTCTTCTTGATCTTCTTCTTCCATTCTTCTTCTTCCGATCTTCATATTCCATTCATCTTCTTCCCTCCTTCTTCTTCCGATCTTGTTCTTCCGATCTCCTTCTTCCATATTTCTTCTCCCGATGTTCTTCTTGCATTCCTCTTCAACCGATCTTCTTCCTCCATTCTTCTTCTTCCAATCTTCTTCTTCCATTCTTCTTCTTCCAATCTTCTTCTTCCATTCATCTTCTTCCGATCATCTTCTTCCATTCTTCTTCTACCGATCTTCTTCTTCAATTCTTTTTCCGATCGTCCTGTTCAATTCTTCTTCTTCCGATCTTCTTCCCTCATTCTTCTACTTCCATTATTCTTCGTCCATTCTTCTTCTTCCGTTCTTCTTCTTCCATCCTTCTTCTTCCGATCTTCTTCTTCCATTCTTCTTCTACCGATCTTCTTCTTCCATTCATCTTCTTCCCTCCTACTTCTTCCGATCTTGTTCTTCCGATCTCCTTCTTCCATATTTCTTCTCCCGATGTTCTTCTTGCATTCCTCTTCAACCGATCTTCTTCCTCCATTCTTCTTCTTCCGATCTTCTTCTTCCATTCTTCTTCTTCCAATCTTCTTCTTCCATTCATCTTCTTCCGATCATCTTCTTCCATTCTTCTTCTACCGATCTTCTTCTTCAATTCTTTTTCCGATCGTCCTGTTCAATTCTTCTTCTTCCGATCTTCTTCCCTCATTCTTCTACTTCCATTATTCTTCGTCCATTCTTCTTCTTCTGATCTTCTTCTTCCATTCTTCTTCTTCTAATCATCTTCTTCCGTTCTTCTTCTTCCGATCTTCTTCTTCCATTCTTCTTCTTACAATCTTCTTCTTCCATTCTTCTTCTTCCGATCTTCTTCTTCCATTCTTCTTCTTCCGATCTTCTTCTTCCATTCTTCTTCTACCGATCTTCTTCTTCAATTCTTTTTCCGATCGTCCTGTTCCATTCTTCTTCTTCGATCTTCTTCCCCCATTCTTCTACTTCCATTATTCTTCGTCCATTCTTCTTCTTCCGATCTTCTTCTTCCACTCTTCTTCTTCTAATCATCTTCTTCCATTCTTATTCTTCCATTCTTCTTCTTCCGATCTTCTTCTTCCATTCTTCTTCTTGCAATCTTCTTCTTCCATTCTTCTTCTTCCGATCTTCTTCTTCCATTCTTCTTCTACCGATCTTCTTCTTCAATTCTTTTTCCGATCGTCTTGTTCCATTCTTCTTCTTCCGTTCTTCTTCTTCCATCCTTCTTCTTCCGATCTTCTTCTTCCATTCTTCTTCTACCGATCTTCTTCTTCCATTCTTCTTCTTCCGATCTTCATATTCCATTCTTCTTCTTCCCTCCTTCTTCTTCCGATCTTGTTCTTCCGATCTTCTTCTTCCATATTTCTTCTCCCGATGTTCTTCTTGCATTCCTCTTCATCCGATCTTCTTCCTCCATTCTTCTTCTTCCGATCTTCTTCTTCCATTCTTCTTCTTCCAATCTTTTTCTTCCATTCATCTTCTTCCGATCATCTTCTTCCATTCTTCTTCTACCGATCTTCTTCTTCAATTCTTTTTCCGATCGTCCTGTTCCATTCTTCTTCTTCCGATCTTCTTCCCTCATTCTTCTACTTCCATTATTCTTCGTCCATTCTTCTTCTTCCGATCTTCTTCTTCCATTCTTCTTCTTCTAATCATCTTCTTCCGTTCTTCTTCTTCCGATCTTCTTCTTCCATTCTTCTTCTTACAATCTTCTTCTTCCATTCTTCTTCTTCCGATCTTCTTCTTCCGATCTTCTTCCCCCATTCTTCTACTTCCATTATTCTTCGTCCATTCTTCTTCTTCCGATCTTCTTCTTCCACTCTTCTTCTTCTAATCATCTTCTTCCGTTCTTCTTCTTCCATTCTTCTTCTTCCGATCTTCTTCTTCCATTCTTCTTCTTGCAATCTTCTTCTTCCATTCTTCTTCTTCCGATCTTCTTCTTCCATTCTTCTTCTACCGATCTTCTTCTTCAATTCTTTTTCCGATCGTCTTGTTCCATTCTTCTTCTTCCGTTCTTCTTCTTCCATCCTTCTTCTTCCGATCTTCTTCTTCCATTCTTCTTCTACCGATCTTCTTCTTCCACTCTTCTTCTTCTAATCTTCTTCTTCCGTTCTTCTTCTTCCATTCTTCTTCTTCCGATCTTCTTCTTCCATTCTTCTTCTTGCAATCTTCTTCTTCCATTCTTCTTCTTCCGATCTTCTTCTTCCATTCTTCTTCTACCGATCTTCTTCTTCAATTCTTTTTCCGATCGTCTTGTTCCATTCTTCTTCTTCCGTTCTTCTTCTTCCATCCTTCTTCTTCCGATCTTCTTCTTCCATTCTTCTTCTACCGATCTTCTTCTTCCATTCTTCTTCTTCCAATCTTCATATTCCATTCTTCTTCTTCCCTCCTTCTTCTTTCGATTTTCTTCTTCCATTCTTCTTCTTTCGATCTTTTTTTTCTATTCTTCTTCTTTCGATCTTCTTCTTCCATTCTTCTTCTTCCGATCTTCTTCTTCCATTCTTCTTCTTCCGATCTTCTTCTTCCATTCTTCTTCTTCCGATCTTCTTCTTCGATTCTTCTTCTTCCGATCTTCTTCTTCCGATCTTCTTCTTCAATTCTTCTTCTTCCATTCTTCTTCTTCAATCTTCTTCGTCCATTCTTCTTCTTCCGATCTTCTTTGTCCATTCTTCTTCTTCCGATCTTCATCTTCCATCCTTCTTCTTTTCCCTCCTTCTTCTTCCGATCTTCTTCATCCATTCTTCTTCTTCCGATCGTCTTGTTCCATTCTTCTTCTTCCGATCCTCATCTTCCATTCTTATTCAGATCTTCTTCTTCCATTCTTCTTGTTTTAATCTTCTTCTTCCATTCTTCTTATTTCAATCTTCTTCTTCCATTCTTCTTATTTTGATCTTCTTCTTCCATTTTTCTTCTTCCGATCTTCTTCTTCCATTCTTCTTCTTCCGATCTTCTTCTTCCATTCTTCTTCTTCCGATCTTCTTCATCCGATCTTCTTCTTCCGATCTTCTTCCTCCGATCTTCCTCTTCCATTTTTCTTCTTCCATTCTTCTTCATCCATTCTGCTTCTTCCATTCTACTTCTTTCGATCTTCTTCGTCCATTCTTCTTCTTCCAATCTTCTTCTTCAATTCTTCTTCTTCCGATCTTCTTCTTCCATTGTTCTTCTACCGATCTTCTTCTTCTATTCTTCTTCTTCCGATCGTCTTGTTCCATTCTCCTTCTTCCGATCTTCATCTTGCATTCTTCTTCAGATCTTCTTATTCTTTCGATCTTCTTCTTCCATTGTTCTTCTTCCGATCTTCTTCTTCCATTGTTCTTCTTTCGATCTTCTTCTTCCATTCTTCTTCTTCCGATCTTCTTCTTTCCTCCTTCTTCTTCCGATCTTCTTCTTTCATTCTTCTTCTACCGATCTTCTTCTTCCATTCTTCTTCTTCCGATCTTCATCTTCCATTCTTCTTCTTCCCTCCTTCTTCTTTCGATTTTCTTCTTCCATTCTTCTTCTTTCGATCTTTTTCTTCTATTCTTCTTCTTTCGATCTTCTTCTTCCATTCTTCTTCTTCCGATCTTCTTCTTCCATTCTTCTTCTTCCGATCTTCTTCTTCCATTCTTCTTCTTCCGATCTTCTTCTTCCGATCTTCTTCTTCAATTCTTCTTCTTCCATTCTTCTTCTTCCGATCTTCTTCGTCCATTCTTCTTCTTCCGATCTTGATCTTCCATCCTTCTTCTTTTCCCTCCTTCTTCTTCCATTCTTCTTCTTCCGATCGTCTTCTTCCATTCTTCTTCTTCCGATCTTCATCTTCCATTCTTCTTCAGATCTTCTTCTTCCATTCTTTTTCTTCTAATCTTCTTCTTCCATTCTTCTTATTTCAATCTTCTTCTTCCATTCTTCTTATTTCAATCTTCTTCTTCCATTCTTCTTCTTCCGATCTTCTTCTTCCATTCTTCTTCTTCCGATCTTCTTCTTCCATTCTTCTTCTTCCGATCTTCTTCTTCCATTCTTCTTCTTCGGATCTTCTTCTTCCGATCTTCTTCTTCCGATCTTCTTCCTCCGATCTTCTTCTTCCATTCTTCTTCTTCCATTCTTCTTCTTCCATTCTGCTTCTTCCATTCTTCTTCTTTCGATCTTCTTCTTCCATTCTTCTTCTTCCGATCTTCTTCTTCCATTCTTCTTCTTTCGATCTTCTTCTTCCAGTCTTCTTCTTCCGATCTTCTTCTTCTGATGGAGGAGGGCCAAGCACATCTAGCCAAGGAAGCCAAGGCCCAAACCAAGAAGACCGTCTAGACCAAGAGGAGCGTCTAGCTCCAGGAAGTGAGCGTCTAGAACGTGAAGGAGGGAGGCTATCCATGGAGCTAGACCGTCTAGGACCTCTCACAAGATCCATGGCTAAACATATCCAAGCACACATAGAAGAAGCCACGGATGGAAGAGAGAGATCCTTGTACATGTTTCATAAAGGCCCAAAGGGGGAGGGGGTGCTTAGTAGATTAGTGTAGTGTAGAAAGCAAAACTTGCTCACTTAGGGGTGTGCTATCAAAAAGGTGCCCTTAGCAATAGAAGGAGGGGTGTGCTAGCAAATAGGTGCCTTTAGCAAAAGAAGGAGGGGTGTACTATCAAATGTTGCACTTTTGACCTATCTTCTAGAATATTAGGATGATGGTGTGGTTTGACTAAAGTCAATACCCTAGGCAGCCCCACTTTTTGTATTTCCATCCCTACCCTTTAAGCTTGCTCATCAAGGCTCCTAAATCTATAAATAAGGAGGCCTACCTCATGTATTTTCAAGTTTATTTGAGTAATGTTATGCTGCCATTTTTTGTGCACAAGCTTTACTCCTCCTAGAAATCTAGGCTATAAACTTCAATCTTTTCACCTTCTCCCTTGAGCTGGCCGAACCACTCAACCCATACTCACCATGCACCTTCAAGACCAACACAACTCCTAGGAGGGTCTTGTTTCACTCACCCATTGCTTCCGCTCCATCTATTTCTACTTTGATTCAAGAAGAACACATGAAAATGCCATCATATTCAGTTGTGGAGAGTCGAAGGAGGTTCATATGAATGGGTGAGTCGTGTGAAAAAGAACGAGCTCGGCTTGTTATATGAATTAACCCTGTCATACCGGGAGAGTGATGATATTGAGACTATGTATGCGCATGGCTGTGTGGATTTCACAGCGACCCTGTGTGGATTTCACAGTGGTGTGGTATGACAGGTGCAGATCTCTGAGCCTGAGTCAATGCACGAGTCTTCCGGAAGTGGAGTCATGTGTCTATATCTTATGAGTCAGTGGAAAGTCTGACGTGTGAACCATGAATATTGAGGTAGCGAATAGACACTTGACGAGTTGGTGGAATATGGGAATGTTGATGGTTGAAATTGATATGGATTATGAATGGCGTGAAGATTCATGTTTTCTATTGATTTAAAGTTTCATATTTAAGGTTTTTAAAACATCTAGCTTACCCTTTCATCTGGTATTGTGATTGTTTTCTAAAACCTGTGATGATCGTGTATTTTTGCACCGGAGCAGACGAGGTTGCAGGAAGTAGAGCTCATCAGTGAGTGGTCGCTGGAAGGAGATCGCCTGTTTCTATTTTTGTTAGGCGATCACCCTTTTTCTGTTGTCTGATAGGAGATCGCCCTTTTCTGATGGGAGATCGCCCTTTTCTGATACGAGATCGACTGTTTGTCTTTTGCTGTAATTTTGTTTACGTTTCGGAAAATCTGTCCGAGTATGTATTAAACTCCCTGTGAGGAGAAACTTCATTACATATATATAATTATGTTCACTTCAATATATTTGTTTACTTTTATTTTTATTATATAAATATGAAAAGGATTTGGCGGGATGTTACATCACCAAGCCATGTGGAGGTGATACCTTGGACGTAACATAGTGGGATGAAGAACCTTCAGCAAGGCGTGGCGATGTGTCATCAGTCATCGCCAGGATGAGAGACACGCGGGGATCGCCAGGGCGAGAGACAGACGGTCATCGCCAGGATGAGGGACGCATCGGTCGTCTCCCAGGGAGAGACATCGGTCGTCTTCCAGGGAAAGACATCGGTCGTCTTCTAGGGAGAGACATCGGTCGTCTTCCAGGGAAAGACATCGGTCGTCTTCCAGGGAGAGACATCGGTCGTCTTCCAGGGAGAGACATCCGTCGTCTTCCAGGGAGAGACATCGGTCGTCTTCCAGGGAGAGACATCAGTCGTCTTCCAGGGAGAGACATCGGTCGTCCTCCAGGGAGAGACATCGGTCGTCCGCTAGGATGAGACATCGGTGGATAGTCATCGCGTGAGAAGTCATCGGTGGAAGGTTATCGCGCAATGTCGTGTTTCACACAGATAAGGTGGGACCCAGGCTCCCAGCATGAGACGTCCTGCATGCGCGACACGTAGACAAAAAGGGTGTTTCAGAATAGTTAGCATCAGAGAGTTGGTATGGAAAGTGACCCAGAGTTGGTGTGCAGAGACCCACGTGGTCATACTGTTAGAGGAAATGTATACGCAAGCTTCCCTGCAGAGTGGGTGGTGGCAGCGGCATGCCTGGGAAGGGTGGCTTAAGTTCAAACTTCAGTTTGGATAGGCAGGGTTCGAATGCTGCTTGAGTAGAGAGAAATTGAGTGAGTTGGTCTTAGCTCCCTGTTTCTTCTTCTCCTTCTCCATACGTTCAGACATCCTAGCGCATCAGTTGGCTATCGGCGACTACCATAGAGCACCTGGGAGGTTCTCTGCAAGTTCTCCAAGCCGGACGCTAAACAGAGTAAGTCGTTTCGCTCTGTTCTTCGAGTCGATCCTGCACTTGAGAGGGTTGCCTCTGAATAGGGGTTGCATGCAGGTCTCTTGGCTTCAGGAATCGTCTTTGTTAACGTAGAAATGAGTGGTATAGCTAGTTTTGTGACTAAGGCTCCATGGTGGAGGTAAAGGCATCCTTGAATCGCGCTGGGTTGGAGCTCTTAGTGAAGTTTACGCTAGTCCAGGTAAGGGAAGCTAGCATTTTTTTCGTTTATAAAAACTTTAGGCGAGTAGGTTCTGAAGTGAGGGCGACGTGGTCGCCGGTTTCATATTCCTTTTTCACGATGCTCTGTTTTTATGTGTGGGGCGACGTGATCGCCGATTTTAAATGTTGATTTCGAACTCCCCTGTTTTAGTGTCGTTTCAACCTGTTTGAGATTGAAATGTGAAATGCATGTGATATTCAAAAATCTGAACCTTGGAATGATTGTTTCTGTGATTGGGATTGTTTAAGAAAAGATTCAAAATATTATATGATGGAATTGTGCTTTTACGTGTTGTATGATGCATTGAATGTTGTGAATGTGGGATCAAGGCATAGTATTTTCAGGAAAGAAAATACCGTGTAAGATCGTGTGTAATGTGCATTGACTAGGGACTTGTCTAGAAGGAGATGTCCTGACTCTGCTGATATGATGGAATCACATAGATGAAGTTATTCAGTTGTTGAGAGTCAAAGGAGGTTCATATGTATGGGTAAGTTGTTTGAAAGATAACTGACTTGACCTGTTATATGAATTAACCCTGTCATACCGGGAGAGTGATGATATTGAGATTATGTATGCGCATGGCTGTGTGGATTTCACAGCGACCCTGTGTGGATTTCACAGTGGTGTGGTATGACAGGTGCAGATCTCTGAGTCTGAGTCAACGCACGAGTCTTTCGGAAGTAGAGTCATGTGTCTATATGTTATGAGTCAGTGGAAAGTCTGACGTGTGAACAATGAGTATTGAATGTATTGAATAGACACTTGATGAGTTTGTGGAATATGGGGATGTTGATGGTTGAAATTGATATAGATTATGAATGGTGTGAAGATTTATGCTTTCTATTGATATAAAGTTTCATATTTAAAGTTTTTAAAAATATCTAGCTTACCCTTTATTTTGTATCGTGGTTGTTTTCCTTAAACCTGTGATGATCGTGTATATTTGCACGGGAGCAGATGAGGTTGCAGGTAGTAGACCTCCTCAGTGAGCACTTTCTGGAGGAGGAGATCGCTGGTTTTGAATGCTGTGGTTTTTTTTTTTTTTTAATTTTGAAAACTCCTGTATGGAGATGTATTAAAACTTCCTCAAAAAGGGATATTATTTTGAGGCACATTTGTACTAATGGATGAATTATATTATGTATATATCTATGTTCAATTTTGATATTATTGTTTCACCTTTATTTTATTATATAAATATGACCAATATTTTGAGGGGCGTTACAGGCAATGCCTATGCAGAGGCAACCCTCTCTAGCTCAGATTCGACTCGAAAAACAGAGTAAAACGACTTACTCTGTTCTAGCGTCCGGTTTAGAGAACTTGCAGAGAACCTCCCAGGTGCTCTATGGTAGTCGCCGATAGCCAACTGGTGCGCTAAGACGTCTGAACGTATGGAGAAGGAGAGGGAAGAAACAGGGAACCAAAGCTAACTCACTCAATCACTCTCGAACCACAGCAACGTCCACTGCCTCTCAGGAGTGAGTTTTGAATCCAAGCCAACTTGCCCAGAAATGCCGCTGCCCCCCGCCCACTCTGCAGGAAAGCTTGCGTGCACACTTCCTTGAACAGTATGACCACGTGGATTTCTGCGCATACCAACTCTCTGATGCTAACTATTCTGAAACACCCTTTTTGTCTACGTGTCGCGCGTGCAGGACGTCTCATGCTGGGAGCCTGGGTCCCACCTTATCTGTGTGAAACACGACATCGTGCGATAACCTTCCACCGATGACTCATCCTGGCGGACGACCGATGTCTCTCCCTGGAAGACGACCGATGTCTCTCTCTGGAAGACGACCGATGTCTATCCTCGGCGATGACCGCATGTCTCTCGCCCTGGCGATGCCCGCATGTCTCTCGCCCTGGCGATGCCCGCATGTCTCTCGCCCTGGCGATGCCCGCATGTCTCTCGCCCTGGCGATGCCCGCTTGTCTCTCGCCCTGGCGATGCCCGCATGTCTCTCGCCTTGGCGGTGCCCGCATGTCTCTTGCCTTGGCGGTGCCCGCATGTCTCTCGCCCTGGCGATGCCCGCATGTCTCTCGCCCTGGCGATGCCCGCATGTCTCTCGCCCTGGCGATGCCCGCATGTCTCTCGCCCTGGCGATGACTGATGACACATCGCCACGCCTTGCTGAAGGTTCTTCATCCCACTATGTTACGTCCAAGGTATCACCTCCACATGACTTGGTGACGTCGGTAGCTTTACATTTCCAAGAATAGATCAGCACTACTCCTCGTGCGCCTATGCATGCAACACTAAGGACGATTTCTTATGCTCAAGCATGGAGCTTCGCATGCACAGCGTATCTAAGGCTTAACCCACACCTTGATACGCGTGGTTTTTGGAACCCACTATGGTTGATCCAGCATCTTGACCACATACTAAGTGCACTTTCGGCGATCATGTACACCATAGGCGATTGGCGATCATGTGTACTCTAGGCGACAGGCGATTATGTACCAAAGAAGTCGGAGGTCGCCTCCGTCTTCAACAACGGCGATCTCGTAGACTTCTAAGCTACACTTTTCTTCCTTTACTCTTCTTGATCCACATGTCTTCCTCGAGCACACCCACGTGATTACCTCACGATAAAGTCATCGCACCTGACTACTTGGTTAATACAATGGTCAGCCGACTGACCTCTACCAGCTGACCCCAGACCTTAGGCGACTTCCGAGGTCCGACTACTACGAAACTTCTATTACCAGCTCTTTGTATTTTAAATAATAACATCTTCTGAAATTATTTAAATATAACACTTTTATTCCAATTAAAGTTTCTAGGTCCTTACAGTGTTGGCCTTTTAAGTACTTTAGGGACTCATGATCACTATGGATAACAAATTCTTTGGAAATAAGATAATGTTCCCAAGTCTTTAAGGCCCTCACAAGTGCATAAAGCTCTTTGTCATAAGTGGGGTAGTTAAGGGTGGCACCATGAAGCTTTTCACTAAAATATGCAATGGGGTGACCACCTTGTAACAATACCGCACCTATGCCGATGCCCGATGCATCACATTCTGATCCTGCCGCTTGACTCGAACGTGGAGGATTGCCTCGTCACTCCTTCGTCTAGCCCTCTGTTCTGCAGGAACGCTCCAAGAACCACCACCGAAACTCCAAACACTGCCTGCAAAACACACAGACGGCGCCTCTGGCGGCCGTTGTAGCTCCGACGCTCAAGTCAGGCAACAGGAACACCAAAACTATCACCGAATCTCTCTGTGAGACTCGTGTGTGCTCTCAGATCCACTTTCTCTCTCTATAACCATTTTTTGTTATCACTGTGCCACGTGTAAGAACGCTCCCACAGTGACTCAGAAACTCAGTGTAGTGAGCATGTGTAAACTTGTAATCTGAAAAGAATCCCCTTACCTTACATGACATGGAGTGCTTTATACCTGAGCCGCGCCTCTCTCCCAGATGGTGACACGTGGAGGCACCAGCTGGAATCTACCGTACACGCGTCACACTTGGAGGGCTTCTGCGCTTCTCTCTGTGCGGGCCGCATGCTCCCAGGAGAACGCCAGGCGCATCCTGCCTGCATGGCCTCGCCGCACGTCCTCTGAGTGGGCATCATGCGAGGTGCATACGTAGCGTTCTCGCTGGGAACCCCGATGACCGATCGCCCTCTGCATGCACTTACGACCGACCTCCCTCTGCATGCACTTACGACCGATCTCCCTCTTAACGCCCGATCGCGCTCTTCATGCAGTCACACCCGATTGGTGCCTCATAACTTCCACCGATGACCGGGCGGTGCCTCATAACTTCCCCTGATGACCGGGCGGTGCCTCATGACTATCCACCGACGTCCGTGCGGTGCCTTATAACTTTCCCCCGATGACCGGGCGGTGCCTCATGCCTATCCACCGACGTCCATGCGGTGGCTCATGACTATCCACCGACGTCCGGGCGGTGCTTCCAGGCACTTATCTATGCTCTGAACTGGGAGTGGTGGCCACTTGTTATCTGATTACTGATCACCGTTCTAGGTGATCTCCTCCCTGATTCACTTGCTCTTTCTACCACGTGCCACCCTGTGCATGGTCCACGTGGTCAACGGCTGTTGACGTCATCAACTACTGATGACGGACCGGATCACAAGCCCCCCAGTCTCGAGCTGTGAACTTGTTCTCAGCGAAGAGACTAAATGGTCGCGCCCTCGGTCCACGTGGCAAGTGGGGCCACGCCACATGCTGCTCACGTATCTGCTCCTCGGCGTCACGGCTTCCATACTTTATCTCTCGACACATGGACGCATTAATGGCCCCCGCTGAGTGTCACTACCGTTTCCTTCATTCAACAGAAGCGTGCACATCCCTCTGGATCATCTAGAGATTCACCTTCTCTATTTTCTTCTTCTCAAACGCGCTAGGGTTCGCTGCGTTTCTCCTCTTCAACTCTCTGCATGTGACTAACTGTTAACTAGCTTAGGCTTTAGCGCGATCTCACTGCAACCCCTCAAACTTGGCTTCTGACTTGATCGCGGCTAACTGTTACCTTAGCATTGCCTTCAACATAACTTCGTGCTGGATGACTGACTTAACGGGGCCTAAACGCTTCGGCTTCACGCAGCAGAACTTGCTTCTACCACCGACCATCGACTAGCATGTTAGTGCACCACCGATCAGCCATCGCGCTTCTGGCTTCGCTACACTTCTCTGCCACACCAGTGCTGAGTGCATAGAGGGTCTGAACACCAACTATGACGCCTGTGTTTTGGGGAAGAGAAGTGCTTCTCGGTGACCCCTCTTGTCTCAACCTCGCTGTAAGAACTCGTGGGTGAGGTCTTGCTTCTCTCACCTCAGCCTTGCTGTAAAACGCAGAGGGAAGGGACTTGGTTCTCTTGCCTCAACCTTGCTGTAAGAAGCAGAGGAAGAGGACTTGGTTCTCTTGCCTCAACCTTGCTGTAAGAAGCAGAGGAAGAGGACTTTTCTCTCGCCCCAACCTTGCTGTGAAAAGCAGAGGAAGAGGACTTGGTTCTCTCGCCTCAACCTTGCTGTAAAAAGCAGAGGAAGAGGACTTTCGCTCTTGCCCCAACCTTGCTGTATAAAGCAGAGGAAGAGGACTTTCTCTCTTGCCCCAACCTTGCTGTGAAAAGCAGAGGAAGAGGACTTTCTCTCGCCTGCACCTCGCTGTAGAAAGTCGAGGGAGGACTTTCTTCTCATGCCCCAACCTTGTTGTATAAAGCAAAGGAAGAGGACTTTCTCTCGCCTGCACCTCACTGTACAAAGTCGAGGGAGGACTTTCTCGTGGGTGCACGCTCCCAGGGGAGCGCCAGGCGTGGCTGTCTAAGCGCACACACCAGGTGCGCCCTGCCTGCATTGCCTCATCGCGTGTTCTCCGCACGTCCCGACCGGCGAGGAGCTCTTCTTCTAGAATCATGCGAGGTGCATGCTTAACGCTCTCGCTGGGAACTTGGGTCCTAGCTTAACACGTGTTAGCAAGACCCCGATGACCATGCACCGACCGAGCACTCACTCTCTACATGCACCGACGGCTGATCGCGGTCTGCATGCACTGATGGTTGATCGCGCTCTACATCCAGGCGCTTATCTAGGGGCTGATCTGTGGATGGTGGCCACTCGGTAACTGACCACCGATCACCTGTACTTGCACCTGGGGTGATAGCATTCCTATGAGCTCTTCTTTGGATTTTGGAGTTCCTTGGTGATGATGGATGCGGAAGCTTATGGAGGAGGTGAGCAAGGCCTTCCTAGGAAGCATGGGTGCCTTGAAGGTGCATGAAGAGTGAGGAAATGGGGAGGTTTGGCCAGCCCCTTTGGTAGTGATGAATTGAAGACTAAAACCTAAGTGTTAGGCAAAGAGTGGTGTATGGCACAATTTTGGCAGCATAACAATACTCTATTTAATCTTGAAAATACAAGGTGTAGGCTCCTCCTTTTATAGGCTAAGGAGGACCATAATGCAACCCTAATGCTAGCCAAATGAAATGTAAATGTGAAGCACATGGGCCACATGGAAAGTGTGAGCACATGGGGAGGGGTGTGTCTAGTTTGTAAGTTCACCCCCTCCATGGGCTTTCTAGAATAGTGGGAAGGTTAACTTCTCCTTAATTCTAATGTGCAGAAAAATAAACATTTGTCCACATGGCTATGCTATTTACACCCCAATTAAAGCTAAACTACATTTGATGGGCCTTCACGGAATATGTGCTAGTATGCCACTCTCCCATTCATAGCTTTGATCCAAGTCTTCTTGTCCTAGACGCTTCTAGCTTGGCCTTCTCGTCCTAGACGCTCCTAGCTTGTCTTAGACGCTCCTAGTTTGGTCTTAGACGCTCTTGACTTGGCTCTTGCCTTTCATGGAAGGTTGTGCTTGGCCCTCTTCCATCATCCCCTCCCTCTTGAAAAAGGATTTGTCCTCAAATCCCTTGCTTTGTCTTCAACTAGGGGGATGGATGGGGCTGGATGGTGTCCATCATCTCCTCCTCCTTTGAGAAGATCTATCCTCAGATCTACAGATTTGATCTCGGATAGCAGCCTATTGTTTCGGCAAGGCTTGTCCTCCCGGATCAAACGTCCACCTATGGAAATCATCAAACAAAGTAAAGGTGTTAGTGTGAGCAATTGGAGAGAACTTAATTGTATGAAGTTGCCATTTTTGTTTTTCTTTTGTTTTTGGCAACTTTGTACAATATTTCTCTTTTGATGGTTGTATGTGTTCTCTAATCCTCTTATGTATTTGAAAATTTTCAATATTGGTTACCTTTTCCTTAGGCACAATACCTTTAGGAAAGGGTAACAACTTAAAAAGCGAAAGAGGATTAAGTCCACATGCAATTTCAAATGTAGAAATATTAGTAGTCTTGTGGACTACTCCATTGTATGCATGCTCAAAAGGATACTCATCCCAAGAATTGTGATTGTCTTTCATGATTTCTCTAGGCATAGTAAAAAGAGCTATGTTTTCAATTTTATTTTGACCATTCTTTTGAGGATAAAAATTTGAAGAGTACAACTTAATTTCAAGTTTTTCTAAAAGATTCCTCAAATGATGGTTTTCAAATTTTGGAGCTCTATCCAATACTATGCTTGAAGATAAACCATGAAGACTTGTCACTTCTATATAGAAGAGATTATCCATATCCATAAAAATGGAATCAAAACCTTTTGTTGTCCTAGGAAGCTCTAAGATAAAATTGAGGTTTATGCCTTCCCAAGGATCATTTGCAAAAGGTAAAGGAGTATAGAGTTCATGAGACATCACCTTAGGTGTATTTTTAAAACAAGAAATGTATCTAGGGTAATGTCTTTGAACATCTTTTCTCATGGGTGACAAAAGTTTTCCTTTTAAAAGCTCTAGAGTTTTATCAACTCTAATTTGGTCCATGAGTTCTCCTTCATGAAGAATTTTTCTCTTATGTGTAAAGATAGTCTCGTTGTTACAACCATTGTTTATGAGAAGTTGCACACTTGGCAATGGTTGTCTCAATAGGACATGACAAGTTTCCTTAGGCACTACTTCACATAAAAATTTGTTTTTGTAGATGCTTGTAAATAACTTGACATTCACTTGGTGATATCCTAGCACATATGAGAAATAATCCACTTTATCTTTATCTATGCAAGCTTCTTTTAAAGACTCTTTTTTTGTTACTATGCTTGCAAGTGTTCCTTTACAAAAGGAAAGGCTAGGTTGTTCAACAAGACGCATATTTTCAAAGGTATTTTTAAATCTTTTGTCTTGTTGAATGACCTTGTGAGAAGGAACACTATTCTCCCACGCCTTTTGTTTCTCAAGGGTCTTCTCATGCTTTTCTTTTTCTTTTTCTTTTTCTTTAGCTTCCCTTTCGGCTTCCTCTCTTTTCTTTTGTATCTTTCTTTCCTTTCTTTCTTTATGGGAAGCAAACAATTTTTCTACCCTCATTTCCCAATCTAGGCAAGTTTCTATATTTTCTTTTCCATGGGAATGGGGTAGGTCTACCCTAACCTTTCTTGGGCTTTCTTGTTCTTTTCTATTTCTTCTATGTCTTCCCTCCCCAAAAGAATCATGCTTTTTAGAGATAGATGCATGAGAAGGTAATTTTTTTGAAATGTGAGACTTCTCATCCTTTGATTTAGTCAATTCATTAGTTTTGGCCTCATTCTCCAATTGTCTATATGAAATGTGTTGTATGTCCTTGGAGAGTTGTTTCAAAAGAGATTTTATGGACCTTACATCACTTTCAATGGACTTGGAAGAGTGAGTAGACATGACTAGAACTTTGTGTATAGAAATGTTTTACTTTTAAGAAAGAAGAGGAAAGTTAATGAAGGTAGCTTTCCAGGTAAGAGAGGTGAGTCACAATGGACTACTTAAATACCAAGTCTTGCCTTAGCCAAAAACTATCCCTCCAAAACCTTTACACAAGTCCTTCTTTAGGTAAAACACTTAGAACACAATGAGGATGAAGAAATCAAATTTTTAATGCAAGAAAACAATGCAAGCTATCAAAGCCTTAAACAAGATTAAACAAGAAATTAACGAAGTGATTAAAGCAAGTTGGTTCAATTAAAGCAATTAATAAAAACAAAATTAAGCTAGACGGCCCTAGGTGAGGCTTCTTGGACACTTGGAGCCCTTGAAGACACACTCACCGACTAATTGCGTGATTAACAAGTAATTAACACAAGCAAGATTGCAAAGAAATTAAATGACACTCCCTTTGTTGCTTTTACTATTTGCACCCCTTTTGTTGTTCTTCTAGTTGCACCCCTTTTGTTGCTCTTCTACTTGTTGGGCCTTCCAAAGTGTGTGGTGTATTTGTAGTATGGTGTTTGTTGCTGCCCTTTGCCTTTGTTCCTCTTGGAATTAGGTCAATAAAATCTTCAATCCAGCACCTATTAAGCAAGCTAGACTCCCCTCAAGTCAAATTCTCACTCAACAAGTACCAATTGATATTTAATCCACCAACAAGCTTAGAGGCCAAAGAAAGAAAGCAAGAAACAAATTAATTTGAAAAACAGTACCACACAAATGGAATTTAAATGTGACACAACTAGAAAGAGTTCAAATGAAATTAGACAAGCAAATAAAAGGTACTCAAATAATGGATGGCACACAAAAAGGAACCTAGGAATAGCACTAGATTTGATTTAAAAACCAAAAAAAACAGAACCACAGAAAAGCACATATTGTTGTGGTCCAGAAAGCGTATCTTTAAAAGATTTATGATGAGCTGACCCTTTTGTATTTGCTTCTGAAAATTGAGACACAATCAGAACAAGATCTTAACAAACTTTTGGCGTTGGTTTCACTCCAAACGCATATACCAATTAATTTTGGTAAATTTTATAAGATCAGTGCTCAGAGCTGCCAGCTGGAACGTCAGGATTGCACACTTTTTTTGTAATATTTATCTTTTTTTTTCTATTTCTTCTTTTCAGATGGTTCTTTTTTTGTCCTTTTGCTAACACCTCAAATTTGTGAAATCCAGAGGCTCAGAAATTTTTGATGATGTATGTGATTTTCATAAATCAAAACAGTCAGCACAGAAAAGTGAAAAACAAGGGGTTCTGAAAACTGGAATGAAAAACAGAATGATATACCTTAAAAACACAATGGAGTTAATATGATGGAATTTGTGTGGATCTAACACACAAATAAGAACTCAAACTAAAATTAAAAATGCACCAAAGGATCAACACAAAACAGATTTCAGATCAAACATACAGACCAAAAACAAGAAACAAATAAATCAAAAAGAGTACTACTAGGATTTGATGACAAATATGGAAACACATGACTTAGACAAAACTTATGGATTCATAAAATGAAAAGACTCAAGAACATCATATGACCCAAATGAAATTTCAAGCAAGACTCAAATACCTAAAAATAAAAACAGCAACACAAATATATCAAGAATCCTACACAAAATTGAAAATAGATGTTCAAGCACAAGTTTGAACAAACCCACCAAATGAAATGAATAAACAAGCATTCAAATCATATTAAAACACAAAAAACAGCAAGACAACTTGGAATAAAGATAAACAACTTGGAGAAAAGAAGAACTCAAAAAGAAAATGAAAAGAGATACTCATCTTTGAAGAACCATAGCTCTAGATACCAAATGATAGCATTCCTATGAGCTCTTCTTTGGATTTTGGAGTTCCTTGGTGATGATGGATGCGGAAGCTTATGGAGGAGGTGAGCAAGGCCTTCCTAGGAAGCATGGGTGCCTTGAAGGTGCATGAAGAGTGAGGAAATGGGGAGGTTTGGCCAGCCCCTTTGGTAGTGATGAATTGAAGACTAAAACCTAAGTGTTAGGCAAAGAGTGGTGTATGGCACAATTTTGGCAGCATAACAATACTCTATTTAATCTTGAAAATACAAGGTGTAGGCTCCTCCTTTTATAGGCTAAGGAGGACCATAATGCAACCCTAATGCTAGCCAAATGAAATGTAAATGTGAAGCACATGGGCCACATGGAAAGTGTGAGCACATGGGGAGGGGTGTGTCTAGTTTGTAAGTTCACCCCCTCCATGGGCTTTCTAGAATAGTGGGAAGGTTAACTTCTCCTTAATTCTAATGTGCAGAAAAATAAACATTTGTCCACATGGCTATGCTATTTACACCCCAATTAAAGCTAAACTACATTTGATGGGCCTTCACGGAATATGTGCTAGTATGCCACTCTCCCATTCATAGCTTTGATCCAAGTCTTCTTGTCCTAGACGCTTCTAGCTTGGCCTTCTCGTCCTAGACGCTCCTAGCTTGTCTTAGACGCTCCTAGTTTGGTCTTAGACGCTCTTGACTTGGCTCTTGCCTTTCATGGAAGGTTGTGCTTGGCCCTCTTCCATCATGGGGCAAGGAGAACTTTAAACTGGGAACACTCGCACACTTTATGCACTGAAAATCTTTTATTGGGTGGCATCATTAAAAAGAGTGCCCCCTGATCTGCTCAACTGTTTAAAACACTAAGTGTGTGTACAGCGCGATAGCGCATCTACTTTACAACTTAACCAGAGTAGGAAACAAGCGTGTAGCGTCCCGGGTTCTGGGAATAGCCGTTCCGTCCAGAGTCTCCAGCCGACAAGCTCCATTCTCCAACGTCTCAACCACTTTGGATGGGGTCTCCTTTAACCGGCGATGACCGCCCTGGCGATGCACACACGTGGGGCGATCATGCCTTCCGCTTTAGCTCTGGGAGCCCCCCAGTGTAGCCTCTTCCATCACCTCACCTCCCCAAACATAGGGAGTTCATGCTGCTGGTCGCCTGCCTGGGACCCCGAAGCGCGATCACCTTGTGTCTTCTGCAGGTAATCGGTCAGGAACCCTGTCTCCACCAACTCAGCAAGCTGACGCCCCAACGCCAGGCAGGTACGGAGCGTATGTCCATAAGCTTGATGGAATTCACACCACTCATCCTTCCTCCCTCCAAGTACCCTATCGGTTTTCTCTGGCACATGGAGTCTTGCTGCCACAGCAGGGATGGCGATCAGCTCCGCCAAACTTATCATGAAATCATACCTGAGGGGTGCATTGCTTGCACGCCCCCTGGTCTGGTCCTTCCTGGGTGCATGAGGGCGAGACCTTCCCTGCTCCTTCCTCCCTTCATTGGTCTCATGCACCCACACCTATTGTTGCTGATTTCCCTGACCTCCACGTGGCTTCGACGGTGCAGCACTTCCTCTCTTCTCAGAGACCTCTGTCTCTGCTACTATGTGTGCCACCGCGCGTTGCCGTATCTCGGTGAAGGTGGTAGGGTGGCTCCTGATGAGCGATTCACTGAAAGGACCAGGGAGGACACCTCTCTTGAACGCATGCACCAGCATGTCCTCGTCCTTGATGGGCAATCTCACCACCTGTGCCCCAAAGCGATTGAGGTAGTCCTTCAACGGCTCCCCCTGATACTGGCGCACGTCAAACAGGTAGTAGGACACCACTGGTGGCGCTCTGTTGACGATGTACTGCTCCGTGAACAGCTTCGCAAACTGATGGAAGGAAGTGACGTGGCCCTCTGGCAGGCTCACGAACCACTCCATAGCCACTCCGCTCAGCGTACTCATGAACATCTTGCAGTACACAGCATCTGAACCTCCAGTCAGCATCATCTGAGTGTGGAAGGCTGTCAGGTGTGCTTCTGGATCTTCCACCCCCGTGAACGACGCTTTCAGTCCCACCAGATTGGGAGGCACCACCGTGTTCATGATCTCGGGGGAGAAAGGCATAGGGAATGCTCTAGGAGGCGATGGCAGCGTCGACGTCCTCTCTTCAACTGCGCGCTCCTTCTGCGCCTGCAATTCCCTACGCAGCTCTTCATTCATACGGTTCAACTCTTCGTTTCTTCCCTGCGATGCAGTCAGCTCTGCACGCATCCTCTGATGGAAGAGGCCCAAGCCCAAGTCCAAGCCCAAACCCATGTTCAAGTCGAAGACCTATCTCAAGCCCACCAAATAGAAGATATGGGACAACTACAAGGGCTATGGCAAGAAGAATACAAGAGGATTGGGACACTGCTACTGATGGCAGAGAGACTTTCCTCTACATGATAAAGATGCCATAAGTTTAGTGTAGAAGTAGAATTTAATTTTCTTGTCAAAATTAGAATAGGAAAATAATTGTAATTTTCTTAGAATTAATTTTGGCACCTAAAACACCAACCTAGGTTAATTTAGGGTTTTTAAAACCACTAAATTAACCAAGGCTGGTTTGGAAAGCCTAGAGAGGGTGAGCGTGAAATACTAATCACACCCCTCCCATGTGCTCTCATTTTTAGGCTCCACCTTGAGGAGAATTTCATTTTGAATTTCCCTCCATTTTCATTTGAATTTTCAGCCCGCTAAACACTATAAATAAGAGGGCTTGGCTCATGTAATTCTCAAGATTAATTTGAGTGAAATTGCTGCCAACTTTGTGCCAATTATCACTCTTGTCTCCTACCTCTAGGATAGACACCTTAGTCTTCATTCTTCATCTTTTCCAAGTGAGATGGCCTCACCACTCACTCTCCACACCTAACACTTCACCTTCAAGGAAACCACAACTCCTAGGAGCTCCTTGCACATCTTCAACCATAGCTTCCGCCACCTTCAAATTCATTTTCAGCTCATGGAAGAAAGCACTCAAGCTAGGCTACATCATCCTCTCTTGCTCAACTCTTGATGCCGCGACACTATCTTGCAGCGTGCGCATCTTCACCATTACCTGCGCCATGGTAACAGCACCTTCTTCAGCAGGTGGCGTAGGTGAGGTTCGTCTGGTTCTTTTACTCATCTCCTCTGCACTTTGACGTAACTTCACTTCGACGAAATGATCAAGAAGCTCCAAGAAACTTCAAGAAACCTCAAGAAACTTCAAGAACTGCGACGTGGATGGGAACAAAATTCACACGGGCCCCACGGTGGGCGCCAATGATCCTGCCGCTTGACTCGAACGTGGAGGATTGCCTCGTCACTCCTTCGTCTAGCCCTCTGTTCTGCAGGAACGCTCCAAGAACCACCACCGAAACTCCAAACACTGCCTGCAAAACACACAGACGGCGCCTCTGGCGGCCGTTGTAGCTCCGACGCTCAAGTCAGGCAACAGGAACACCAAAACTATCACTGAATCTCTCTGTGAGACTCGTGTGTGCTCTCAGATCCACTTTCTCTCTCTATAACCGTTTTCTGTTATCACTGTGCCACGTGTAAGAACGCTCCCACAGTGACTCAGAAACTCAGTGTAGTGAGCATGTGTAAACTTGTAATCTGAAAAGAATCCCCTTACCTTACATGACGTGGAGTGCTTTATACCTGAGCCGCGCCTCTTTCCCAGATGGTGACACGTGGAGGCACCAGCTGGAATCTACCGTACACGCGTCACACTTGGAGGGCTTCTGCGCTTCTCTCTGTGTGGGCCGCATGCTCCCAGGAGAGCGCCAGGCGCATCCTGCCTGCATGGCCTCGCCGCACGTCCTATGAGTGGGCATCATGTGAGGTGCATGCGTAGCGTTCCCGCTGGGAACCCCAATGACCGATCGCCCTCTGCATGCACTTACGACCGACCTCCCTCTGCATGCATTTACGACCGATCTCCCTCTTAACGCCCGATCGCGCTCTTCATGCAGTCTGTAAGAACCTGAAAAATTAAATTGGAATAAAAGAGTTATATTTTAAATGAATTCTAAGTATGTTTTTATTTAGAATAGAAAGGGAGGAAAAAGTTAAGTATAGAAGGCTATGAGGTCGCCGGTCGCCTGCTACACATGAGCGCCAGGTGGACGTGGCCAAGGCGCGAGAGTTATGAGGGCGTCGCCAGGGAAGACATCGGTCGTCTCCCAGAGGAAGACATCGGTCGTCTTCTAGGGCGAAGGAGACATCGGTCGTTCGCCAGAATGAGTCAGCGTTGGAAAGTTGTCGCGAGGGCGAGCCTCACACAGATAAAGTGGGACCCAGACTCCCAGCATGAAGCGTAGTGCACGCACGCCACGTAGACAAAAAGGGTGGTTCAGAATAGTGACATCAGAATGTTGGCATGCGCGGGAGACACTCGCGGTCGTACTGTTCAGAGCAGTGGCTGGCATGCACAAGCGACAACAGTGGCAGTACTGTTCAGAGCAGTGGTTGGCATGCACCAGAGGCAACAGTGGTCGTACTGTTCAGGGCAGTGGTTCTCAGACTTCTCTGCAGAGTGGGTGGTGGCAGCTGCTTTTGGTGGATAAGTTGGTTTAAGATGCAGAAAACCCACTGCTGAGAGGAAGAAACGTTGCAGCCTTCAAAGAGAGAAAGAGTGAGTTACCTCCTCCAGTTGCCTCCTTCGCGCTGCGATTCTAGCACCTTCACACGAGAGTACGACGAGCGACAGCCACCATTAGAGCACCTGGGCAGTCCTCTGCAAGTCCTTCAACCAGACGCAAAAACAGAGCCAAGGCGTTCTTCAAGCTTTGTTGGGTTTCGGAACTCTAGGTGTTTGCGCAAGTCCAGGTAAGGGAAGCTAGACTTCTTTTTTAATACAAGCCATAGATTAGCTGTTTCTGAAGTGAGGGCGACGTGGTCGCCAGTTTCCTGTTTCTTTTCGCAATGCTCTGTTCTATGTGGTTGGGCGACGTGGTCGCCGGTTTTAAATACAGATTTCGAACTTCCCTGTTTTTGATATTGTTTGAAGCTGTTTGAGATTTAAATGTTAAATACATGTGATATTCGAGAATATGAACCTTTGAAATGACTGTTGCTGTGGTTGAAATCATTCTTTGAGTGATGTGTGGAATGTCGTGATTGTGGATCAAGACATAGTATTTTCAGGAAAGGAAATACCGTGTTGAGATTTGGTTGTGAAGTGTATTGATCTGTGAGTATCCTGTGAATGAGGCGATCCTGACTCTGCTGAGGTAATGAAATCATATAGAGGAAGTTACTCAGTTGGTGAGAGTCGAAGGAGGTTCATATGAATGGGTGAGTCGTGTGAAAAAGAACGAGCTCGGCCTGTCATATGGGTTAACCCTGTCATACTGTGAGAGTGATGAATTGAGATCGAGATTGTGTTGATGCGCATGGCTGTGGAAACATTCCAGCCAATGAAGTATGACAGGTGCATGTCTCTGGATGCTAGGTTCAACGCACGAGTCTTCCGGAAGTGGAGTCAAGTGTCTTGTGTGATGAGTCAGTGAAGTCTGACGTGAGAAATGAGAATCTTTGAATTGATAGACACTTGATGGAATTATGTGAACTGAACGACTCTTGAGGAAATTGGGAAATATGTGACTTCTTGATGGCTGTGTGATATGAATGGGGAATTGATAGTTTTACGTGGGTATCTGAAATTTGTTTTATCTTGATTTTAAAGTTTCATATCTAAATTCTCTTTAAAAATATCTAGCTTACCCTTTATTTTGTATTTCTCTGTGGCTGTTTCCTCTTAAAAACTGTGATGATCGTGTATTTTACACGGGAGCAGATGATCTTCCAGGGAGTAGAGCTCCTCAGTGAGTGGTCGCCGGAAGGAGATCGCCTATTTCCGTCCCTATCGGGTGATCGCCGGTTTATGCCTCCATCGGGTGATCGCCTGTTTTTCTGTCCTGATAGCAGATCGGCTGTTTTGGGCCTTCTGTTACAGATCGCCGGTTCATGAATGGAGATCGCCGGTCTTGTTGTATTTGGTTGAATTTCGTTTTAAATTTTGAAAACATTTGACCTGGTCATGTATTTAACTCCCTAAGAGGAGCAACTTCATTTCTTATATATATAATATCATGTACTCTTCAATATTATTTGTTTACCTTTACTTTCATTATACATGTATGTATGGTTTTATTTTGCGGGATGCTACATTAATGGTATCAGAGCAGTTCGTCCTTAGGATGACCTGAGGGCTGTGGATCCATTGTGTTTCTTCTGCTCATGAAAATTATTTGAGTTTAAAATAACAACTATAGTGAAAAGTTTTCAAACGTTTTTGTATTGAGATTTTGTGTGTGCTTTGGTGAATATATGTCATAACTGAAAATCTTAGTATTAAGAATGAGAAGGTCTTGATAAAGTAGTGAGGGTGCACACTCATAACTGGATCGGGATGAGTCTCAACCTTAATTCCAAAGGTTTGATGTTTAGCATATATTGAATTCTGGTGTGAGCTATTTCATTTTCTTGAGTGTCTTTGTAATGGATTGAAAATGGTTGATTGGATTGATGACTGCATACCAGTAGTAGTTCTGGTGTTATGTTTGATGTTATAAGCGTTATGATTCTGTGGTTGAGCTCAAATTCTTAAGGATTTTGAGATGCTGACCTTTGTAAGGTCTATATGTTACCTCCTGAATGAATTGATTTCTTATCGATCTCATTCTTGTAGTTGTAGGGAATATAGAAACCTGTAGTTTCAACTCTAAAACGAAGAGAGATGGCACGTAGACCTTCTACCCCTCCCCAATCTTCTTCAGAGATGGGCCAGATCGCCAAGGCCATTGAGATGATGGCAACTGCCATCCAACAACAGAATGCAGCAATTGCTCAGAATCACCAAGCTGCGATGCACCACTGGGAGACTGCTCGGTCGGCTGAGACAGCCTCTCACGTTAGTCAACCTCAGGAACAGATGGGACTGACCGAGTTCCTCAGGCACAACCCACCTAAGTTCAGTGGGAACGCTACCCCTGATCAAGCAGATCAGTGGGTCAGGGGGTTAGAGAAAATCTTCAGGGCGACCTCCTGCCCTGAAGATAAGAAGCTGGTATTCGCCACATATCTTCTGTCTGGAGAAGCTGAGTTCTGGTGGATGGGAACTCAGCAGATGATGGAAGCCCGAGAGGAAGTGGTGGATTGGGAGAGCTTCAGGGTGAAGTTTCTGGAAAAGTACTTCCCAGATAGTGCAAGGTTTGCCAAGGAAGCTGAATTCCTCAGATTGGAGCAGGGAGAGATGTCGGTGAATGCTTATGCTGCTCGGTTTGAGTACCTCGCCCGGTTTTATACCCAAGCTACCTCCGAGGCTTGGAGGTGTAGGAAATTCGAAGAAGGACTGAGGCATGGGCTGAAGAGGACCATAGCCCCGATGTGCATCAGGGAATTTCACGCCTTAGTGGAGAAGACGAAGATGGTAGAGACTCTGGAAAAGGGTGATTCGCGGGTGATCAGGTCTCACCCAGGGGGTTCCTCCAGTGGGAAGGTAAAGGTTCAGCAGCAGCAGAATGAGCCTTATGCGAGACCTCCCCAGCATAGGGCAGGAGCAGCGCCGCCCCAGTTTCAGCAACAACAAACATGGAGACCCAGGTGTTTCACATGCCAAGAGATGGGACACATTTCTAGAGATTGTCCTAACAGAAAAAGGATGACTCAACCCGTGGGTTCCCAGCAGTTGAGGAACGAAGGCAGTCGACCTCCGGCAGCAGGGAGAGTGTTTGCCATGACTGGAGCGGAGGCATCTCAGTCAGGTAACTTAGTACAGAATGTTGCTCTATAGCTGGTAGATGCGTTAGAATTTTGTTTGATTTTGGAGCGACACACTCCTTTGTGTCAAGCCTGTGTGTAGCCGAGTTGGGCCTTCTAGTGAAGGAGTTACCGTTTGAAACTGTTGGTCTATACACCTGCATCAGGACAGGTGTTGACCTCTACAGTTTGCCCCGAATGTCCAGTGATGGTAAAGGGACGCAGATTCAAGGTGAACTTGATCTGCCTACCTCTTCAGGATCTGGATGTTATCCTGGGAATGGATTGGCTAGCTGCCAATCACGTTCTCGTAGTCTGTGGTAGTCAGAAGATAGCGTTTCCAGACCTCCAAGGGGCAGACGTGATATCTACTCAGCGAGGGTGGTCGGTGTTGGAGGAAGGGACGAGGTGCTTCGTGAATCCTAGCTCAGTTGGGAGTGAAGAATGAAGAGGACGTAAGTTGAATACCTGTGGTGAAAGATTTCATGGATGTAATTTCAGAAGAAATATCCGGATTACCTCCTAAGAGAGAAGTGGAGTTCTCTATTGATTTTGGTACCTAGGGCTGGACCAGTGTCAATGGCACCTTACAGGAGGGCCCCAGCCGAGTTGGAAGAGTTTACCTATAATAACGGTGATCATGCTGGCATTGGGATGGCAACGTATGAAGCTTTGTATGGAAGGAAATGCAGAACTCCTTTGTACTGGTACCAGGAAGCAGTATTGGTTGAACCAGAGTTGATTCAGCAGACGACCGAGAAGGTGCAGATCAGGGATGACTTGTCCTTTGAAGCGAAACCAGTCAGGATTGAAGATCGTCAAAGTAAGCAGCTCAGAGGCAAGACCATCAACATGGTGAAAGTGGTGTGGGATGAGCGATCGGGTGATTCAACTTGGGAATTAGAAGAACCCATGAGAGAAGCCTATCCATACCTCTTTTCCTTGTAATTCAATTTTCGAGGACGAAAATTTTTCTTGTTGGGGAGAATGTAAGAACCTGAAAAATTAAATTGGAATAAAAGAGTTATATTTTAAATGAATTCTAAGTATGTTTTTATTTAGAATAGAAAGGGAGGAAAAAGTTAAGTATAGAAGGCTATGAGGTCGCCGGTCGCCTGCTACACATGAGCGCCAGGTGGACGTCGCGCGGGCGCGAGAGTTATGAGGGCGTCGCCAGGGAAGACATCGGTCGTCTCCCAGAGGAAGACATCGGTCGTCTTCTAGGGCGAAGGAGACATCGGTCGTTCGCCAGAATGAGTCAGCGTTGGAAAGTTGTCGCGAGGGCGAGCCTCACACAGATAAAGTGGGACCCAGACTCCCAGCATGAAGCGTAGTGCACGCACGCCACGTAGACAAAAAGGGTGGTTCAGAATAGTGACATCAGAATGTTGGCATGCGCGGGAGACACTCGCGGTCGTACTGTTCAGAGCAGTGGCTGGCATGCACAAGCGACAACAGTGGCAGTACTGTTCAGAGCAGTGGTTGGCATGCACCAGAGGCAACAGTGGTCGTACTGTTCAGGGCAGTGGTTCTCAGACTTCTCTGCAGAGTGGGTGGTGGCAGCTGCTTTTGGTGGATAAGTTGGTTTAAGATGCAGAAAACCCACTGCTGAGAGGAAGAAACGTTGCAGCCTTCAAAGAGAGAAAGAGTGAGTTACCTCCTCCAGTTGCCTCCTTCGCGCTGCGATTCTAGCACCTTCACACGAGAGTACGACGAGCGACAGCCACCATTAGAGCACCTGGGCAGTCCTCTGCAAGTCCTTCAACCAGACGCAAAAACAGAGCCAAGGCGTTCTTCAAGCTTTGTTGGGTTTCGGAACTCTAGGTGTTTGCGCAAGTCCAGGTAAGGGAAGCTAGACTTCTTTTTTAATACAAGCCATAGATTAGCTGTTTCTGAAGTGAGGGCGACGTGGTCGCCAGTTTCCTGTTTCTTTTCGCAATGCTCTGTTCTATGTGGTTGGGCGACGTGGTCGCCGGTTTTAAATACGGATTTCGAACTTCCCTGTTTTTGATATTGTTTGAAGCTGTTTGAGATTTAAATGTTAAATACATGTGATATTCGAGAATATGAACCTTTGAAATGACTGTTGCTGTGGTTGAAATCATTCTTTGAGTGATGTGTGGAATGTCGTGATTGTGGATCAAGACATAGTATTTTCAGGAAAGGAAATACCGTGTTGAGATTTGGTTGTGAAGTGTATTGATCTGTGAGTATCCTGTGAATGAGGCGATCCTGACTCTGCTGAGGTAATGAAATCATATAGAGGAAGTTACTCAGTTGGTGAGAGTCGAAGGAGGTTCATATGAATGGGTGAGTCGTGTGAAAAAGAACGAGCTCGGCCTGTCATATGGGTTAACCCTGTCATACTGTGAGAGTGATGAATTGAGATCGAGATTGTGTTGATGCGCATGGCTGTGGAAACATTCCAGCCAATGAAGTATGACAGGTGCATGTCTCTGGATGCTAGGTTCAACGCACGAGTCTTCCGGAAGTGGAGTCAAGTGTCTTGTGTGATGAGTCAGTGAAGTCTGACGTGAGAAATGAGAATCTTTGAATTGATAGACACTTGATGGAATTATGTGAACTGAACGACTCTTGAGGAAATTGGGAAATATGTGACTTCTTGATGGCTGTGTGATATGAATGGGGAATTGATAGTTTTACGTGGGTATCTGAAATTTGTTTTATCTTGATTTTAAAGTTTCATATCTAAATTCTCTTTAAAAATATCTAGCTTACCCTTTATTTTGTATTTCTCTGTGGCTGTTTCCTCTTAAAAACTGTGATGATCGTGTATTTTACACGGGAGCAGATGATCTTCCAGGGAGTAGAGCTCCTCAGTGAGTGGTCGCCGGAAGGAGATCGCCTATTTCCGTCCCTATCGGGTGATCGCCGGTTTATGCCTCCATCGGGTGATCGCCTGTTTTTCTGTCCTGATAGCAGATCGGCTGTTTTGGGCCTTCTGTTACAGATCGCCGGTTCATGAATGGAGATCGCCGGTCTTGTTGTATTTGGTTGAATTTCGTTTTAAATTTTGAAAACATTTGACCTGGTCATGTATTTAACTCCCTAAGAGGAGCAACTTCATTTCTTATATATATAATATCATGTACTCTTCAATATTATTTGTTTACCTTTATTTTCATTATACATGTATGTATGGTTTTATTTTGCGGGATGCTACACAGTCACACCCGATTGGTGCCTCATAACTTCCACCGATAACCGGGCGGTGCCTCATAACTTCCCCTGATGACCGGGTGGTGCCTCATGACTATCCACCGACGTCCGTGCGGTGCCTTATAACTTTCCCCCGATGACCGGGTGGTGCCTCATGCCTATCCACCGACGTCCGTGCGGTGGCTCATGACTATCCCCCGACGTCCGGGCGGTGCTTCCAGGCGCTTATCTATGCTTTGAACTGGGAGTGGTGGCCACTTGTTATCTGATTACCAATCACCGTTCTAGGTGATCTCCTCCCTGGTTCACTTGCTCTTTCTACCACGTGCCACCCTGTGCATGGTCCACGTGGTCAACGGCTGCTGACGTCATCAACTACTGATGACCGACCGGATCACATTCTATCTCAAATGTTTTAAAGAAATTTGGAAGAGGTAGAATGGGTGCATGGGTGAGTTGAGCTTTTAGCCTTTGAAAGGCTTGCTCATGCTTTTCACTCCAACAAAATGCAACATCTTTTTTAACAAGTTCATTGAGAGGGGAAGCTAAGCTTGAAAAATTGGGTACAAACCTTCTATAGAAGCTAGCTAGCCCATGAAAACTTCTTACTTGACTTACATTTTGAGGAGTGGGCCACCCTTTGATGGCTTGGATTTTCTCAGGGTCAACATGCACCCCCCTTTGGTTAACTATGAACCCTAAGAAACTATACTATCTACACAAAAGGTACACTTATCCCTATTGGCAAACAAACTATTTTTCCTAAGCACTAGAAGAACTTCCCTAAGGTGACTTAGATGGTCTTCTAGGGTTTTGCTATACACTAGGATATCATCAAAGTAAACTACTACATATTTACCTATGCAATACCTCAAGGTATGATTGATGGGCCTCATGAATGTACTAGGGGCATTAGTGAGGCCAAATGGCATCACCAACCACTCATATAATCCAAACTTGGTCTTAAAAGCGGTTTTCCACTCATCACCCTCTTTGATTCGAATTTTGTGATACCCACTTTTAAGGTCAATTTTAGAAAATATTGTTGACCCATGTAATTCATCAAGCATGTCATCAAGCCTTGGGATTGGATGCCTATACTTAATGGTGATATTGTTGATTGCTCTACAATCACAACACATACGCCATTTTCCATCTTTTTTTGGCACCAACAAGACAGGTACAACACAAGGGCTTAGGCTCTTTTGAACCCAACCCTTCTCCAACAAGTCTTGAACTTGTGACTCTATCTCCTTAGTTTTCTCAGGGTTGGTTCTATAAGCAGGCCTAATTGTGTAAGGACCTGTAAAATTGAATTGGAATGAAAGTGGTATATTTAAATAATTCCAGAAGATGTTATTATTTAAAATACAAAGAGCTGGTAAATGAAGTTTCGTAGTAGTCGGACCTCGGACGTCGCCCAAGATCTGGGGTCAGCTGGTAGAGGTCGGTCGGATGACGTGTGGATCAAGAAGAGTAAAGGAAGAAAAGTGTAGTTTAGTAGTACATGATCGCCGGTCGCCTGCTACACATGAGCGCCAGGGCGCGAGAGGCATGCGGGCATCGCCAGGGCGTGAGGCATGCGGGCATCGCCAGGGCGCGAGGCATGAGGGCGTCGCCAGGGATAGACATCGGTCGTCTCCCAAGAGAGTCATCGGTTGTCTTCCAGGGCGAGGGATACATCGGTCGTCTTCCAGGGCGAGGGAGACATCGGTCGTCTTCCAGGGCGAGGGAGACATCGGTCGTTCGCCAGGATGAGTCAGCGGTGGAAAGTTATCGCGCGACGTCGAGTTTCACACAGAGTAAAGTGGGACCCAGACTCCCAGCATGAAACATTCTGCACGCGCGCCACGTAGACAAAAAGGGTGGTTCAGAATAGTGACATCAGAAAGTTGGCATGCGCAAGAGACACTCGCGGTCGTACTGTTCAGAGCAGTGGTTGGCATGCACAAGCGACAACAGTGGTCGTACTGTTCAGGGCAGTGGTTCTCAGGCTTTCCTGCAGAAGGGGTGGCAGCAGCAGCATACGTGGACAGGTAAGCTAGGATTCAAAAGCCACTGCGGGAAGGCAAAGAGCATTACAGACGCAAGAGTGTTAGAGTGAGTGCAAACTTCCTCCCTCCCTTCTTCTCTCCTTTGCGCTGCAACTCGGGCAACCTCCAGCACCTGTGCGATGAGCGACGACAGCCCTTGGAGCACCTGGGAGTTTCTCTGCAAGTTCTACCAACCAGGCACTGAAAACAGAGCTAAGGCATCCTTCAAGCTCGGTGGGTTTGAGCTCTCGGTGTTTTGCGCAAGTCCAGGTAAGGGAAGCTAGCCTTCATTTTCAATACAAGCCATAGATTAGCTGTTTCTGGAGTAAGGGCGACGTGGTCGCCGGTTTCGTTTTCATCTTCGTGAATGCTCTGTTCTATGTGTTTGGGCGACGTGGTCGCCGGTTTTGTATACAGACTTCGAAATACCCTGTTTTTGAACCAGATCGCCGGTTTTGGCGTTGTTTGCGAACTCCCTGTTTTTGATGTTGTTTGAAGCTGCTTTGGATTTAAATGTGATATACATGTGATATTCGAAAATATGAACCTTTGAAATGACTGTTGCTATGATTGAAATCATTCTTTGAGTGGTATGGTGTGTGGAATGTCGTGAATGTGGGTCAAGACATAGTATTTTCAGGAAAGGAAATACCGTGTTGAGATTTGGTTGTGAAGTGTATTGATCTGTAAGTATCCTATGAATGGGGCGATCCTGACTCTGCTGAGATAATGGAATCACATAGAGGAAGTTACTCAGTTGGTGAGAGTCGAAGGAGGTTCATATGAATGGGTGAGTCGTGTGAAACAGAACGAGCTCGGCCTGTCTTATGGATTTACCCTGTCATACTGTGAGAGTGATGAATTGAGACCGAGATTGTGTTGATGCGCATGGCTGTGGAATCATTATAGCCAATGAAGTATGACAGGTGCATGTCCCTGGATGCTAGGTTCAACGCACGAGTCTTCCGGAAGTGGAGTCAAGTGTCTTGTGTGATGAGTCAGTGAAGTCTGACGTGAGAATGAGAAACTTTGAATTGATAGACACTTGATATATGTTGTGATTTTAATGACCTTCGAGGAATCGTGAAATATGTGTTTAGTTGATGGTTTACGTAGATATCTTGAATTTGTTTTACCTTGATTTTAAAGTTCATATCTAACTCTTTTTAAATGTCTAGCTTACCCTGTGTTTTCTTGGTGTTGTGTTCGGCCTTTTCTTAAACCTGTAATGATCGTGTATAATTTACACGGGAGCAAATGATGTTGCAGGAAGTAGAGCTCCTTAGTGAATTGTCGCTGGAAGGAGATCGCCTGTTTTCAATTTCCGTTGGGCGATCACCCCTTTTGCTGCTTTCTGATAGGAGATCGCCCTTGTAATAAGAGATCGCCCTTCTAATAGGAGATCGCCCTTCTGTCAGGAGATCGCCTATCTTTCTATTGTATTGTAATTTGTTTATGTTTTAATGGAAAAGTGATCGTATTTGTATTAAACTCCCTGTGAGGAGAAACTTTATTTACATATATATAATTTTATTCACTTCAATCTATTTGTTACTTTAATTTTCATTATATAAATATGAATAGTATTTTGGCGGGATGTTACATTAATGGTATCAGAGCAGTTCGTCCTTAGGATGACCTGAGGGCTGTGGATCCATTGTGTTTCTTCTGCTCATGAAAGTTATTTGAGTTTAAAATAACAACTATAGTGAAAGGTTTTCAAACATTTTTGTATTGAAAATTTTGGGTGTGCTTTGGTGAATATATGTTCTAACTGAAAATCTTAGTATTAAGAATGAGAAGGTCTTGATAAAGTAGTGAGGGTGCACACTCATAACTGGATCGAGATGAGTCTCAATCTTAATTCCAAAGGTTTGATGTTTAGCATATATTGAATTCTGGTGTGATCTATTTCATTTTCTTGAGTGTCTTTGTAACGATTGAAAATGGTTGATTGGATTGATGACTGCATACCAGTAGTTGTTCTGGTATTATGCTTGATGTTATAAGCATTATGATTCTGTTGATGAGCTCAAATTCTTAATGACTTTGAGATGCTGACCTTTGTAAGGTCTAGATGTTACCTCCTGAATGAATTGATTTTTAATCGATCTCATTCTTGTAGTTGTAGGGAATATAGAAACCCATAGTTTCAAAATCTGAAAACGAGGAAAGATGGCGCGTAAACCTCCTACCCCTCCCCGACCTTCTTCAGAGATGGGTCAGATCGCCAGGGCCATGGAGATGATGGCAACTGCCATCCAACAGCAGAATACGGTAATGGCCCAGATTCATCAGGCTGTAATGAATCATTTGGAAACTGCTGGATCGGCTGCAACAGCTTCCCATGTCAATCAGCCTCGGGAGCAGGTGGGGATGACCGAGTTCATGAGGCACAACCCAACCCAGTTCCGTAGGAACGTTTCTCCGAACCAACCAGATCAGTGGATCAGGGAGTTCCATGCCTTAGTGGAGAAGGCAAAGAGGGTGGAGACCCTGGAGAGGGGTGGTTCCAGAGTAATCAGATCACAACCAGGGGGTCCCTCCAGTGGGAAGGCCAAGGTGCAGCACCCACAAAGCAAGCCTTATTCGAGACCCCCACAGCATAGGGCAGAAGCAGCACCGCCCCAGTTTCAGCAGCAACAACCCTGGAAACTTAAATGTTTCCACTGTGGTGGACCACACACAGCCAATGTGTGCCCCAAGAGAGATTCAGAGAGAAGATGTTTTGCCTGTCAAAAGACGGGACACGTTGCTAGAGATTGTCCTACCCAGAATAGGATGACTCAACCCAGTGGATCCCAATAGTTGAGGAATGGAGGCAGTCGACCTCAGGCAGCAGGGAGAGTGTTTGCCATGCCTGGAGCGGAGGCATCTCAGTCAGGTAACTTAGTACAGAGTGTTGCTCTATAGCTGGTAGATGCGTTAGAATTTTGTTTGATTCTGGAGTGACACACTCTTTTGTGTCAAGCCTGTGTGTAGCCGAGTTGGGCCTTCTAGTGAAGGAATTACCGTTTGAACTGTTGGTCTCTACACCTATATCAGGACAGGTGTTGACCTCTACAGTTTGCCCTGAATGTCCAGTGATGGTAGAGGGACGCAGATTCAAAGTAAACTTGATCTGCCTACCTCTTCAGGATCTGGATGTTATCCTGGGAATGGATTGGCTAGCTGCCAATCACGTTCTCGTAGTCTGCGGTAATCAGAAGTTAGCGTTTCCAGATCTCCAAGAGCCAGATGGCGAGGTGCTTCGTGATGCTAGCTCGGTTGGAAGTGAAAAATGAAGAGGACGTAAGCAAGATACCTTGGTGAAAGATTTCATGGATGTATTTCCAGAAGAGATACCTGGATTACCTCCTAAGAGAGAGGTGGAACTCTCTATTGTTTTGGTACCTGGAGCTGGACCGGTGGCAATGGCTCTAGCTGAGTTGATGGAATTAAAGAAGGAAGTGTAAGTTAGATTTAGTGTACCAAGGTTTAGTTTCAGCTACATATAAGTTATGGAGAGTATATAAGCAGAATGTTGAGGGTTTAAAGACTTAAGCATGTGTATCCATAGGAAGTACCGGGGTTAAGTTCCAAAAATGAAAGAATGAATTTTCTTTTATTTGAAGCTTGGGAGATGTTTATGTCGATGAAACAGCATGAGATGACTCTAGCTTAACCACAAGCTTAAAAGGAAAGAGGAGATATTGTATTTATGTCTAAAGTTCAATTAGACAGAGAAATTTGCTGAAAAATACCAAGTAGAGAAGTTACTGGGAGAAGAGAGAAAGCTTCACGCAGAATGGATGCTATTTTGTGGATCGTGATTTGGAAGATGAGTATGGAAATGGTGGATGAGGAGTGATGAGAAAGGGAAATGGAAAGATATTCTTGTATCCAAATATGACTCGGAACTTGGGGGAAGCCGAGCTCATTCGAAATATCAATCGTGGTGGTGGAGAGATGTACGTAAGGTGTGCGAGGAGGGTGAAGATGATGGTTAGTTCCAAAAAGTCATTGCTGGGAAAGTTGGAGGCGGAGGGGATGTGAGATTTCAGGAGGATGCGTGGGCCACTAACTTTAACTTTAAAGCAACGTGGCTGGTCTATGTGCTTCAATTGGATAAGTGTTCTACTTGTTCGACATAAGGATTTGAGGTCCCACCTTGAGAACTTTTATCTTATACGTATGTCATCCAAGTAGAATCAGGTGTGGAAGGGAATGTGGGTGGCAATAGTATGTGGTATCTTGGAGAAGAGGAATAGAGTTGTCCTTAAGCAAGAAATTCTGGATGCAGAGGAAATTTTCCAATCGGCTCCACTACTTACATGGTTGTGGTTGAGATATATAGTGCGTTCGTTCTTGTATGCCTTTTCAGATAGGCACCTGAACCCAAATCAATGCATCCAATGTATACATTGAACAAGGAGGAAATGATGGGAACAGGGAGCCGAGTTGGCAAAAGAAGTCATAATGATGATTTAGAAAGTAACAGCAACAAGAACTTTGTTTTTATAAGGTGCAGAATTATGTAGCATAGTGGTGAACCAAAGGTGTTCCTTTAGGGAGCGTGAGAATTAGATCAGCAGTTGGGAAGTCGATGGATGGTTTTGATCAAGATGTGGAAGTTGATTCCTAGAAGGAGATTTCGGATCCTAGTTTGAATTGGCTGGGGGACATGAGCAGTAGTCAGCTGTCCTCTTTCCTTCCGATGAAGGGATCTTGCTCACTTTTTCTCTACAGGGGGCTAGTCCTGGTTCTGTTAAGGGCTTAGTTCTGGACTTGCTCGACCAAGTCTTCAGGGTTGGAAGTAGAGTGTGAGTACTGGAGTTGGCGCTCAATGGAGCAACATACTCCATATGCAGGGATGGAGAATGGAATTTAATGAAGTATTGGAGTAGTAAGAGTTGGTTCAACAGACAACCGAGAAGGTGAAACTGATGCAAGGCAGAATGAAAGCTTCTCAAAGTCGACAGATGTCCTATGCAGATCAGAGGAGAAGACCTTTGGAGTTTGCTGTTGGAGATCATGCATTTATGAAAGTGACACTGACCAAGGGTGTAGGACGAGCTATCAGATCTTAAGGAGGATCGGTCTAGTGGCTTATGAGATCGCCCTACCTCCCCATTTAGCGAATCTGCACAATGTCTTTCACGTGTCACAACCCTAGTCACGTGTTAGAAGTAGACGATGTGCAGATCAGGGATGACTTGTTGTTGGGAGCGAAACCAGTCAGGATTGACGTTCAGTAGAGTAGGCAGCTCAGAGGCAAGACCATCAATATGGTGAAAGTGGTGTGGGATGAGAGATCGGGTGATACAACTTGGGAATTAGAAGGAACCATGAGAGAAGCCTATCCCTACCTCTTTTCCTTGTGATTCAATTTTCGAGGACGAAAATTTTTCTTGTTGGGGAGAATGTAAGGACCTGTAAAATTGAATTGGAATGAAAGTGGTATATTTAAATAATTCCAGAAGATGTTATTATTTAAAATACAAAGAGCTGGTAAATGAAGTTTCGTAGTAGTCGGACCTCGGACGTCGCCCAAGATCTGGGGTCAGCTGGTAGAGGTCGGTCGGATGACGTGTGGATCAAGAAGAGTAAAGGAAGAAAAGTGTAGTTTAGTAGTACATGATCGCCGGTCGCTTGCTACACATGAGCGCCAGGGCGCGAGAGGCATGCGGGCATCGCCAGGGCGCGAGGCATGCGGGCGTTGCCAGGGCGCGAGAGGCATGCGGGCATCGCCAGGGCGCGAGGCATGAGGGCGTCGCTAGGGATAGACATCGGTCGTCTCCCAAGAGAGTCATCGGTCGTCTTCCAGGGCGAGGGATACATCGGTCGTCTTCCAGGGCGAGGGAGACATCGGTCGTCTTCCAGGGCGAGGGAGACATCGGTCGTTCGCCAGGATGAGTCAGCGGTGGAAAGTTATCGCGCGACGTCGAGTTTCACACAGAGTAAAGTGGGACCCAGACTCCCAGCATGAAACGTCTTGCACGCGCGCCACGTAGACAAAAAGGGTGGTTCAGAATAGTGACATCAGAAAGTTGGCATGCGCAAGAGACACTCGCGGTCGTACTGTTCAGAGCAGTGGTTGGCATGCACAATCGACAACAGTGGTCGTACTGTTCAGGGCAGTGGTTCTCAGGCTTTCCTGCAGAAGGGGTGGCAGCAGCAGCATACGTGGACAGGTAAGCTGGGATTCAAAAGCCACTGCGGGAAGGCAAAGAGCATTACAGACGCAAGAGTGTTAGAGTGAGTGCAAACTTCCTCCCTCCCTTCTTCTCTCCTTTGCGCTGCAACTCGGGCAACCTCCAGCACCTGTGCGACGAGCGACGACAGCCCTTGGAGCACCTGGGAGTTTCTCTGCAAGTTCTACCAACCAGGCACTGAAAACAGAGCTAAGGCATCCTTCAAGCTCGGTGGGTTTGAGCTCTCGGTGTTTTGCACAAGTCCAGGTAAGGGAAGCTAGCCTTCATTTTCAATACAAGCCATAGATTAGCTGTTTCTGGAGTAAGGGCGACGTGGTCGCCGGTTTCGTTTTCATCTTCGTGAATGCTCTGTTCTATGTGTTTGGGCGACGTGGTCGCCGATTTTGTATACAGACTTCGAAATACCCTGTTTTTGAACCAGATCGCCGGTTTTGGCGTTGTTTGCGAACTCCCTGTTTTTGATGTTGTTTGAAGCTGCTTTGGATTTAAATGTGATATACATGTGATATTCGAAAATATGAACCTTTGAAATGACTGTTGCTATGATTGAAATCATTCTTTGAGTGGTATGGTGTGTGGAATGTCGTGAATGTGGGTCAAGACATAGTATTTTCAGGAAAGGAAATACCGTGTTGAGATTTGGTTGTGAAGTGTATTGATCTGTAAGTATCCTGTGAATGGGGCGATCCTGACTCTGCTGAGATAATGGAATCACATAGAGGAAGTTACTCAGTTGGTGAGAGTCGAAGGAGGTTCATATGAATGGGTGAGTCGTGTGAAACAGAACGAGCTCGGCCTGTCTTATGGATTTACCCTGTCATACTGTGAGAGTGATGAATTGAGACCGAGATTGTGTTGATGCGCATGGCTGTGGAATCATTATAGCCAATGAAGTATGACAGGTGCATGTCCCTGGATGCTAGGTTCAACGCACGAGTCTTCCGGAAGTGGAGTCAAGTGTCTTGTGTGATGAGTCAGTGAAGTCTGACGTGAGAAATGAGAAACTTTGAATTGATAGACACTTGATATATGTTGTGATTTTAATGACCTTCGAGGAATCGTGAAATATGTGTTTAGTTGATGGTTTACGTAGATATCTTGAATTTGTTTTACCTTGATTTTAAAGTTCATATCTAACTCTTTTTAAATGTCTAGCTTACCCTGTGTTTTCTTGGTGTTGTGTTCGGCCTTTTCTTAAACCTGTAATGATCGTGTATAATTTACACGGGAGCAGATGATGTTGCAGGAAGTAGAGCTCCTTAGTGAATTGTCGCTGGAAGGAGATCGCCTGTTTTCAATTTCCGTTGGGCGATCACCCCTTTTGCTGCTTTCTGATAGGAGATCGCCTATATGATAGGAGATCGCCCTTGTAATAGGAGATCGCCCTTCTAATAGGAGATCGCCCTTCTGTCAGGAGATCGCCTATCTTTCTATTGTATTGTAATTTGTTTATGTTTTAATGGAAAAGTGATCGTATTTGTATTAAACTCCCTGTGAGGAGAAACTTTATTTACATATATATAATTTTATTCACTTCAATCTATTTGTTACTTTAATTTTCATTATATAAATATGAATAGTATTTTGGCGGGATGTTACAAATTGGGCCATTCTTCCCGACTAATTGCGTGATTAACAAGTAATTAACACAAGCAAGATTGCAAAGAAATTAAATGACACTCCCTTTGTTGCTTTTACTATTTGCACCCCTTTTGTTGTTCTTCTAGTTGCACCCCTTTTGTTGCTCTTCTACTTGTTGGGCCTTCCAAAGTGTGTGGTGTATTTGTAGTATGGTGTTTGTTGCTGCCCTTTGCCTTTGTTCCTCTTGGAATTAGGTCAATAAAATCTTCAATCCAGCACCTATTAAGCAAGCTAGACTCCCCTCAAGTCAAATTCCCACTCAACAAGTACCAATTGATATTTAATCCACCAACAAGCTTAGAGGCCAAAGAAAGAAAGCAAGAAACAAATTAATTTGAAAAACAGTACCACACAAATGGAATTAAATGTGACACAACTAGAAAGAGTTCAAATGAAATTAGACAAGCAAATAAAAGTTACTCAAATAATGGATGGCATACAAAAAGGAACCTAGGAATAGCACTAGATTTGATTTAAAAACCAAAAAACAGCACCACAGAAAAGCACATATTGTTGTGGTCCAGAGTCTTATCAACTCCAAAGTGGCCCATGAGACCCCCCTCATGTGATTCCTTTACAAGGAGCTTCCTATGTGTGCCTTGGGGAATACAAAGTTTTCCTTCCTTAAAAAGATATCCCTCGGCCACATAGTAACCTCCTTGTGCTCTATGTCTACACTTAGCATAGATGGATGAAAATTCTTGTCCGTCCTGATAAAGCTCTTTTATGTGATCAAATCCAAGAATTTGGGCACCTAGTTTTGAAAAGAGCAAATGCCTCCTTGAGAGAGCATCAGCCACTATGTTTGTGCTTCCTTTCTTGTATTTGATTACATAAGGGAATTGCTCAAGAAACTCCATCCATTTAGCATGTCTTTTGTTGAGCTTGTGTTGGCCTTTTAAGTACTTTAGGGACTCATGATCACTATGGATAACAAAATCTTTGGAAATGAGATAATGTTACCAAGTCTTTAAGGCCCTCACAAGTGCATAGAGCTCTTTGTCATAAGTGGGGTAGTTAAGGGTGGCACCATGAAGCTTTTCACTAAAATATGCAATGGGGTGACCACCTTGTAACAATACCGCACCTATGCCCACGCCCGATGCATCACATTCTATCTCAAGTTTTAGAAAAATTTGGAAGAGCTAGAATGGGTGCATGGGTGAGTTGAGCTTTTAGCCTTTGAAAGGCTTGCTCATGCTTTTCACTCCAACAAAATGCAACATCTTTTTTAACAAGTTCATTGAGAGGACAAGCTAAGCTTGAAAAATTGGGTACAAACCTTCTATAGAAGCTAGCTAACCCATGAAAACTTCTTACTTGACTTACATTTTGAGGAGTGGGCCACTCTTTGATGGCTTGGATTTTCCTGGGGTCAACATGCACCCCCCTTTGGTTAACTATGAACCCTAAGAAAAGTATGCTATCTACACAAAAGGTGATGGGTTGTTCTTCATGACCATTTGTTCTTCTTGAAATATGAGGTAAAAAGGTGGTGGAAGCTATGGATGATATGGGTCAAGGATGGCTCATATAGAGCTATGGGTTCCTTGTAGGTGCATGAAAGGTATGGAGAGTGATAGGTTAGGCCAAATCACTTGGAGGAAGGTGAAGATGAAGATCAAAGTGTCTAACCTAGAGAGACTAGACAAAGAGTAGAAGCTAGCATAATTTTGGCAGCATTTACTCATATAAATTGATCTTCAAAAAAATATGAGCCAAAGCACCCTATTTATAGGAGATGGTGCCTTGGAGAGTAAGGAGCAAGGGTGGGATGGGGAATACATAAAAGAAGGGACTGCAAGGGTGTTGACTAAAGGTCAATGCAGCCCCTTAGCATGCTTCTAGAAGGTAGGGCTACATTCCTACCCTAAAAGGCCTAGGTACAAGCTAAATTGTTAAATACACCCTCCCTATTGTGCTAAATGAACCCTACTCTACTAAATTGTCAAATACACCCCTGATTGTGCTAAATGAACCCTATGCTACTGAAATTATAAATAAATTGAAATTAATTGATGCTCAGCTCCCATGGCTTGGGCTTTACTCCTTGTGGTCCTCTGAGGGGTCTTTGAATATGTAGAGAAAAGTTTCTCTGCCATCAATAGCAAAGTCCCACTCTTCTTGAATCCTCTTTGCCATGGACCTAGTTGTTGGGCCTGAGCTTGGGCTTAGGCTTGGGCTTGGGCCTCTTCCATCAAAAGGTACACTTATCCCTATTGGCAAACAAACTATTTTTCCTAAGCATTAGAAGAACTTCCCTAAGGTGACTTAGATGGTCTTCTAGGGTTTTGCTATACACTAGGATATCATCAAAGTAAACTACTACATATTTACCTATACAATCCCTCAAGGTATGATTCATGAGCCTAATGAACGTACTAGGGGCATTAGTGAGGCCAAATGGCATCACCAACCACTCATATAATCCAAACTTGGTCTTAAAAGTGGTTTTCCACTCATCACCCTCTTTGATTAGAATTTAGTGATACCCACTTTTAAGGTCAATTTTGGAAAATATGGTTGACCCATGTAATTCATCAAGCATGTCATCAAGCCTTGGGATTGGATGCCTATACTTGATGGTGATGTTGTTGATTGCTCTACAATCACAACACATACGCCATTTTCCATCTTTTTTTGGCACCAACAAGACAGGTACAACATAAGGGCTTAAGCTCTTTTGAACCCAACCCTTCTCCAACAAGTCTTGAACTTGTGACTCTATCTCCTTAGTTTCCTCAGGGTTGGTTCTATAAGCAGGCCTATTTGGTAGGCTTGCCCCCGGAATTAGGTCAATTTGATGTTCTATACCTCTAATGGGAGGGAGTCCATTGGGTCCCTCATTAGAGAATACATCATCAAATTCACTTGAGGAGGTAGACCCATGGGTTCACTACTTGTGGCAGTGCATGCAAGTGTTCCCTTACAAAAGATAAGGCTTGGTTGTTCAATAAGAAGCAAATTTTCCAAAATGTTTTTCAAAGGCTTTTCTTGTTGAGCAACCTTGTGGGAAGGAACACTCTTCTCCCACGCCTTTCTATCCCTAAGGACTCTCTCTTTTTTTAGCTCTTTTTTTATTTTATTTTCCTCATCCCTCTTTTCTTTGATTTGTATTTGGTCTTTCACCACTTGCAAATGTGGTAAAGGACTAAGTACAAACTTTTTATGCCTATGGGTGAAGGAAATCTCATTAGTTAGACCATCATGCAAGGTTTTCTTATCAAATTGCCATGGTCTTCCTAACAAGATATGGCAAGCTTCCATAGGTACTACATCACATAAAACTTTATCTTTGTAGTTACCTATGGAGAACTTGATTTCCACTTGCTTATCTACACTTAGTCCCCCATTCTCATTGATCCATTGCAACTAGTAGGGCTTAGGATGAGGAACTACTTGTAGATTGAGCTTTTCAACCATCCTAGAGCTACAACAATTGCAGCTTGATCCACTATCCACAATGAGAGAGCATATATTTTCTAAAACATTACATCTTGTATTAAAGATGTTCTCTCTTTGTGTTTCCATGGGTGCACTAAGATGATTGTTGAGGGTTCTCCTAATCATTAGCAATTCTCCCTCTAATGGGCTTACCCTCTCATCCTCTCCCCCTTCCTCTCCTTTTAACTAGGCTCATCCTCACCACTACTGTACTCATCCTTACCTCTTAAAAACAAGGTCCTTTGGTTTGGAAATTGTGCTTGCACATGCCCTCTTCCAAAACACTTAAAACACTTGATGTCCCTAGTTCGGATGGGTGGGGTGGAGGTATCTTTTGCTAAGGGCTTGGTAGTTTCCTTTGGTTTTTCTCTAGATGTACTACCCTCCCTTCTATATTCTCTCTTGGGATAGGAGTTAGACTAGGATCCCACCTTTTGACTTGAAGTTTTGCGCAAATTTTGTTGTTAAACTTTAATGCAAAGTTGAACCAAGTCATTCAAGTCTTGGTAGGGAAGAAGTTCTACTCTATCCCTTATCTCAAGGTTGAGCCCACTTAGAAATCTAGATATGGTGGTGACCTCTTCCTCTCTAATAGAGGCTCTCATCATGTATAGCTCCATTTTTTGCCTATACTCTTCAACACTTATGTTCTTTTGTTGGAGCCTTTGGAGCTTGTCCATTAGCTCCTTATGGTAGTAGGAAGGTATGTGGCGCCGTCTACTCTATGGGAGCCTCCCTATGAAGACGTCTATCTCTCTCTAGAGAGGTCCACCAATACATGGCATTGCCTTGGAAACTAAGGGTTGCTAAGGGTACCTTCCTCTCTTCACTCACCCTATGGCAAGCAAAGAGTTGCTCTACTTTCATCTCCCAATCTAGGTACACCTCTACGTTTTCCTTACCATAGTAATGGGGTAGGTCTACCCTTACTTCCCTTGGGGCTTCTTCCTCTCTTCTCCTATTTCTCCTAGGGGGTTGTTGGTAGTAATCATGGATTCTAAGGCTTCCCTCCCCTAGAGACTCTTGGATTTGTAATTGAGATGCATGGGTATGTGTTTTTTTTTAATTTTGAGATTTTTCTTCCTTTGCTCTAGTCAATTCATTGATTTTAGACTCATTTTCCAATTGTCTATATGAAATATGTTGTACGTCCTTGGAGAGTTGTTTCAAAAGAGATTTTATGGACTTTACATCACTTTCAATAGACTTGGAAGAGTGAGTAGACATGACTAGAACTTTGTGTATAGAAATATTTTACTTTTAAGAAAGAAGAGGAAGGTTAATGAAAGTAGCTTTCCAGGTGAGAGAGGTGAGTCACAATGGACTACTTAAATACCAAGTCTTGCCTTAGCCAAAAGCTATCCCTCCAAAACCTTTACACAAGTCTTTCTTTAGGTAAAACACTTTGAACACAATGAGGATGAAGAAATCAAATTTTTAATGCAAGAAAAACAATGCAAGCTATCTAGCAAACAAAGCAAATTATCAAAGCCTTAAACAAGATTAAACAAGAAATTAACGAAGTGAAACAAGGCAAATTGGTTCAATTAAAGCAATTTAACAAAAACAATTTAAGCTAAACGGCCCTAGGTGAGGCTTCTTGGACACTTGGAGCCCTTGAAGACACACTCACCGACTAATTGCGTGATGAACAAGTAATTAACACAAGCAAGATTGCTAAGAAATTAAATGGCACTCCCTTTGTTGCTTTTCTAATTGCACTCCCTTTGTTGTTCTTCTAGTTGCACCCCTTTTGTTGTTTTTCTACTTGTTGGGCCTTCCAAAGTGTGTAGTGTATTTGTAGTGTGGTGTTTGTTGTTGCCCCTTGCCTTTGTTCCCCTTGGAATTAGGTCAATTAAAATCTTCAATCCATCACCTATTAAGCAAGCTAGACTCCCCTCAAGTCAATTTCCCACTTAACAAGTACCAATTGATATTTAATCCACCAACAAGCTTAGAGGCCAAAGAAAGAAAGCAAGAAACAATTTAATTTGAAAAAAATAGTACCACACAAATGGAATTAAAATGTGACACAACTAGAAAGAGTTCAAATGAAATTAGACAAGCAAATAAAAGGCACTCAAATAATGGCTGGCACACAAAAGGAACCTAGGAATAGCACTAGATTTGATTTAAAAACCAAAAACAGTACCACTGAAAAAAAAAGATTGTTGTGGTCCAGAAGGCGTATCTTTTAAAGATTTATGCTGATCTGACCCTTTTGTAGTTGCTTCTGAAAATTGAGACACAATCAGAAAAAGATCTTAAAAAACTTTTGGCTTTGGTTTCACTCCAAACGTACCTACCAATTAATTTTGGTAAATTTTATAAAATCAGTGCTCAGTACTGCCAGCTGGAACGTCAGATTTGCACACTTTTTTTGTAATATTTATCTCTTTTTGTCTATTTCTGTTTTTCAGATGGTTCTTTTTTTATCCTTTTGCTAACACCTCAAATTAGTGAAATCCAGAGGCTCATAAATTTTTGATGATATATGTAATTTTCATAAAACAAAACAGTCAGCACAGAAATGTGAAAAACAGGGCGTTCTGAAAACTGGAATCAAAAACAGAATGATATACCACAAAAACACAATGGAGTTAATATGATAGAATTTGTGTGGATCTAACACACAAATAAGAACTCAAACTAAAACTAAAAATGCACCAAAGGATCAACACAAAACAGATTTCAGATCAAACATTCAGACCAAAAACAAGAAACAAATAAATCAAAAAGAGTACTACTAGGATTTGATGACAAATATGGAAACACATGACTTAGACAAAACTTATGGATTCATAAAATGAAAAGACTCAAGAACATCATATGACCCAAATGAAATTTCAAGCAAGACTCAAATACCTAAAAATAAAAACAGCAACACAAAGATATCAAGAATCCTACACAAAATTGAAAATAGATGTTCAAGCACAAGTTTGAACAAACCCACCAAATGAAATGAATAAACAAGCATTCAAATCATATTAAAACACACAAAAAAAAACAGCAAGACAACTTGGAATAAAGATGAACAACTTGGAGAAAAGAAGAACTCAAAAAGAAAATGAAAATAGATACTCATCTTTGAAGAACCATGGCTCTAGATACCAAATGATGGCATTCCTATGAGCTCTTCTTTGGGTTTTGGAGTTCCTTGGTGATGATGGATGCGGAAGCTTATGGAGGAGGTGAGCAAGGCTTTCCTAGGAAGCATGGGTGCCTTGAAGGTGCATGAAGAGTGAGGAAATGGGGAGGTTCGGCCAGCCCCTTTGGTAGTGATGAATTGAAGACTAAAACCTAAGTGTTAGGCAATGAGTAGTGTATAGCACAATTTGGGCAGCATAACAATACTCTATTTAATCTTAAAAATACAATAGGTTGGCTCCTCCTTTTATAGGCTAAGAAGGACCATAAAGGTTAACCTAATGCTAAGCAAATGCACCCAAAATGAAATGCAAATGTCAACACATAGGACACATCACTCACGGTCGACCCTAGTTTTAGGAATGCTTATAGAAATGTAACAAAAGCTAGGTTAAACCCTCATGGAATCAAGTTTGTGCTATTTACACCACAATTAACACTAAGCTACTCTTGATGGGCCTTCATGTAACATGTACAAATATCTTTCTCTCCCATCCGTAGCTAGGTCAACGTCTTCATGTAGTCTTTTGGCCATGGACCTAGTAAATGGTCCTAGATGCTCTTCCCATGGCCCTAGACACTCCTCCCATGGCCCTAGACGCTCCTCTTCTTTCCCTAGACGCTTTTGGTGTGGCTTTGTACGCCCTTGTCTTGGCTCTTGTGCGGTTGTGCTTGGCCCTCTTCCATCCACTATTGTACTTCCTTCACAGTTGATGTGAGTTGATTTTAGATTCATTAGCTTTGTGACACTTTCTTAGAATTAGGATCAAGATTCTTAGCAATTTAGAGTGAGTCACCTAAGGAAAATCCCCAATGGACATTGACTTAACAAGTGTTAAGTAGATGTGAAGGTTCATTTCCAAAGGTCCAAGGTCAAAATAAAATTAATGGTGATGAATGAATGAAGAACAAGGTGCTGAACTCAAAACATAATAGGTGCAAAATTTAAACATAAAAACAAAATGGAAACACAAATTGAAACAAAAGAACCGATTGAAATTCAAGAACAAGACATAGAATCAAAACTACCGATTGAAATGACTATGGAAGATGAAAGAAGATGAAACTTATGTGGTTGTAGCCATGGATTGGGAATGGACACGCCACTTGGAGGTGATGATCCAAGATAAGTGCAGATTTGCCGCCACTTGAAAGCTCCCAAAGCTTCACAAGATGAGATAAGGAAGAAGAGAACAAGTCTCACAAAATTCACTCACAATTTGAGTATAGTAACTTTTCTTCTAATTTCAATGTTATTTTACAATGACCAAGCACCTCTATTTATAGTTTTAGAGGGTTGAAATGAAAGTGAAACAAATTCAAAATTCCCTCCTAATTCTAATTCAAATTTGGAGCCAATCTTGAGTCACATGGGAGGTGTGACCTTTTTTCTACTTTCGCACCTCCTAAAAACTACACCTACACCTACTCTTTATGTCACATGGAAGGTGTGACCTATCTTTATACATTGGCACCCCTTATTTTAATGTCTACACCTTCTTTGTTATTTTCTACTAAAACTACTCTAAAGAGATTACAACAAGTGACAACAATTGATGCCCATCTCTTTAAAGCTTTGTCCTTGCTCCTAATAATTCTTTGAGTTATTACTTGAGATTGGGCCTTATGTTGGGCTTGGCCTTCATGCTGGGCTTGGGCCTCTTGTTGGACTTGGGCCTCATCTTTTTAAGAAGACTAATAGGAAGAACTTCATTCATAGGAGGAATGGACAAAGGCCAAAACATTTGACACTTCTCAAGATTTGCTTCTATTCCCCGCTCGGTGAAGAGAAAGCCCAAGAACTTTCCTGCTTCTACTCTAAACACACATTTCTCAGGGTTCAACTTCAGACTATACTTGGCTATCATAGCAAATAGCTCTTCCAAATCCGCCACATGTTGTTCCTGCTCTACCGAGGTGATGACCATGTCGTCCACATATGCCTGCACATTTCACCCTATCATGGGGCAAGATGCCTCTCTTCATTGAACTTTCTCCTTTTTTGAATGACTGGCCTGATCCTTGGGTCCATCGTGAGTCGATGACACAGAAAGTCTGGGTTAATGCTTGGCATATCTGATGTGGACCGCGCAAAGGCATCCAAATGTCGTGCTATCACCTCGGCAATCCTGTCCTGCAATTCTTGGCTTATAGACTTCCCAAGCTTAAATTTCTTACCCCCGATCTCCTTTTCCTGAACCTCGACTGCTGGCTCAGGTCGTCTATCGGTGGTGGTAAGTGTGCACATTCCTCTCTTGGCCTTCAAGCTATTCTCGTAACACTTCCTTGCCGCCTTCTAGTCAGACTTGATCATGATCACTCCTCCTTTCGAGGAGGGCAAATTCATCTTCATATGCCTCGATGAGGCCACTGCTCCCAACCTGTTTATGGCAGGCCTGCCCAAAAGAATATTATAAGCAGAAGGAGCATTGACAACCAAATACCTGATAGCGATGGTCCAGGATGAGGTGTCGTACGTGAAGGTCGTCCTCAGCTCCACGTGCCCCCTTAATTCTACTTGATCCCCTGAAAAAGCCATACAAACAACCGCCATATGGCCTAAGCTGATTTGGTGACAGCTATAACTTATTGAACATCGACCAAAACAGCACGTTTGCTGAGCTCCCCTGGTCTATGAGGACTCAGTGCACCCTTCTCCCTGTGGTGACCACTGAAATTACTACCGGATCATTGCCGTGTGGGACAACATCCCTAAGATTAGCTTGAGTGAAGCAGAAGTCGAGCTCGAATGGCTGATTAGACCCCCGGTCTCCCACTGTCATCACTTCCCTTACATACTTCTTCCTCTGGGAAGCAATGCATCCTCCCCCAAAGAATCCTCCAGCAACAGTGTTAATTTCGCTATGGATGGGCACCTCATGCCTCTGCTCTTCCGTCGACGCCTCTCCTTTCGACCCCTCCTGATCTTCCAATACGTAATCCTGCATGAGGCCCTCCTTTAACAGTACTGACAACTGATAGCGTAGGATTATACAATTCTCCACACTGTGCCTATAAGCCTTATGGAACTCACACCAAATGTTCTTTTTCGGGCCCAAAACCTTGTCAGTCCTCGGCGACGACTTCACTTTATCCATGATAGCCGGGATGGCAAGCAATTCCCTGTAGGACACTCTAAACCTAGGTCGAGGAGGTGGGTCCCTCAACTTCGGCCTAGGTTGGTCCCCTATAGGCTCATAGGGTGCTCGTCGTGCCAATTTCTTTTTTGTTGTGGCTTCGTGCACCCTTAGGGGTTGGGTGCGATTACTCTCGCGGGCCTTGGGTAGCCCTGCACCCATGCTCTCCAACTTCGTGCTCATCAACTCCTCAGCGACGATGTGGGCGACAGCTTGTCGCTTGATCTCTACAAACATTCTAGGTTGATTTCTTATCAGAGAATCACTGAAGGGCCCCGACCTTATCCCTTTCAAAAAAGCATGCACTATCAATGCCTCGTCCTGAGTGTGGAGTTGCACCACAAACGCTCCAAATCGATTCAAGAAATCCTTCACAGATTCTCCCTGGTTGTGGATCACTCTAAAGAGATTAGAAGGGACAAGGGGAGGTGCCTGATTAACCATGAACTACTCCCTGAATAACGTGGAAAACTGGTCGAAAGTGGTTATAAGGTCATTTGGTAAACCAATAAACCACTTTAGTGTCGTGCCGACAAGTGTGCCCACAAATAACTTGCAATGTGCAGCATCTATACCCCCTAGAATCATGGTTTGGGCTTGAAAGGCTGCAAGATGGACGTCCAGATCTTCAGCACCGGTAAAGGTGATCTTAGGCGTCATCATGTTCTTTGGCAGGGTCGTATCTAAGATCTCTTGTGAAAAGGGCATTGTGCGAATCCTATTTTGGACAAGTGGGCACTGGTCGCGCGCGGCGTGCTCTTCACACGCTACCAATTTCTGCGCAGTTCTTCGTTAGCTCTGCGCAACTCCTCATTGGCTTCTCGTGATGCATTCGCTTCAGCCCTGAACTAGTCTTGTCTTTGGGCCTGCTCAGCCCTAGTTGCCGCCACTGTCTCTTAGAGAACTCTGATGATCTCCATAAGTTTTTGGGTTGTAGGGGCGTCGCCTCCTTCAGATCCTGCGGGACGCCTTGTCAAGTATTTCTCATGTCTTTTGATTACTTGTTCATCACTGTAGCTGGGACCTGGTTTTATCGGGCCCCACGGTGGGCGCCAAATGTTCTTGCCGATTGACTTAGCTGCCGGTTGACCCTGATGACTAGTTTTGGCTCCGCTTGTCTCCTTTGGAATTTGCACTTGTCTCATTTGTTGTATGCTTTACCTATAGAGACAAAGGGCGCCCTTACAGCCCGTCACACTCCGACGCTTAAGTCAGTAAAGGCTTATCAAAGAATAAGAAACAACTAGTTTCAGTATTCAAAAAGTGAATTCAGAATTGCGTACCTTCACCGGGGACCTTAAGCCTCTTTTATAGAGTATCATTAGGTCACCACTGGTAACTACCTTCCCTCGTGAGAATCTTATCTTTAGGGGGAGTATATTCAACAATGATAACTCTATTACAGTGTGAGTAATCTTAACAGCACAGCTACATAAAATTCTATCTTCTTGGAGTGCAACAAACACTAATAGAATAACCACCTGGGCAGGCACCCATTATCTTCATGCGCAAACTATAAGCTTATCATGCATATCCCTATCTTTTTAGGGTTAGCAACAATTATCAATAGATATTTTATGTGCAACAGACATGTACACGTAACAAAAAATATCTATCTAATGTGATATTAACAAACATATCTGCATGTAATTGTAACAAACATATGAGTAACCATATATATACATACATATATATATATATATATATATCTTTATCTCCAAGCCTCTTTATCTTTAAATGCATGCCACTAATTACTAGTACATGGTAGCTTTATTACGTGTTTCGAGCCCATTAAGCAGATTGGGTCAGCCTCGCAACCTCAGCGCAGGGTCTCAGCCATAATCATTTGTTCATGCATTCACACTAATACACACACATTCATACACTATTTCGGGCCACGCATATAGCTTTACCTGAGTTGCCTTAGTGCTACTGGGCTCGGGCCTTACAATTAATACTTTACTTATCATACATAGACTTGGACACTCTAAGAAAGCCTCTAAGCCCATTACGTTTCTTTACTTTAGTACTTAATCTCATTCATGAAGGGTTATACTATATACATGTGTGAGAGTTAATATTTACGCATACCTGAAGCCCAGTCACATGACATGCAAGTGGGGCCCATATGCCGAGCTGACCAGTCTAAGAGAAACGCTGAGGTCCGACCAGCGAGCTCTGAGCACTACGAGTTCTGGTCTAGTATAGGGCCCATATGCCGAGTTGACCTGTCTGAGAGAAACGTCGAGGTCTGGTCCGACCAGCGAGCTCTGAGCGCTACGAGTTCTAGTCTAGTACACTTGCCATGTGCCTGCCCTTTGAAAAAAAACTGCACCAGCAACAGCATTAGTTTTGCATTCCAAAAACCAAAAAAACAAGACATGTACCACACCATACATGAGGAAGAACAACACTGTTAAGCACCAACTATTAAGCATAGGAAGGTCTACAATTGGAGCTCAAAAGGAGAAAACTTCTCTAAGTCTAACTAAGCACATAAACCTGCATAGACCTATACCACACCATACATGATGAGGACTTATAAGGGAATACGCCTACTGACCAAGCTCAACCTCAGAGGAGGCAGACTAGGAGAATGACACAAGACCAAGGGCCAAATCAGGATGCTCCAACCATTGCCTTAGCTCCCACCATACCTCAGAGGATTACAAGAAGCAGAGCACAAGCTTTAGGTGCTGAGCATCAATTGCTTTCTTTATTTGTAATAGTAGTAAATAGGTGTCCTTAAGTATTAGAGGGGGGGTGTGCTAGCAAATAGGTGCCTTTAGCAATAGAAGGGGGGTGTGCTATCAAAATGGTGCCCTTAGCAATAGAAGGAGGGGTGTGCTAGCAAATAGGTGCCTTTAGCAAAAGAAGGAGGGGTGTACTATCAAATGTTGCATTTTTGACCTATCTTCTAGAAGATTAGGATGATGGTGTGGTTTGACTAAAGTCAATACCCTAGGCAGCCCCACTTTTTGTATTTCCATCCCTACCCTTTAAGCTTGCTCACCAAGGCTCCTAAACCTATAAATAAGGAGGCCTACCTCATGTATTTCCAAGTTGAAAATTAGAGTAAAGTTACTATACACAACTTGTGTTAGATTTTGTGAGCATTGTCTCCTTACACCATTGTCTTATCTTGTGAGATTTAGAGAGCTCTCAAGTGGCGGCATCCTTCACTCATCTTGGAGTAAACCACCATCCAAGTGGCGTGATCACTTCTCTAGCTTCATTCTCCTAAGTTTCCTTTCATTCATCTTTTTCCATTCCATTTCCATTCCAATTTCAATTCCGAAATCTATGTCTTGTTCTTGTTTTAATCCTTTGTTTCCTATTCGGTTTCCTTCATTATGTTTAGTTTCCTCTTTTTAATTTCAGCACCTTTACTTGTCATCATCTTCACCATAATTGTGTTTTCCTTTTGCCTTTGTGAAATGAACCTTCACATCTACTTAACCACTTTGTTAAGTTAATGTCCAGTGGGGATTTTCCTTAGGATCTCATCTTAATCATCCTAAAATCTCAATCCTAATTAAAGTTCCACCATAAAATGCTAAATCATAAAATCAACTCACATCAATACATGATGAATAAAGGGAGTAGTCATAGCAAAGCAATGCTTATAAATGCTTCGACAATAGAAACACTAAAATGAGAAAATGGTGCACCTGAATCATATACCAAACGCAAAGCCAAGAACCTCTTGAGAAAACAGGAGCCATCATTTCAACCAACCTGAAAGAATTGGTGAACCTTTCTTAGACAATATTAATGTTAAGGGAATCCTCTTTAAATTACAATTTACCACACAACTTTTACCCTATGCAAGGAGGACCACTGCTATTTTCATCACAACCTTTGTCTCTACCACCAGTTCTGTAAATCCTTCTATTTGAACAATAACCAAAAACATACTCAGTATAGACATAACTATCTAGTTTAAAACTTAATAATTTAATAATATGATTTATGAATTAAAGTTCACTATTGTAAATTAGGGATAAAAAGGAGAACCTATGCACACTTAACCTCCCCCCACGTGTCAAGTTCTAGTTGTGATATCTCCAGTCCTTCACTTTTTATAATGGAAACATACCTAAAATCATTGAACTATATAATATTAACCCTTAATTCTTAAGGTGATGTACCAATAATGTAAGACTTTTTCAAGTATTTAGAAGTTATTATAACAAGTAGTTTTAAATTGTTATTTACTATGATCAAATTTGTGTACAGAATAAATTGAACATACTTATCAGGTGGAAGTGTTCAAATCCAAGATCCTCATCCCATAGGAAAATATAACCATATTCTGCAACTATGTCTAGGTGTAGGAAACGTTTGGCAAACCACCTAGTGAAGAAAAAAGTGTCTAAGAATAAACGCTTTTAGGATAAATGAATCACTCACTCTATTTAGTATAGATTGCAATGAAATGTGAGGTCCTCTACCATTTACTTTGATTGACGCGTTTTGCTCCTTCTGTTCAAATGTGTCCAAGTCAAAAACTAACCACAATAACCATTAAAAGATATGAGCATATGGAAAAAAAAAAAGTGAAAACACTTGGATAAAAATCACTCAAGCTACTTCTCCTCACTCCCTATCAAGCAATAGGTACGTGAGGAGGACCAAGGAGAGAGGGCACCTGAGGCCCAAGCCCAACAAGCCCAAACCCAATCTGAGGCCTAAGCCCAACCCATGATTTCAGCATCTAGCATGCCTCAAACGATTACTAGGAGCAGGGCAAAAAAGACTTTAGAAGATAAGCATCAATTGGTGTCTCTTTTTGGAATTGCTTTAGAGTAGGTTTTAAATAGAACATAAAAGGAGGGTGTGGATAGGATTTTAGGGCTTATGAGTAGAAATAGCAAAGTCACACCTTCCATGTGACTACTTAGGCACCATTTTCAAATGGCTTATCATTTGAATTTCCCTCCCTTTTCCTTTGTCAAAATCGACCCTCTCACACTATATATAGAGGTGCTTGGTTCATGTAAAGATAACTTGAATTTTGAGTAAAGAATTTCTGCACAAATTGTGTGAGATTAGAGAGACTTTTTCTCCTAGCTTAGTCTTATCTTGTAAGTGTTTGGGAGCTCTCAAGTGGTGGCATCATCACTTATCTTGGAGCAAATCACCATCCAAGTTGCGTGAACCTATTCCCAAGCTTCATCCACATAAGCTTTCCTTTCCTTCATCTCTAATTCCATTTCCATTCCATTCTAATTTCCGAAATGTCTTGTTCTTGTGTTTGTGTTCTTGTTTCTTGAATTTCTATTTGGTTGATGTTCTTTGCTTAAGTGTTCTTCCTTAAATTGTTGCATTTTCTTTTCTTCACTTCCGCACCTTAATTGTCATTCATTCATCACCTATAATTGTGTTTTTCTTTTGGTCTTATTGAAATGAACCTTCACATCTACTTAACACTTGTTAAGTTAATGTACAGTGGGAATTTTCCTTAGACTTTTCACCTTATTTGCTAAGAATTTCGATCCTAATTCTAAAAGTGTCACCTAAATGAATCAATCTAAAATCAACTCACATCAGTACGTGAGGCCCAGCGTGGCAAAGTTGCTGCTAGATCTCGGTGCGGATCATGAGGTGGCGGATGACCATGGAAGAACAACGTTAGATTTGGCGCGAGAGATTCTAAAGGCGACGTCGAAGGGGAATCCGATGCAGTTCAAGCGCATAATTGGACTCGAGGGCGTGGTTAGGGTTTTAGATGGGCTATGTTCAAGTACGTGGAGGTGCAGGAGATTCTTGAACGGAGAGGGTTTGTGAGTGTTTTGCGGAGAGAGAGAGGGAAGAGTGGTAGGGTTTTGGTGAATGTAACGTGAGAGAGAAGCCAATTGCTTAGCAAGGAGAGGGAGGGAAGAGATGTTTTAAAAAAAAAAATGGAAATTGTTCTCGCTGGTTGACTCTTTCGCCGGTTGACTCTTTCATCAGTTGACTTAGGATGAACGCACCTCTTCCTGGATTTGGAGTCACGTCTCTCTTTGCTGCTTCAAGTATGTTTCCGTTGTGACAGAGGGCACCCTACCTGTTGATGGCAATCCGACGCTTAAGTGAGTAAGGGCTCACAAAAGCAACAATAATTCTCAGTTTAGTGTGTAAAAATAGCATACCTTCACCTGGGGTCTTAGGCCCTTTTTATAACCGCACATGCAACATGCAACAACTCTCACTTGAGAGAAGAAAATCTTAATTGAAAATAAGCACATTTATCTTTTATCTCTAATAGAGAAAACGGCCTACCACGTGCAACAATGATCTTCAGGTGCTAAACCGCAGGCTAACATTCTATTACAAATGCATGTCTCTATCTTCTTTAGGGTTAACAACAACTATCAACAGGTATTTACGTGTAACAAACATGCAACAGCAATACAATAACAAATATGCACAATAATATCAAATATTATAGCAACTGCTACCATATACATCTATTCACACGGAAATAAGGGGTATCTCGTACGATAGCCTTACCATGCGCTTTGGGGCCCTTCAACGAAATTGGGCTGGTCACATAAATCTTACCTCGGCCCAACGACCAAGCTAACCTTTACCATTTTTTAGAACTGAGCTACTATTCACATACACTCGAGTGCCGAGCTCTGTACAGCACATAAGGCCCCCAGGCTCGAGCTGAGGTTGGCTAAGCGAAGAGTCTACCAAGTATCTTCTGACAACGGATGTGAGTGTTTCGCAAGGGTAGGTGGGGCACGACGCATAAAGCATTTTCTAAAATGACGTTTTGCTGCACGTGATCCCACACATACACGTGTCATGGCATCATTAGCGGTGAAAACCCTAACGTTTTGAATTCTTTCAGCCCTTAAACCTCACTTAGGCATATTGTTTCATCATTCCAAAGTTTCAAACTTTCTTTTTCTCCAAGCTTTCACCGCCGCTAGAGCTCATTACACTTTCATCAAAGTTGTTTCCTTTACGGTCATCCAAGGTCTTTCCTTCAATCTCAACTATTTATTAATGCAATGCCTACTCTGCTCGGGATCATTGTCTGTGTCGTGGTTCATTCTGATATCAATCATATGTGCATCATCGTATGACCCCTTGAATATTTGTTTATAGCGCTTTTCTGCCATGCTCTATGATGTTATCATATGAACTGTTTACTCGTTTTCTTTGTAGTGCTGAGTCTGAGCTATGTTTGGCTTTTACGTGTGATTGTGTTTAGATGCAACCTGCACCAGATTATAAGACCTTGTACCCCTGGGCCCCTCAAAACCTTCTTTCTGAAACCTCTTCTTTTACTTCTCATGAAAATATCGTAATTTTGAGGAAAAGTTATTGCCATTTCAGTAGGGAGAATGATCGGATTAATATAGCACCCTGTAGAGTAGACGAACCTGTCAATTGCGACGAGTCTACCTTCCCTGATAAACCCTTATGCTATTTCTATGCCACTGTATTTAAAAAGGTCCTCCTTCGCCTTCCCCTGTCCATTTTTGAAAAGGACTACTAACCCAGCTCAATGTGGCTCTAGCCCAGCTACATCCCAATAGTTGGGCGTTTGTCTGAGCCTTCTCTATCCTCTGTGATCAACTCGGCATCTCACCTTCCGTGGATGTCTTTCTTTACTTCTTCGAGGCCAAGAAATTAGGCCGTCAACTTTGGGTGTCTTTGAACGGCGTTCCTAGAAGAGAAATTCTTACCCTCTTCCAGTCCTCATATGAAAATTTCAAACGTCACTTCCTAAAGGTCCATGCCAATAAATATCATCCCGACCACCTTGACGGATTCCCTTTATACTGGACCGAAGAACCTTCCTACAACATCACTTGGCGCTTAGAGGACTTAGCCCTCGCCGATCAGGAGGTATGCAAATTCTTATCAAGCCTTCAAGTTGTCTTTGACACGGCTTACCTCTTGGCCAACGACTCCATCCTAAATTCTTTGAAGAAATACATTGCTACATCTTTTTCCCTCTTAGCCTTAGAGAGTGAGTTTCCCTGTTATGGAATGTAACAATTTTATCTCTTCTTCCTTCGCAAAAAAGATGTTGGCGCGCTTTAGCAAGGAGGACTTGCTAAACATGGCGAAAAAGGCCAAAGTGGCCAGTCAGATGCCACTAAAAGCGGTAGCCCTTCCTTCTCCTTCTGAAGATGACGAGGACACGGCCTCGGGCTTTGTCTTTGCCCGGAAAAGAGGAAGAAACCAAAGTACGAGCCCAACACCTTCTCCTTCTCGAGGCCAGGCGGCTTTCAATGCTGCTCTCCCCTCCAACATTCCCCCAGCAATATCCCACCCTGAAAAATGTGCAAAGAACTCGAGGAGGAAAGGGTTGTGAGACACGGACATTGACATTACCTCCTTCCTGGAGGATTCCCTAGCCCGTCTCGAGGATGAGGACAGGAAGAGGGTTCATGGGGTCACCACCTCATCCAAGAGGATATGAGGCAATTTGGGCAAGCCTTGGTCACAAGTTGCTTCACCATGAAGAAGCTTTGTAGCCAAGAAGTTCCTGCTAAGGCATCCATCCAGGAGAACCACGACCTTCATCAAAAGGCAGCGCGCCTTTGGTAGGAAATCCAAAATGTTCATGCTCTCCACCAACGCATCGAGCAACTCTTGGAGGATAAGACAAAGGAGGCTGCCGAACAATCTGCTCGTCTGGGAGAGCAACATAAGCATCTCTCCACCCTACAACAAGAACTTTCCCAGAAGGAGAAGTTTCTTGCTGACGAGGTGGAGGTCTACAAAGGAGAAGCCACACAAGCCTTACTGGTGGGGTTCGAGATTGCCATCGAACAAGCCTATGGCCTCTGCCTAGGTGTAGACTTTTCCCAACTTGGACCAAAAACCCAGGTGGTGAACGACCAAGTGGTAGGAAAATAGGATATTTCAACTTGTAATTATCAACTATTCATGACTCTCGAACTTTATCTTTATGGTTAATCATGTACGAATGACTTCCTACACTTTGCATATGCTTGCCATAACACAACTTATTTATTGCAAATATACTAATGCTGGTTAACTTCGGTATGCTTAAGTGTGACAACTACTCATACACGTTGTACCGACCAGTCCTCAATTACCGAGAACAATGGTAAAGGGCAAACCACGTCAGCTGGGTCCCACAGCATGGGCCAAAGCCACATGGAGTGAACCCCGCAGGCAGCTTGGATTACAGGGTGATCAGTCATCGGTGTGTCCCCTGAGAGAAGGGTGATCAGTCATCAGCATGTTCCCACAGAGAAGGGTGATTAGTCATCAGCAACGCTTCACACAGAGAAGGGTGATTAGTCATCAGCATGTTCCCACAGAGAAGGATGATTAGTCATCAGCGTGACGATCACCAGAAAGGACTGATGTGTCCTCGTCACTCTGCAGGGTGATCAGTCCTCGACAACAGAGTGTGACGAGGTGACGTCGATCTTGGGTGATTTGAACAGCGTAACCAGAACAGCTAAGATTGGTTCCCAGAGTGGGCCAATGACCAGTTAAATACCCAGAGGTAGGGAGAGGCCTGAATCACGAAGAGCCTATGCGGGTAGCAGGGAGAGTGTAAGGACCTGTAAAATTGAATTGGAATAAAAAGGGTTATATTTTAAAAGAATTCTATGTATGTTTTATTTAAAATAAAAAGGGAGGAAAAGTTAAGTTTAGAAGGCTATGAGATCGCCGGTCGCCTGCTACACATGAGCGCCAGGTGGACGTCGCCAGGGCGCGAGGCATGCAGGCATCGTGCGGGCGCGAGAGGCATGCAGGCATCGCGCGGGCGCGAGGCATGCGGGCATTGCCAGGGCGCGAGGCATGCGGGCATTGCCAGGGCGCGAGGCATGTGGACGTGGCCAAGGCGCGGGAGGCATGCTGGCATTGCCAGGGCGCGAGGCATGCGGGCATTGCCAGGGCGCGAGGCATGTGGACGTGGCCAAGGCGCGAGAGGCATGCGGGCATCGCCAGGGCGCGAGGCATGTGGACGTAGCCAGGGCGCGAGAGTTATGAGGGCGTCGCCAGGAAAGACATCGGTCGTCTCCCAGAGGAAGACATCGGTCGTCTTCCAGGGCGAAGGAGACATCGGTCGTCTTCCAGGGCGAAGGAGACATCGGTCGTTCGCCAGGATGAGTCAGCAGTGGAAAGTTATCGCACGACGTCCAGTTTCACACAGAGTAAAATGGGACCCAGACTCCCAACATGAAACGTCCTGCACGCGCGCCACGTAGACAAAAAGGGTGGTTCAGAATAGTGACATCAGAATGTTGGCATGCGCAAGAGTCACTCGCGGTCGTACTGTTCAGAGCAGTGGTTGGCATGCACAAGCGACAACAGTGGTCGTACTGTTCAGAGCAGTGGTTGGCATGCACAAGCGACAACAGTGGTCGTACTGTTCAGGGCAGTGGTTCTCAGGCTTTCCTGCAGAAGGGGTGACAGCAGCAGCATACGTGGACAGGTAAGCTGGGATTCAAAAGCCACTGCGGGAATGGCAAAGAGCGTTACAGACTCAAGAGTGTTAGAGTGAGTGCAAACTTCCTCCCTCCCTTCTTCCCTTCCTTGCGTTGAGACTCAGGCAACCTCCAGCATCAGTGCGACAAGCGACGTTGCCCTTAGAGCACCTAAGAGGTTATCTGCAAGTTCTACAGACCAGGCGCTGAAAACAGAGCTAAGTCATCCTCCAGGCTCGGTGGGTTTTGAGCTCGCGGTATTTTTACGCAAGTCCAGGTAAGGGAAGCTAGACTTCATTTTCAATACAAGCCATAGTTTAGCTATTTCTGAAGTGAGGGCGACGTGGTCGCCGGTTTTCGTTTTCATCTTTGTAAAATGCTCTGTGCTATGTGTTTGGGCGACGTGGTCGCCGGTTTTAAATGCAGACTTCGAAATACCCTGTTTTTGAACTAGATCGCCGGTTTTGGCGTTGGTTACGAACTCCCTGTTTTTGGTGTTGCTTTGAAAACTGTTTGAGATTCAAATGACATATTCGAAAACATGAACCTTTGAAATGACTATTGCGGTGATTGAATCATCTAGTTGAGAGTGGTATGATGTGTTGAATGTTGTGAATGTGGGATCGAGGCATAGTATTTTCAGGAAAGAAAATACCGTGTAAGATCGTGTAGGATGTGCATTGACCGGTGATTCGTCATGATATCCTGACTCTCCTGAGATAATGAATTCACATAGATGAAGTTATTCAGGCGTTGAGAGTCGAAGGAGGTTCATACGTATGGGTGAGTTGTTTGAAAGAGAACGAGCTCGACCTGTGGTGTGGATTAACCCTGTCATGTTTGGATGGTGATGATAGTGAGATTCATTATACGCTTGTGAATGTGTGTGATTTCACGGCGACCCTGTGAATGTGTGTGATTTCACAGTGGGCAGTATGACAGGTGCAGATCTATGAGTCTAGTCAATGCATGAGTCTTCCGGAAGTAGTGTCAAGTGTCTTGTGTGATGAGTCAGTGGAAGTCTGACGTGAGAAATGAGAAACATTGAATTGATAGACACTTGGTGCATTATGTGAATAGAACGACTCTTGAAAATATTGTGAAACATGTGATTTCTTGATGGCTGTGTAATATGAATGAGGAAGTGATGGACTCTGGTGAATGTTTAAAAAGGCTGATCTACGTTGGTTGTCCAGTCTAAAATTTAAAGTTTAAAAATATCTAGCTTACCCTTTGTATTGTTCTCTGGCTGTTTTCTCTTAAAACTGTGATGATCGTGTATTTTACACGGGAGCAGATGATTTTCCAGGAAGTAGAGCTCCTTAGTGAGTGGTCGCCGGAAGGAGATCGCCTGATTTCTGTACTGGCAGCAGATCGGCTGTTTTGGGTCCTCTGATAGGAGATCGGCCTCTCCCGATAGGAGATCGGTCTCTTCCGATAGGAGATCGCCTGCTTTGTTTTTTTACTGTATTTTGTTTATGTTTCTGGAAAATTTGACCGAATTTGTATTAAACTCTCTGTGAGGAGAAACTACATTTCATATATATAATATTTTGTTCACTTCAATCTATTTGTTACCTTTATTTTCATTATATACATTTGTATGGTAATTTGGCGGGATGTTACAGAGAGCACAGTTAGGTGCAGAGTCCTGAGGGGTCGTGTACTCATCAGAATTAGGGTTTCCCAGTGAAGCTACATGCATGGCACGTGAACAGTGAAGGCACTCCCAAAACAGGTGGCCCTAGAGATTAGGTGCACAAGGAGGCACCCAGGTGGTCACCCTGTTAGAGTTTGCACTCCAGAGAAGGAAACCTTATGTGCTAGATTACCCTAAGGTTGGGTGATAGCGGCGCAAGGGTATTCCAGTAAACCCTGAATATGGCTAGCAGTGCAGTGAACCCTAATTAGGGCTAGCGGCGCAGTAAACCCTAGACTATATAAGGGACAGTAAAATACTTCACAAAGGTACGCAGTTTCTAGACCTAAACACAGAGAAACTCGATACACTCGGTGTTTCTTGCCCATCTTGACTTGAGTGTCGGAGTGCAAACGGCCTCTAGGGTGCCCCTTTCTCTTTTGCAGGTGCAGATTGTTTCGCAAGAATCAAGCACATATCAACGTGAGGAAGGAGGCGTGTGTGTGTCGTGGAGTCAACTGACAGGCGAGTCAACCGACAAGAACATTTGGTGCCCACCGTGGGGCCGAAATAAAACAAGGTCCCATACACGAGAGTGAGAGCAGAAAACTACGAAGATGAGGAATACAAGACACGGGTCCGTTCCACCAAACGGAGGCGAAAGCGTTACCATGCAACAACTCATGGAAACGATGCGCCCTCCAGGAGATAGTGGCGGAGTCCAGAGCTCATCAGGCGCGTATGCAGGAAGACCTGGCCGCCTCACAGGCCAGGAATGAGGAGTTGCACAGAGCAAATGAAGAGCTATGCTTGAATCTGCGCCACATGCAGCAAGCTGGGAATCGTGTGGGAGAGGATCAGGCTCCACCAACGCCCCCAAGGGCCTTTCCCATGCCCTTCTCCCCCGAAATTATGAACATGGTGGCGCCTCCCAACCTGGTGGGAGTGAAGGCGTCGTTCATAGGGATGGAAGATCCAAAAGCACATCTGATAGCCTTCCACACTCAGATGATGTTGTCTGGAGGCTCAGATGCTGTGTACTGCAAGATGTTTATGAGTACATTGAGCGGAATAGCTATGGAGTGGTTCGTAAGCCTACCAGAGGGCCACATCACCTCCTTCCATCACTTTTCGAAGTTGTTCACGGAGCAATACATCGTCAACAGAGCGCCACCGGTGGTGTCCTACGATCTGTTCGACGTGCACCAGTACCAGGGGGAGTCACTGAAGGACTACCTCAACCGTTTTGGTGCGCAGGTTGTGAGATTGCCCAGCAAGGACGAGAGCATGCTGGTGCATGCATTCAAGAAAGGCGTACTACCTGGTCCTTTCAGTGAATCGCTCGTCAGGAGCCACCCTGCCACCTTCGCTGAGATTCGGCGACGCGCGGTGGCACACATAGTAGCAGAGACAGAGGTCTCTGAGAAGAGAGGCAGCGCTGTGTAACATCCCGCCAAATTCTTTTCATATTTATAAAATGAAATAAAGGTAAACAAATATATCGAAGTGAACATAATTATATATATGTAATGAAATTTCTCCTCACAGGGAGTTTAATACATAATCGGTCAATTTCCAAAACTTAAACAAAATACAGCAAAATAGAAAAAAAACAGGCGATCTCCTAACAGAAAAAGGCGATCTCCTATCAGAAAAAGGGCGATCTCCTATCAGACAACAGAAAAAGGGTGATCGCCTAACAGAAACAGAAACAGGCGATCTCCTTCCGGCGACCACTCACTGAGGAGCTCTACTTCCTGCAACATCATCTGCTCCCGTGTAAATTATACACGATCATCACAGGTTTAAGAAAAAGCCAAACACAACACCAAAAACACAGGGTAAGCTAGATATTTGAAAGAGAATTTAGATATGAAACTTTAAAATCAAGATAAAACAAATTTAAGACACTCACGTAAAAACCATCAACTTTCTCATTCCCTTCACATGACCATCAAGTAATCACATATTTCACAATTTCCTCAAGAGTCTTTCAATTCACATACACCATCAAGTGTCTATCAATTCAATGTTTCTCATTTCTCACGTCAGACTTCCACTGACTCATCACACAAGACACTTGACACTACTTTCGGAAGAAACGTGCATTGACTAGACTCAGAGATCTGCACCTGTCATACTACACTGCTGTAAAGTTTCCACAGCTATGCGCATCAACATAATCTCGATCTCAATCTCATCACTCTCACAGTATGACAGGGTGAATCCACACAACAGGTCAAGTAGTTATCTTTCAAACACTTACCCATACGTATGAACCTCCATCGACTCTCAACGCCTGAATAACTTCATCTATATGATTTCATTATCTCAGGAGAGTCAGGATATCTCATTATAGAAATCACCGATCAATGCACATCCTACATGATCTTACACGGTATTTTCTTTCCTGAAAATACTATGCCTTGATCCCACATTCACAACATTCAACACATCATATAACACTTAAATGAATGATTCCAATCACAACAACAATCATTCCCTGGTTCAGATTTTCGAATATCACATTTAAATCTCAAACAGTTTCAAACAACACAAAAACAGGGGAGTTCGAAAAAAACAACGCCAAAACCGGCGATCTCGTCCAAAAACAGGGGATTATGCAATAACAGTTGAAAACCGGCGACCACGTCGCCCCATCATCTCAATCATCTAATATAAGGTTTTCGTTGGAAATAAGGCTAGCTTCCCTTACCTGGACTTGCGCAAAACACCAAGAGCTCCAAAACCCACCGAAGCTTAAAGATGCCTTAGCTCTGTTTTAGCATCTGGCTTGTAGAACTTGCAGAGAACCTCCCAGGTGCTCTAAGGGCAGTCGTTGCTCGTCGTACTGGTGCTTGAGGATTCCTGAATCGCAGCGCGAAGGAGAGAAAAGAGAAGGATGAAGGTAAACTCACTCTTTCACTCTTGAACCACTGCAACGTTCTTTGCCTCTCAGAAGTAGGTTTTTGAATCTAAACCAACTTGTCCACAAAAGCCGCTGCCACCACCCACTCTGCAGGGAAGTTTGCGTGTATGCTTCCCTGAACAGTACGACTACGCGTGCCTCTGCGCAGGCCAACACTCTGATGTCACTATTCTGAACCACCCTTTTTGTATATGTGTCGCGCGTGCAGTACGTCTCATGCTGAGAGCCTGGGTCCCACCTTATCTGTGTGAAACTCGACATCGCGCGATAACCTTCCACCGATGACCGCTCACGCGATGACTATCCACCGATGCCTCATCCTGGCGGACGACCGATGTCTCTCCCTGGGAGACGACCGATGTCTCGCCCTGGCGATGACCGCATGCCTCGTGCCCTGGCAATGCCCGCAAGTCTCACGCCCTGGCGATGCCCGCATGCCTCGCGCCCGGCGATGCCCGCATGCCTCGCGCCCTGGCGATGCTTGACGACACATCGCCACGCCTTGCTGAAGGTTCTTCATCCCACTATGTTACGTCCAAGGTATCATCTCCACATGACTTGGTGACGTCGGTAGCTTCACATTTCCAAGAGTAGATCAGCACTACTCCTCGTGCGCCCATGCATGCAACACTAAGGACGATTTCTTATGCTCAAGCATAGAGCTTCGCATGCACAGCGTATCTAAGGCTTAACCCACACCTTGATACGCGTGGTTTTTGGAACCCACTATAGTTGATCCAGTATCCTGACCACATACTGAGTGCACTTTCGGCGATCATGTGCACCATAGGCGATTGGCAATCATGTACACTATAGGCGATTGGCGATCATGTGTAATCTAGGCGACAGGCGATTATGTACTAACCAGGCGATCTCATAGTCTTCTAAGCTACACTTTCCTTCCTTTTTATTTTAAATAAAAACATACTTAGAATTCATTTAAAATATACTCCTTTTATCCCAATTTAATTTTTACAGGTCCTTACATGCTGCACCGTCGAAGCTGCGCGAAGGTCAGGGGAAGCTGCAGCAGCAGGCGCGGGTGTATGAGGCCAAGGAAGGGAAGAAGGTGCAGGGAAGGCCTCGTCCCTATGCACCCAGGAAGGACCAAACCAGGGGGCGTGCAAGGGAGAACAACTCACCCCCTAGGTATGATTTCATGGTGGAGTTGGCGGAGCTGATCGCCATCCCTGCCGTGGCTGCAAGACTCCGAGTACCAAAGAAAACCGACAAGGTGCCTGGAGGGAGGAAGGATGAGTGGTGTGAATTCCATCAGGCTTATGGACACACACTCCACACCTGCCTGTCATTGGGGCATCAACTTGCTGAGTTAGTGAAGACAGGATTCCTGACTGATTACCTGCGGGAGGCGCAAGGTGATCGTGCTTCGGGGTCCCAGGCAGGTGACCAGCAACATGAAATCCCTGTGCTCGGGGAAATCAGGTGAAGGAAGACTCTACGCTGGGGGGGCTCCCAGGTAGCTCAGGTGGAAGCTGAAGCAGAGGGCATGATCGGTCCTCGTAAGTCAGGCATCGCCAGGGTGGTCATCGGCTAGAGACTCTGGATGGAACAGCTATCCCCAGGACATGGAACGCTACACACTTGAATTTCTACTTCAGTTAAGTTGTAAAATAGATGCGTTCTTGCGCTGTACACACACTCATTATATATATATACTATAAACAGTTGAGCAGATCAGGGGGCACTCTTTTCCTTAAGGAGAGTTTTTAACGAGGCCACCCAATAAAAAAGATTTCAATATATCAAGTGTGCAAGTGTTTCCCAGTTTAAAGTTCTCCTCACCCCAGGCATGAGTGCAGGCAGCTAAGGTTTGAAAAGTCAGGGGTACTAGTAAGACCAAGAGAGGGAAAGGGAGGATTTCGAGAAACGTCCTTACCCACTTGGCGTATACCAATGTTGGCTTAGTAAAGCCTTTAGTTAAGGCTCTTCTCACCCCAGGAGTGGGAAAGGGATAGAATAACCCGATTCGCGTGAGGTCGATGATATTCGAGCATGCACCCACTCAGAGAAAAAAGACCTCACCCTCGACTTCTTACAGCGAGGCTGAGGCGAGAAATGTAACATCCCGCCAAAATAATACATACATACATGTATAATGAAATTAAGTGTAACCAAATAATATTGAAGAATACAAGGTAATATATATATATAAGTAATGGAGTTGCTTCTCTTAGGGAGATTAGTACATAATCCTTCAAATGTTTTCAAAATTTAAAGAAAGAAAAACAAATACAGCAAGACCGGCGGTCTCCATACATAAAAACGGCGACCTCCAACACAAACCGGCGATCCCAAAACAGAAGACCTCAAAACAGGCGATCTGCTATCAGGACACAAATCCGGCGATCACCCCCGAGAGGTGGAAATAGGCGATCTCTTTCCCCGGCGATCACTCACTAGGGAGCTCTTCTTCCTGGAAGATCATCTGCTCCCGTGTAACAATTACACGATCATCACAGTTTTTTTAAAAAGAACCAAGCACAACACCAAAGAAAACACCACAGGGTAAGCTAGACATTTTAAAGAGAGTTTAAATAGGAACATTAAAATTAAAGTAAAACAAGTTTCAAGATTATCCATGTAAAACGTAGAGCTGCTCATCCCTTCACCTGATCGCCCAAAAATCCAAACATTTCACAGCATTTCTCAGAATCAATCTATTTCACAAACTGCATCAAGTGTCTATCAATATTCAAGTTTCTCATTTCACACGTCAGACTTTCCACTGACTCACAACACAAGACACTTGACACTACTTCCGGATTGACTCGTGCGTTGAACTTAGTATCCAGAGACATGCACTTGTCATACCATACCACTGTGAATCCACACAGCATGCGCATATACAATCTCAATGTTACCATTCTCCTGGTATGACAAGGTTAATCCATACAACAGCTCGAGCTCGTTCCCATTTGAACAACTCGCCCATACGTATGAACCTCCTTCGACTCTCACCAACTGAATAACTTCATCTACGTGATTCCATTATCTCAGCAGAGTCAGGATCGTCTCATTAACAGGTTACTCACTGATCAATGCACTTCCTAACCAATCTCAACACGGTATTTCCTTTCCTGAAAATACTATGCCTCGATCCCACATCCAAACACATCATACCATTCAAGTAAATGATTCAAATCACATCAACAAACATTTCAAAGCTTCAGATCTTCGAATATCTCATGTAAATCTCAAGTAGTTTCAAAACAACATCAAAAACAGAGATTTCGTAAAACAGCGCCAAAACCGGCGATCTAGTTCAAAAACATGGTATTTCAAAGGCTATGTTTAAAACCGGCGACCACGTCGCCCAAGCACACAAACCAAGCATTTCACGAAGACAAAAGCGAAAACGGCGACCACGTCGCCCACACTTCAGAAAAAGCTACACTATGGCTTGTATGGAAAAGAGGTCTAGCTTCCCTTACCTGGATTTTGCGCAAATACCAGGGGCTCCGAAATCCAACGAAGCTTGAAGAACGCCTTGGCTCTGTTTTTGCGTCTGGTTGAAGGACTTGCAGAGGACTGCCCAGGTGCTCTAATGGTGGCTGTCGCTCGTCGTACTCTCGTGTGAAGGTGTTAGAATCGCAGCGCGAAGGATATATCTGGAGGAGAAGGGAGGTAACTCACTCTTTCTCTCTTCGAAGGCTGCAACGTTTCTTCCCCTTCAGTAGTGGATTTCAGTGATTTAAACCAACTTATCCCTCCAAAAGCAGCTGCCACCACCTACTCTGCAGGGAAGTTTGCGTGCACGCTTCCCTGAACAGCACGACCACTGTTGCCTCTGGTGCATGCCAACCACTGCTCTGAACAGTACTGCTACTGTTGTCGCTTGTGCATGCCAGCCACTGCTCTGAACAGTACGACTGCGAGTGTCTCCCGCGCATGCCAACATTCTGATGTCACTATTCTGAACCACCCTTTTCGTCTACGTGGCGCGCGTGCAGAACGTCTCATGCTGGATGTCTGGGTCCCACGTTCTCTGTGTATAACTTAACGTAGCGCGATGACCTTTTCACCGATGACCACAGGCGCGAAGACTAACAACCGATGACCTCTCGCGCGAAGGCTAACAACCGATGACCTCTCGCGCGAAGGCTAACAACCGATGACCTCTCGCGCGAAGGCTAACAACCGATGACCTCTCGCGCGAAGGCTAACAACCGATGACCTCTCGCGCGAAGGCTAACAACCGATGACCTCTCGCGCGAAGGCTAACAACCGATGACCTCTCGCGCGAGGGCTAGCAACCGATGACCTCTCGCGCGAAGGCTAACAACCGATGACCTCTCCCCCTGATGATGCCCGCATGCCCCTCGCGCCCAGGCGATCCTGCATGCCTTGCGCCCTGGCGATGCTCGATGACACATCGCCACGCCTTCCTGGAGGTTCTTCATTCCACTATGTTACATCCAAGGTATTCTCTCCACAAGGCTTGGTGACGTCGGTAGCTTCACACTTCCAAGAGTTGATTAGCACAAGTCCTCGTGCGCCCAAGCGTGTAACGTTAAGGATGATTCTCTTATGCTCAAGTATAGAGCTTCGCCTGCCCAGCGTATCCAAGGTTTAACCTACACCTTGATACGCGTGGCCTTTGGGACGTACCAGGGTTGATCCAACATTTTGGCTACACACTAAGTGTAGTTTCGGCGATTAGGTGTACTCTAGGCGACAGGCTACTAGGTACACACAGGCGATAGGCGTTCAAGCATAAGCTAGGCGATAGGCGTTCAGGTACACACAGGCGATAGGCGTTCAAGCATAAGCTAGGCGATAGGCGTTCAGGTACACACAGGCGATAGGCGTTCAAGCATAAGCTAGGCGATAGGCGTTCAGGTACACACAGGCGATAGGCGTTCAGGTACCAGAGAAGTTGGAGATCGCCTACCCGCTTAATAACGGCGATCTCGTAGTTTTCTCAGCTATACATTCCTTCCTTTATATTTAAATAAACACGTGCTTCGAATTTATTTATAATATAACACTTTTATTCCAATATAAACTTCTAGGTTCTTACAATCTCCCCAACAAGAAAAATTTTCGTCCCCGAAAATGAATTACAAGGAAAAGAGGTATGGGTAGGCTTCCCTCATGGGTTCTTCTAACTCCCACGTTGAATCACCCGATTTCTCATCCCACACCACTTTCACCATGTTGATGGTCTTGCCTCTGAGTTGTTTACCCTGCCGGTCATCAATTCTAACTGGTTTTGCTTCAAAGGACAAGTCATCTCTGATCTGCACCTTCTCGGTCGTCTGCTGAATCAACTCTGGTTCAACCAATACTGCTTCCTGGTACCAGTACAAAGGAGTTCTGCATTTCCTTCCATACAAAGCTTCATACGTTGCCATCCCAATGCCAGCATGATCGCCGTTATTATAGGTAAACTCTTCTAACTCGGCTGGGGCCCTCCTGTAAGGTGCCATTGACACTGGTCCAGCCCCAGGTACCAAAATCAATAGAGAACTCCACTTCTCTCTTAGGAGGTAATCCGGATATTTCTTCTGAAATTACATCCATGAAATCTTTCACCACAGGTATCCAACTTACGTCCTCTTTATTCTTCACTCCCAACTGAGCTAGGATTCACGAAGCACCTCGCTTCTTTCTCCCAACTCCGACTACCCATGCTGAGCTGATAACACGTCTGCCTCTTGGAGGTCTGGAAACGCTATCTTCTGACTACCACAGACTACGAGAACGTGATTGGCAGCTAGTCAATCCATTCCCAGGATAACATTCAGATCCTGAAGAGGTAGGCAGATCAAGTTCACCTTGAATCTGCGTCCCTCTACTATCACTGGACATTCGGGGCAAACCGTAGAGGTCAACACCTGTCCTGATGCAGGTGTATAGACCAACAGTTTCAAACGGCAACTCCTTCACTAGAAGGCCCAACTCGGCTACACACAGGCTTGACACAAAGGAGTGTGTCGCTCCAAAATCAAACAAAATTCTAACGCATCTACCAGCTATAGAGCAACATTCTGTATTAAGTTACCTGACTGGGATGCCTCCGCTCCAGCCATGGCAAACACTCTCCCTGCTGCCTGAGGTCGACTGCCTCCATTCCTCAACTGTTGGGATCCACTGGGTTGAGTCATCCTATTCTGGGTAGGACAATCTCTAGCAACGTGTCCCGTCCTTTGACAGGCAAAACATCTTCTCTCTGAATCTCTTTTGGGGCACACATTGGCTGTGTGTGGTCCACCACAGTGGAAACATTTAAGTTTCCAGGGTTGTTGCTGCTGAAGCTGGGGCGGTGCTGCTTCTGCCCTATGCTGAGAGGGTCTCGAATAAGGCTTGCTTTGTGGGTGCTGCACCTTGGCCTTCCCACTGGAGGGACCCCCTGGTTGTGATCTGATTACTCTGGAACCACTCCTCTCCAGGGTCTCCACTACCCTTGCCTTCCTTACTAGGGTATGTAACTCCCTGGTCCACGGATCTGCTTGATCAGGGGTAGCACTCCCACTGAGCTTGGGTGGGTTGTGCCTCATGAACTCGGTCATCCCTACCTGCTCCCGAGGCTGATTGACCTGGGAAGCTGTTGCAGCCGATCCAGCAGTTTCCAAATGATTCATTACAGCCTGATGAATCTGGGCCATTACCGTATTCTGCTGTTGGATGGCAGTTGCCATCATCTCGATAGCCTTAGCGATCTGGCTCATCTCCGAAGAAGATTGGGGAGGGGTAGAAGGTCTACGTGCCATCTCTCTTCGTTTTCAGATTTTGAAACTATAATATTCCTATATTCCCTACAACTACAAGAATGAGATCGATAAGAAATCAATTCATTCAAGGGGGGTAACAGCTAGACCTTACAAAGGTTAGCATCTCAAAATCATTAAGAATTTGAGCTCAACAACAGAGTCATAATGCTTATAACATCAAGCATAACACCAGCACAACTACTGGTATGCAGTCACCAGTCCAATCAGCCATTTCCAATCAATTACAAAGACACTCAAGAGAATGAGATAGCTCACACCAGAATTCAATATATGCTAAACATCAAACCTTTGGAATTAAGATTGAGACTCATCTCGATCCAGTTATGAGTGTGCACCCTCACTACTTTATCAAGACCTTCTCATTCTTAATACTAAGATTTTCAATTAGAACATATATTCACCCAAGCACACACAAAATTCAATACAAAAACGTTTGAAAACCTTTCACTATAGTTATTATTTTAAACTCAAATAACTTTCATGAGCAGAAGAAACACAATGGATCCACAGCCCTCAGATCATCCTAAGGACGAACTGCTCTGATACCATTAATGTAACATCCCGCCAAAATAATACATACATACATGTATAATGAAATTAAGTGTAACCAAATAATATTGAAGAATACAAGGTAATATATATATATAAGTAATGGAGTTGCTTCTCTTAGGGAGATTAGTACATAATCCTTCAAATGTTTTCAAAATTTAAAGAAAGAAAAACAAATACAGCAAGACCGGCGGTCTCCATACATAAAAACGGCGACCTCCAACACAAACCGGCGATCCCAAAACAGAAGACCTCAAAACAGGCGATCTGCTATCAGGACACAAATCCGGCGATCACCCCCGAGAGGTGGAAATAGGCGATCTCTTTCCCCGGCGATCACTCACTAGGGAGCTCTTCTTCCTGGAAGATCATCTGCTCCCGTGTAACAATTACACGATCATCACAGTTTTTTTAAAAAGAACCAAGCACAACACCAAAGAAAACACCACAGGGTAAGCTAGACATTTTAAAGAGAGTTTAAATAGGAACATTAAAATTAAAGTAAAACAAGTTTCAAGATTATCCATGTAAAACGTAGAGCTGCTCATCCCTTCACCTGATCGCCCAAAAATCCAAACATTTCACAGCATTTCTCAGAATCAATCTATTTCACAAACTGCATCAAGTGTCTATCAATATTCAAGTTTCTCATTTCACACGTCAGACTTTCCACTGACTCACAACACAAGACACTTGACACTACTTCCGGATTGACTCGTGCGTTGAACTTAGTATCCAGAGACATGCACTTGTCATACCATACCACTGTGAATCCACACAGCATGCGCATATACAATCTCAATGTTACCATTCTCCTGGTATGACAAGGTTAATCCATACAACAGCTCGAGCTCGTTCCCATTTGAACAACTCGCCCATACGTATGAACCTCCTTCGACTCTCACCAACTGAATAACTTCATCTACGTGATTCCATTATCTCAGCAGAGTCAGGATCGTCTCATTAACAGGTTACTCACTGATCAATGCACTTCCTAACCAATCTCAACACGGTATTTCCTTTCCTGAAAATACTATGCCTCGATCCCACATCCAAACACATCATACCATTCAAGTAAATGATTCAAATCACATCAACAAACATTTCAAAGCTTCAGATCTTCGAATATCTCATGTAAATCTCAAGTAGTTTCAAAACAACATCAAAAACAGAGATTTCGTAAAACAGCGCCAAAACCGGCGATCTAGTTCAAAAACATGGTATTTCAAAGGCTATGTTTAAAACCGGCGACCACGTCGCCCAAGCACACAAACCAAGCATTTCACGAAGACAAAAGCGAAAACGGCGACCACGTCGCCCACACTTCAGAAAAAGCTACACTATGGCTTGTATGGAAAAGAGGTCTAGCTTCCCTTACCTGGATTTTGCGCAAATACCAGGGGCTCCGAAATCCAACGAAGCTTGAAGAACGCCTTGGCTCTGTTTTTGCGTCTGGTTGAAGGACTTGCAGAGGACTGCCCAGGTGCTCTAATGGTGGCTGTCGCTCGTCGTACTCTCGTGTGAAGGTGTTAGAATCGCAGCGCGAAGGATATATCTGGAGGAGAAGGGAGGTAACTCACTCTTTCTCTCTTCGAAGGCTGCAACGTTTCTTCCCCTTCAGTAGTGGATTTCAGTGATTTAAACCAACTTATCCCTCCAAAAGCAGCTGCCACCACCTACTCTGCAGGGAAGTTTGCGTGCACGCTTCCCTGAACAGCACGACCACTGTTGCCTCTGGTGCATGCCAACCACTGCTCTGAACAGTACTGCTACTGTTGTCGCTTGTGCATGCCAGCCACTGCTCTGAACAGTACGACTGCGAGTGTCTCCCGCGCATGCCAACATTCTGATGTCACTATTCTGAACCACCCTTTTCGTCTACGTGGCGCGCGTGCAGAACGTCTCATGCTGGATGTCTGGGTCCCACGTTCTCTGTGTATAACTTAACGTAGCGCGATGACCTTTTCACCGATGACCACAGGCGCGAAGACTAACAACCGATGACCTCTCGCGCGAAGGCTAACAACCGATGACCTCTCGCGCGAAGGCTAACAACCGATGACCTCTCGCGCGAAGGCTAACAACCGATGACCTCTCGCGCGAAGGCTAACAACCGATGACCTCTCGCGCGAAGGCTAACAACCGATGACCTCTCGCGCGAAGGCTAACAACCGATGACCTCTCGCGCGAGGGCTAGCAACCGATGACCTCTCGCGCGAAGGCTAACAACCGATGACCTCTCCCCCTGATGATGCCCGCATGCCCCTCGCGCCCAGGCGATCCTGCATGCCTTGCGCCCTGGCGATGCTCGATGACACATCGCCACGCCTTCCTGGAGGTTCTTCATTCCACTATGTTACATCCAAGGTATTCTCTCCACAAGGCTTGGTGACGTCGGTAGCTTCACACTTCCAAGAGTTGATTAGCACAAGTCCTCGTGCGCCCAAGCGTGTAACGTTAAGGATGATTCTCTTATGCTCAAGTATAGAGCTTCGCCTGCCCAGCGTATCCAAGGTTTAACCTACACCTTGATACGCGTGGCCTTTGGGACGTACCAGGGTTGATCCAACATTTTGGCTACACACTAAGTGTAGTTTCGGCGATTAGGTGTACTCTAGGCGACAGGCTACTAGGTACACACAGGCGATAGGCGTTCAAGCATAAGCTAGGCGATAGGCGTTCAGGTACACACAGGCGATAGGCGTTCAAGCATAAGCTAGGCGATAGGCGTTCAGGTACACACAGGCGATAGGCGTTCAAGCATAAGCTAGGCGATAGGCGTTCAGGTACACACAGGCGATAGGCGTTCAGGTACCAGAGAAGTTGGAGATCGCCTACCCGCTTAATAACGGCGATCTCGTAGTTTTCTCAGCTATACATTCCTTCCTTTATATTTAAATAAACACGTGCTTCGAATTTATTTATAATATAACACTTTTATTCCAATATAAACTTCTAGGTTCTTACAATCTCCCCAACAAGAAAAATTTTCGTCCCCGAAAATGAATTACAAGGAAAAGAGGTATGGGTAGGCTTCCCTCATGGGTTCTTCTAACTCCCACGTTGAATCACCCGATTTCTCATCCCACACCACTTTCACCATGTTGATGGTCTTGCCTCTGAGTTGTTTACCCTGCCGGTCATCAATTCTAACTGGTTTTGCTTCAAAGGACAAGTCATCTCTGATCTGCACCTTCTCGGTCGTCTGCTGAATCAACTCTGGTTCAACCAATACTGCTTCCTGGTACCAGTACAAAGGAGTTCTGCATTTCCTTCCATACAAAGCTTCATACGTTGCCATCCCAATGCCAGCATGATCGCCGTTATTATAGGTAAACTCTTCTAACTCGGCTGGGGCCCTCCTGTAAGGTGCCATTGACACTGGTCCAGCCCCAGGTACCAAAATCAATAGAGAACTCCACTTCTCTCTTAGGAGGTAATCCGGATATTTCTTCTGAAATTACATCCATGAAATCTTTCACCACAGGTATCCAACTTACGTCCTCTTTATTCTTCACTCCCAACTGAGCTAGGATTCACGAAGCACCTCGCTTCTTTCTCCCAACTCCGACTACCCATGCTGAGCTGATAACACGTCTGCCTCTTGGAGGTCTGGAAACGCTATCTTCTGACTACCACAGACTACGAGAACGTGATTGGCAGCTAGTCAATCCATTCCCAGGATAACATTCAGATCCTGAAGAGGTAGGCAGATCAAGTTCACCTTGAATCTGCGTCCCTCTACTATCACTGGACATTCGGGGCAAACCGTAGAGGTCAACACCTGTCCTGATGCAGGTGTATAGACCAACAGTTTCAAACGGCAACTCCTTCACTAGAAGGCCCAACTCGGCTACACACAGGCTTGACACAAAGGAGTGTGTCGCTCCAAAATCAAACAAAATTCTAACGCATCTACCAGCTATAGAGCAACATTCTGTATTAAGTTACCTGACTGGGATGCCTCCGCTCCAGCCATGGCAAACACTCTCCCTGCTGCCTGAGGTCGACTGCCTCCATTCCTCAACTGTTGGGATCCACTGGGTTGAGTCATCCTATTCTGGGTAGGACAATCTCTAGCAACGTGTCCCGTCCTTTGACAGGCAAAACATCTTCTCTCTGAATCTCTTTTGGGGCACACATTGGCTGTGTGTGGTCCACCACAGTGGAAACATTTAAGTTTCCAGGGTTGTTGCTGCTGAAGCTGGGGCGGTGCTGCTTCTGCCCTATGCTGAGAGGGTCTCGAATAAGGCTTGCTTTGTGGGTGCTGCACCTTGGCCTTCCCACTGGAGGGACCCCCTGGTTGTGATCTGATTACTCTGGAACCACTCCTCTCCAGGGTCTCCACTACCCTTGCCTTCCTTACTAGGGTATGTAACTCCCTGGTCCACGGATCTGCTTGATCAGGGGTAGCACTCCCACTGAGCTTGGGTGGGTTGTGCCTCATGAACTCGGTCATCCCTACCTGCTCCCGAGGCTGATTGACCTGGGAAGCTGTTGCAGCCGATCCAGCAGTTTCCAAATGATTCATTACAGCCTGATGAATCTGGGCCATTACCGTATTCTGCTGTTGGATGGCAGTTGCCATCATCTCGATAGCCTTAGCGATCTGGCTCATCTCCGAAGAAGATTGGGGAGGGGTAGAAGGTCTACGTGCCATCTCTCTTCGTTTTCAGATTTTGAAACTATAATATTCCTATATTCCCTACAACTACAAGAATGAGATCGATAAGAAATCAATTCATTCAAGGGGGGTAACAGCTAGACCTTACAAAGGTTAGCATCTCAAAATCATTAAGAATTTGAGCTCAACAACAGAGTCATAATGCTTATAACATCAAGCATAACACCAGCACAACTACTGGTATGCAGTCACCAGTCCAATCAGCCATTTCCAATCAATTACAAAGACACTCAAGAGAATGAGATAGCTCACACCAGAATTCAATATATGCTAAACATCAAACCTTTGGAATTAAGATTGAGACTCATCTCGATCCAGTTATGAGTGTGCACCCTCACTACTTTATCAAGACCTTCTCATTCTTAATACTAAGATTTTCAATTAGAACATATATTCACCCAAGCACACACAAAATTCAATACAAAAACGTTTGAAAACCTTTCACTATAGTTATTATTTTAAACTCAAATAACTTTCATGAGCAGAAGAAACACAATGGATCCACAGCCCTCAGATCATCCTAAGGACGAACTGCTCTGATACCATTAATGTAACATCCCGCCAAAATAATACATACATACATGTATAATGAAATTAAGTGTAACCAAATAATATTGAAGAATACAAGGTAATATATATATATAAGTAATGGAGTTGCTTCTCTTAGGGAGATTAGTACATAATCCTTCAAATGTTTTCAAAATTTAAAGAAAGAAAAACAAATACAGCAAGACCGGCGGTCTCCATACATAAAAACGGCGACCTCCAACACAAACCGGCGATCCCAAAACAGAAGACCTCAAAACAGGCGATCTGCTATCAGGACACAAATCCGGCGATCACCCCCGAGAGGTGGAAATAGGCGATCTCTTTCCCCGGCGATCACTCACTAGGGAGCTCTTCTTCCTGGAAGATCATCTGCTCCCGTGTAACAATTACACGATCATCACAGTTTTTTTAAAAAGAACCAAGCACAACACCAAAGAAAACACCACAGGGTAAGCTAGACATTTTAAAGAGAGTTTAAATAGGAACATTAAAATTAAAGTAAAACAAGTTTCAAGATTATCCATGTAAAACGTAGAGCTGCTCATCCCTTCACCTGATCGCCCAAAAATCCAAACATTTCACAGCATTTCTCAGAATCAATCTATTTCACAAACTGCATCAAGTGTCTATCAATATTCAAGTTTCTCATTTCACACGTCAGACTTTCCACTGACTCACAACACAAGACACTTGACACTACTTCCGGATTGACTCGTGCGTTGAACTTAGTATCCAGAGACATGCACTTGTCATACCATACCACTGTGAATCCACACAGCATGCGCATATACAATCTCAATGTTACCATTCTCCTGGTATGACAAGGTTAATCCATACAACAGCTCGAGCTCGTTCCCATTTGAACAACTCGCCCATACGTATGAACCTCCTTCGACTCTCACCAACTGAATAACTTCATCTACGTGATTCCATTATCTCAGCAGAGTCAGGATCGTCTCATTAACAGGTTACTCACTGATCAATGCACTTCCTAACCAATCTCAACACGGTATTTCCTTTCCTGAAAATACTATGCCTCGATCCCACATCCAAACACATCATACCATTCAAGTAAATGATTCAAATCACATCAACAAACATTTCAAAGCTTCAGATCTTCGAATATCTCATGTAAATCTCAAGTAGTTTCAAAACAACATCAAAAACAGAGATTTCGTAAAACAGCGCCAAAACCGGCGATCTAGTTCAAAAACATGGTATTTCAAAGGCTATGTTTAAAACCGGCGACCACGTCGCCCAAGCACACAAACCAAGCATTTCACGAAGACAAAAGCGAAAACGGCGACCACGTCGCCCACACTTCAGAAAAAGCTACACTATGGCTTGTATGGAAAAGAGGTCTAGCTTCCCTTACCTGGATTTTGCGCAAATACCAGGGGCTCCGAAATCCAACGAAGCTTGAAGAACGCCTTGGCTCTGTTTTTGCGTCTGGTTGAAGGACTTGCAGAGGACTGCCCAGGTGCTCTAATGGTGGCTGTCGCTCGTCGTACTCTCGTGTGAAGGTGTTAGAATCGCAGCGCGAAGGATATATCTGGAGGAGAAGGGAGGTAACTCACTCTTTCTCTCTTCGAAGGCTGCAACGTTTCTTCCCCTTCAGTAGTGGATTTCAGTGACTTAAACCAACTTATCCCTCCAAAAGCAGCTGCCACCACCTACTCTGCAGGGAAGTTTGCGTGCACGCTTCCCTGAACAGCACGACCACTGTTGCCTCTGGTGCATGCCAACCACTGCTCTGAACAGTACTGCTACTGTTGTCGCTTGTGCATGCCAGCCACTGCTCTGAACAGTACGACTGCGAGTGTCTCCCGCGCATGCCAACATTCTGATGTCACTATTCTGAACCACCCTTTTCGTCTACGTGGCGCGCGTGCAGAACGTCTCATGCTGGATGTCTGGGTCCCACGTTCTCTGTGTATAACTTAACGTAGCGCGATGACCTTTTCACCGATGACCACAGGCGCGAAGACTAACAACCGATGACCTCTCGCGCGAAGGCTAACAACCGATGACCTCTCGCGCGAAGGCTAACAACCGATGACCTCTCGCGCGAAGGCTAACAACCGATGACCTCTCGCGCGAAGGCTAACAACCGATGACCTCTCGCGCGAAGGCTAACAACCGATGACCTCTCGCGCGAAGGCTAACAACCGATGACCTCTCGCGCGAGGGCTAGCAACCGATGACCTCTCGCGCGAAGGCTAACAACCGATGACCTCTCCCCCTGATGATGCCCGCATGCCCCTCGCGCCCAGGCGATCCTGCATGCCTTGCGCCCTGGCGATGCTCGATGACACATCGCCACGCCTTCCTGGAGGTTCTTCATTCCACTATGTTACATCCAAGGTATTCTCTCCACAAGGCTTGGTGACGTCGGTAGCTTCACACTTCCAAGAGTTGATTAGCACAAGTCCTCGTGCGCCCAAGCGTGTAACGTTAAGGATGATTCTCTTATGCTCAAGTATAGAGCTTCGCCTGCCCAGCGTATCCAAGGTTTAACCTACACCTTGATACGCGTGGCCTTTGGGACGTACCAGGGTTGATCCAACATTTTGGCTACACACTAAGTGTAGTTTCGGCGATTAGGTGTACTCTAGGCGACAGGCTACTAGGTACACACAGGCGATAGGCGTTCAAGCATAAGCTAGGCGATAGGCGTTCAGGTACACACAGGCGATAGGCGTTCAAGCATAAGCTAGGCGATAGGCGTTCAGGTACACACAGGCGATAGGCGTTCAAGCATAAGCTAGGCGATAGGCGTTCAGGTACACACAGGCGATAGGCGTTCAGGTACCAGAGAAGTTGGAGATCGCCTACCCGCTTAATAACGGCGATCTTGTAGTTTTCTCAGCTATACATTCCTTCCTTTATATTTAAATAAACACGTGCTTCGAATTTATTTATAATATAACACTTTTATTCCAATATAAACTTCTAGGTTCTTACAAGAAAGAATAGTACTGTCCACCTCAATATAGCACTCGAGGTCGACCCACCAGGAGGTCTTCCTTGATGAGTTAAGATCGATCGAGTTAAGGCTTTCCTTGGCTTGTCAGTCAAGGTCGAGTTAGGAGGAATCTCCCATCTCCCAGTATAAGGAGGAGGTCTTCTGAAGCTTATCGGCAGGCAAGAGGGGTCATCGAGAAACACTCTTCCTCCCCACAACAAGGCATCATCTTTAGCGCTCAGGCCCTCTATGCACTTAGCGCTAGAGTGACAAAGAAGTAAAGCAAAGCCTGAAGCGCGATGACTGATCGGTGGTGCACTAACATGCTAGTCGGTGGTCGGTGGTAAAAGCTTTGAGTAAGAAAGCTTTTCCAGGCAAGTTCTTGTGCGATAAGCCGAAGCATTTAGGCCCCGTTAAGTCGGTCATCCAGCATGAAGTTATGCATAAAAACTGTTAAAGAGAATGCTAAGGTAACAATTAGTCGCGATCAAGGAAGAGTTACAGTGAGATCGCGCTAAAGCCTAAGCTAGATTAACAGTTAGTCACATGCAGAGAGTTAAAGATGGAGAGAGACAAGTAGCTGAAGTAAATAGATTTCATTCATATTGAAGTCAACACAGAGAGCCTTTACAGCTAAAAGGTTTATACATAAGTCATGCAGCAGACAAAGAAATTGCAGAAAAGAAGAAGTTGCGAGGGGAGAAGCTCAAGGAGGAGGAATGAGCTTGCCCTCGACCACTTAGTCTCTTCGCTGAGAACGAGTTCACAGCTTGAGACTGGGGGGCTTGTGTACCGACCAGTCCTCGAACACCGAGAACAATGGTAAAGGGCAAACCACGTCAGCTGGGTCCCACAGCATGGGCCAAAGCCACGTGGAGTGAACCCCGCAGGCAGCTTGGATTAGAGGGTGATCAGTCATCGGTGTGTCCCTGAGAGAAGGGTGATCAGTCATCAGTGTGTCCCTGAGAGAAGGGTGATCAGTCATCAGTGTGTCCCCTGAGAGAAGGGTGATTAGTCATCAACATGTCCCACAGAGACGGGTGATTAGTCATCAGCATGTTCCCACAGAGAAGGGTGATTAGTCATCAGCGTCACGATCACCAGAAAGGGCTAATGTGTCCTCGTCACTCCGCAGGGTGATCAGTACTCGGCAACAGAGTGTGACGAGGTGACATCGGTCTTGGGTGATTTGAACAGCGTAGACAGAACAGCTAAGATTGGTTCCTAGTGTGGGCCAATGACCAGTTAAATACCCAGAGGTAGGGAAAGGCCTGAATCACGAAGAGCCTATGCGGGTAGCAGGGAGAGCACAGTTAGGTGCAGAGTCCTGAGGGTCGAGTACTCATCAGAACTAGGGTTTCCCAGTAAAGGCTATATGGATGGCACGTGAACAGCAAGGGCACTCCCAGAACAGGTGGCCCCAGAGACTAGGTGCACAAGGAGGCATCCAGGTGGTCACCCTATTAGAGTTTGCACTCCAGAGAAGGAAACCTTATGTGCTAGATTACCCTAAGATTGGGTGATAGCGGCACAAGGGTATTCCAGTAAACCCTAAATATGGCTAGCAGTGCAGTAAACCCTAATTAGGGGTAGCGGCGCAGTAAACCCTAGACCATATAAGGGACAGTAAAATACTTCACAAAGGTACGCAGTTTCTAGATCTAAACACAGAGAGACTCAATACACTTGGTGTTACTTGCCCCCTATTGACTTGAGCGTCGAAGTGCAAACGGCCTCTAGGGCGCCCCTTTCTCTTTTGCAGGTGCAGATTGTTTCGCAAGAATCAAGCATGTATCAACGTGAGGAAGGAGGCGCGTGAGTGTCGTGGAGTCAACTGACAGGCGAGTCAACCGGCAAGAACTTGGGCTTGGGCTTGGGCTTGGGCCCTTTTTTATTTATTCTACTATTTTGGAACCCTTAAGAGAGCCCCAATTTATTTACACAATCTTCTAATCTTTAAGAAGACTAGCAGGAAGAACTTTAGGTGCTTAGGTGGATGGCCCCTTCTTCCTCTTGTGAGGTCCTCCTTTGATTGTTGAGATGACCCTTCATATTTGTCATTCTTGGTCATCTTCATGTGGTATTGGCTTGCATCACGCCCTATGGGTAAAGGTTGCATAGGTGTCTCATCTTGACAAACACAGTCGGATTAACTCGGCGTGAGAACGTTCACTCGAGCTTAAGCGCTCCGTGGGATGAGTAAGGTTGTGTAGGTGCCTCATCCTAACCTACATATTCGGGTTAACTCAGTGTGAGAGCATTCACCGGAGCTTAAGCGCTCTGTGGGATGAGTAAAGTCGCATTGATGCTTAATCCGGATCAACATAGTCGAATTAACTCGGTGTGAGAGTGTTCACTCGAGCTTAGAAGCTTTGTGGGATGAATAATAATTGCGTAGATTGATCACTTAATCCAGTACTGAATAAGTTGGACTGACTTGGCATGACGAGTGTTCACCCAAGCTTAGACGCTCTATGGGGTTAGTGAACTACATGTACAAACCACCTCGATTTAACTTGTAATAAGTCAGACTAAGTTGGCGTGAGAGTATTCACCTGAGCTTAGGTGCTGTACTGACCAGTCCTCGGACGTCAGCTGGGTCCCACAGCATGGGCCAAAGCCACGTGGAATGGACCCCACAGGGGGTATTGAACAGAAAGGGGTGGTTAGTCATCAGCCTACAGAGAGAGGTGATTAGTCATCAGCCTACAGAGAAGGGCGATGAGTCATCAGCCTACAGAAAGGGGTGATTAGTCATCAGCCTACAGAAAGGGGCGATTAGTCATCAGCCTACAGAGAAGGGTGATGAGTCATCAGCATGTTCCCACAACGAAGGGTGAGCAATCATCAGCGTGATGGTCACTAGAAAGAGCTGATGTGTCCTCTTCACTTCGCAGGGTGATCAGTCCTCGGCAACAGAGTGTGGCGAGGTGACATCGGTCTTGGGTGATTTGAACAACGTAACCAGAACAGTTAAGATTGGTTCCCAGTATGGGCCAATGACCAGTTAAATACCCAGAGGTAGGGAGAGGCCTGGATCACGAAGTGCCCATGCGGGTAGCAAGGAGAGCACAGTTAGGTGCAGAGTCCTGAGGGGACGAGTACTCATTAGAACTAGGGTTTCCTAGTGAAGCTACATGCATGGCACGTGAACAGTGAAGGCACTCCCAGAGCAGGCGGCCCCAGAGACTAGGTGCACAAGGAGGCACCCAGGTGGTCACCCTGTTAGAGTTTGCACTCCAGAGAAGGAAACCTTATGTGCTAGATTACCCTAAGATTGGGTGATAGCGGCGCAAGGATATTCCAGTAAACCCTAAATATGGCTAGTTGTGCAGTGAACCCTAATTAGGGCTAACGGTGCTGTAAACCCTAGACTATATAAGGGACAGTAAAATACTTCACAAAGGTACGCAGTTTCTAGACCTAAACACAGAGAAACTCAATACACTTGGTGTTTCTTGCCCTACACTGACTTGAGCGTCGGAGTGCAAACGGCCTCTAGGGCGCCCCTTTCTCTTTTGCAGGTGCAGATTGTTTCGCAAGAACCAAGCACATATCAACGTGAGGAAGGTGGTGCGTGAGTGTCGTGGAGTCAACTGACAGGCGAGTCAACCGGCAAGAACAGGTGCTATGTGGGGTGAATTAGTTGCACAGGATAAGTCGGGCCCACTCAAGGTAGTGGTGTACACCCCGAGTCAGGCTTCCTGTGAGATGATGTTAAGTTACCTTGTCTATCTGTACAGTTGCACGGGGAACTGTGACGACGAAGTCACTCCCTGAATAACGTGATTATCTGAGAACTTGTTAGGCGAGGTTGTACTCGAGAAAATCAAGGTATGTGATTTTTGCCTAATTTTGTAAAATGCACTTGCATGCACCAAGATGGAGTGCTGGGTCGTGGCGTCTAAGGAGTAAAGCCTAGCGTGAGGTTAGTTCCTTGTTTAAGTTAAGTTATTGTTATCTTTGTGAATACGTGTGTTCTTGCCGGTTGACTCGCCTATCAGTTGACTCCACGACACTCACACGCCTCCTTCCTCACGTTCATATGTGCTTGATTCTTGTGAAACAATCTGTATCTGCAAAACAGAAAGGGGCGCCCTAGAGGCCGTTTGCACTCTGTCGCTCAAGTCAAGATGGGCAAGAAACACTAAGTGTATCGAGTTTCTCTGTGGATGTGCTCGAGGAATCACTTGTATCGTGAGGTAATCATGTGGATGTGCTCGAGGAAGACATGTGGATCAAGAAGAGTAAAGGAAGAAAAGTGTAGCTTAGAAGTCTTCTACGAGATCGCCGTTATTGAAGACGGAGGCGATCTCCGACTTCTCTGGCACATAATCGCCTATGGTGTACATGATCACCGAATGTGCACTTAGTATGTGGTCAAGGTGCTGGATTAACCATAGTGGGTTCCAAAAACCACGCGTATCAAGGTGTGGGTTAAGCCTTAGATACGCTGGGCATGCGAAGCTCTATGCTTGAGCATAAGAAATCATCCTTAGTGTTGCATGCATGGGCGCACGAGGAGTAGTGCTGATCTATTCTTGGAAATGTGAAGCTACCGACGTCACCAAGCCATGTGGAGGTGATACCTTGGACGTAACATAGTGGGATGAAGAACCTTCAGCAAGGTGTGACGATGTGACATCGGTGAGCAGAGTAAGGCGATGTGTTCTCGTCACACACAAGGGTGATAAGAGATCCCCAACAGGATGAGAGGAACATCGGTCATCAACCAAGATGGGAGACACATCGGTGGTCTGCCAGGGTGAGACATCGGTGGTTCTCCAGGGTGAGACATCGGTTGTCTGCCAGGGTGAGACATCGGTGGTCCTCCAGGGTGAGACATCGGTTGTCTGTCGGGATGAGGAATCAGTCGTCTGTCAGGAAGAGGAATCAGTCATCACCGGGATGAGGCACATCAGTCATCGCCGGTATGAGAGACAGACGGTCATCGCCAGGATGAGGGACACATCGGTCGTTTTCCAGGGAGAGACATCGGTCGTTTGCCAGGATGAGGCATCGGTGGATAGTCGTCGCGCGAGCGGTCATCGGTGGAAGGTTATCGCGCGATGTCGAGTTTCACACAGATAAGGTGGGACCCAGGCTCCCAGCATGAAACGTCCTGTACGCACGACACGTAGACAAAAATGGTGGTTCAGAATAGTGACATCAGAGTGTTGGCCTGCGCAGAGGCACGCGTAGTCGTACTGTTCAGGGAAGCGTACACGCAAACTTCCCTGCAGAGTGGGTGGTGGCAGCGGCTTTTGTGGACAAGTTGGTTTAGATTCAAAAACCCACTTCTGAGAGGCAAAGAACGTTGCAGTGGTTCAAGAGTGAAAGAGTGAGTTTACCTTCATCCTTCTCTTTTCTCTCCTTCGCGCTGCGATTCAGGCATCCTCAAGCACCAATACGACGAGCGACGACTGCCCTTAGAGCACCTGGGAGGTTCTCTGCAAGTTCTCCAAACCAGACGCTAAAACAGAGCTAAGGCACCTTTAAGCTCGATGGGTTTTGGAACTCTTGGTGTTTTGCGCAAACTCAGGTAAGGGAAGCTAGCCTTATTTCCAACGAAAACCTTATATTAGATGATTGAGATGATGGGGCGACGTGGTCGTCGGTTTTTCAACTGTTATTGCATAATCCCCTGTTTTTGGACGAGATCGCCGGTTTTGGCGTTGTTTTTCGAACTCCCCTGTTTTTGTGTTGTTTGAAACTGTTTGAGATTTAAATGTGATATTCGAAAATCTGAACCATGGAATGATTGTTGTTGTGATTGGAATCATTCATTTAAGTGTTATATGATGTGTTGAATGTTGTGAATGTGGGATCAAGACATAGTATTTTCAGGAAAGGAAATACCGTGTTGAGATTGGTTATGAGGTGTATTGACCAGTGAGTATCCTGTGAATGAGACGATCCTGACTCTGCTGATATGATGGAGTCACATAGATGAAGTCATTCAGTTGGTGAGAGTCGAAGGAGGTCCATATGTATGGGTAAGTCGTTTGAAAGATAACTGACTTGACGTGTTATATGGATTAACCCTGTCATACTGTGAGAGTGATGAAATTGAGATCGAGATTGTGTTGATGCGCATGGCTGTGGGAACATTATAGCAATGAAGTATGATAGGTGCAGGTCTCTGGATGCTAAGTTCAACGCACGAGTCTTCCGAAAGTAGTGTCAAGTATCTTGTGTGATGAGTCAGTGGAAGTCTGACGTGAGAAATGAGGAACATTGAAATTGATAGACACTTGATGAATTATGTGAATTGAAAAACTATTGAGGAAATTGTGAAATGTGTGATTACTTGATGGTCATATGAAGGGAATGAGAAAATTGATGGTTTTTACGTGGGTGTCTTAAATTTGTTTTATCTTAATTTTAAAGTTTCATATCTAAATTCTCTTTCAAATATCTAGCTTACCCTGTGTTTTTGGTGTTGTGTTTGGCTTTTTCTTAAACCTGTGATGATCGTATATAATTTACACGGGAGTGGATGATGTTGCAGGAAGTAGAGCTCCTCAGTGACTGGTCGCCGGAAGGAGATCGCCTGTTTCTGTTTCTGTTAGGCGATCACCCTTTTTCTGTTATCTGATAGGAGATCGCCCTTTTCTGATAGGAGATCGCCTTTTTCTGTTAGGAGATTGCCTGTTTTTTTTATTTTGCTGTATTTTGTTTAAGTTTTGGAAAACTGACCGAATATGTATTAAACTCCCTGTGAGGGGAAATTTCATTATATATATATATATATATATAATATATATATATATATATACATATGTTCACTTCAATATTATTGTTTTCCCTTTTTTTTGTTTTATAATTATGAAAAGGTTTTGGCGGGATGTTACACCAATGTACAAAGCTAAGTCACACCTTCCATGTGACATAAAAAGAAGGTGTGGGTGTAGATTTAGGGGGCGCCAAAGTGAGAAACGAAGTCACACCTTCCATGTGACATGTGTTTAGGGGCCAAATTCAAATGCTTCTCATATGAATTTTCCCACCTTAATTTCAGCCCTCTCACACTATAAATAGAGGTGTTTGGCTCATGTAATTTCAGATTTTATAATTTGGATTATGTTTCTTAAAAAAAAAATACATTTCATATTCTATAATTCGAAAGATATTTTTCAAAAATACCTTTTTAGATTTTATAATCTGGAATGTTTCTTAAAAGTCATACATTTTAAATTGTGAAATCTAAAATGTATTTTTGGATACAGAAATACCTCTCAAATTTTACAATCCAAAATATTTTTTTAAAGGTTAAATGGTCACTTATGGGGTGTTAGGTGCAAGAAGAAAACACCAAAACTATTCTTCTAACAATTCTTCCTATTAGAATTGAGGAAGGGTATTAGCCCTGTTAGAGCAGTTAGCTATGACTAACCTTCTCTGTTATAGCAAAGCTATAAATAAATTATTGTAACTGATTAATCAAACCATTCAATTAGATATTTTAGTCCATTGTTTCTTTTAGACATTACAAAAAACAATGTGATACATGTATATATATCCTTATAGGAATGATGGTATTTGGCAATGGCAAGCTGCATAACTAAATTTTTTACAGACCTGGTACATATCCACGTTTTCAGAGCCATATCATATCGTTGTCAACCACAATTCTGCAACATTTTCTAGATCCAAGCTCCCAATACTTTTGCTTGTAGCAAAAAAAATGAACCAATAAATTATATATTTAATAAACCATTCCTATTGCCAACTTTGGTATGCATATACAATGACGTTGGTCTGCCTTTTACAACCCCTATTGCCAACAATGCGAAGTCTAGATTCACATAGTTTCCATAAACCCAAGGAGAATATACATGCTAGAATTCATATCACTGGCATTGCTGAATGCTGTGGTCTCAGTGCTTAGTGCAGAGTCCTCTCCCGTGAGTGAATTAAGAATGCGTTATTAGTCATCTGTTATACAATAAATGCACTAAATCAAGCCTTGGCAGCAGCGGGATTTCGACCAAATTGTATAATCATTGGCTTTCCTTTTATTACATATCCATTCACCCGATTCTGCAAAATGGTAATATGAAATATAAACCATTACTAACACAAACAAGAAGATAACTTGATGAATACTTGAGACAGTTATTCAAAATTAACAATATTATTAGCATGTCAACTCTACATACTACAGTAACAATCAACAAAAAAAACTGCAAGAATTTTGTAACAAAGAGAAACGAAACTGCAATTCTAAAGGAAATAAAAATCTGAAAACAAAATCGTCTTGATTAAAACAATTAAAAAGAACACAACCAATCTCCTGTGAGAAACATACCAGAGCAAGATGAGCCAATTCAATAGAGGGGAATGTCAGAAATGCTTGGCCCCTCATTCGTCCTTCCTGAAATTGAAAACTTTCTATCAATTTCAGTCTCACAGATATGCTACTACAAGACTTTCATGGGGATATAAATGCAGGTTAGTCGAGTCAGCACTCAATCATGTAACCCCAAACCGGCATGTTAATCAACTGGATCATATAACAAATAGAAAATATTTATTTTGGAGCTATTTTTGCATAGCCTCAACAGATAAAAGTTGGTTATGGAATGTCAATGTCCTACTTGCATTAGTTTGACTTGAAGACCAGACTTAGCAGCCTCAACACTTCCAAACAAGGACCCTGTAGCAATAAAGGTAAAATAAGGTAAACTGTGGAGGTAACATCCATACAATATATTATGAAAATCTCAAAATATTTATTTTTATTAATTCATTATGTTTCTCTTTTGGATTGTAAAACATTCAAATTGCATGTGACAAGTATTAAACAAGACCTGAATCCAGTAAAAGTCTTGAGAGCTTACCAAATATATAATATAAATCATCAGCAATCACATCTTTTGCCAAATTCTTAACATACAACACAGGAGCAGGATTTCCAGCTGTATAGTTCTGTACAACACAATCCATCAGTTAAAAAAAGCCCCATAAAGATGAATGTGTACACCATGGAAGCTCTAATAAATTATTTCTAGATCAATCTTTCAGAAGTCATAATACTGTAGTAGAAATAAGGTGAGAACCAGAGAATCATGCCTCAAGGGTCAGGAGGAAATCAAGAAGAACATCTGAGAGTGCAGCTTAATGAAATGGACAGGTGGCAGAAAGAGAACGAGAATTCAGCAGAGAGGGTAGTTTAAAGGGTGGTGCTGGTTGAGAAAGGAGAAGAAAAAAGTAAGGCTAGTTTTGGAGTGGAAGGAAGCAGGGCCCTCAAAATTCCTCCAGTATTGTTTTTTCTTTCTTTTCTCTTTTTTTTATCACGAGTCTGTTCATGGTCTCTGGAATGATATTAGTTCTGCAGCTTATATAACATTTATATGCATAAATATTACCATACTATTAATCATGCATAATTCTAATTTCCAAAGTATTTGGTCTTATAAGATAAGAGGAACCAACGGGCATTTAGAGAATAGTAGGGTCAACGTTCCCTTAGTTTAATCACTTCATCATCCAAAATTCAGTATCAGTACCCACTGATGACGAAAATCTTATGATTGACCATGGGCTGTGATGAGACTTAAGATTATGTAAAAGGATAACTGCCTAGCAGTAAGGCTCCTCACTTAAGATTAAACCAATACAAGTTTATTGCACACAAAGACTTGCTAAAAGGAGCTTCTAAAAGATCAAGACTGGGAAGTCCAAGCTACTCCTAAATTTATTTGTGAAAAGTGCAAGCTCGCAAAATTGGTGAGATAGGATACTTTTCAAAGCTAAACAATATCTAAATCTTTGTTCACCTGCTCAACCAAGCAAGTGCAAAGTAATTTCAAATTGCCTTTGGTTTCAGGTAATCACCTAATTAAAAGTAATCCGATAACATTTTATTTAGGACTTTCTGTTTATATTCCCTGTTTTCACATACAATTACAAAATTGTCAGTTTTTTTCTAATTTTGTTTCTTTTTTTCTAATATTTGTACAGGAAGTGGTGGAAACAGTGAAACAAAATGAGAGCAAGATGGCCTTTTTATTTAGAAAAAAAAAGCATATGCACCAAGAATGCAAAATAGTTTTACACTGTCATTCCAATCACAAGCCGTGTATGGTAAGTTTGTTGACTTTAACAATAATTACCTTAAAAGTAACACCAAAGGTGATTTGTGATTAGATGACAATCTAAAACAGTTTTATGTTGTCACTGTATGGTCATTAAATTCTTTGTGAAGACATGCAGTGGAAACGAATTATTCCAATCCAAACAAGCCATACATTTAATTAGATATAACTACATCTAGCCTTCTATTAGACCAACTCATGCTCAGCAAATATTTTGGTGGATAATATCACTGGTCAAAATTAAAAAAAAAAAAAAAATACAACTTATGTGCAAGAAAAGACATCGTGAACTTGTGATATATATTACATATCCAGCAACAGAACAAATTCCTTAAGACAAGTATATTGTGTTCTGTTTCAAGATCTTTGAAGCAAATTGTTCTTATTTATATCCCACAATTAGTCCTCAGTCACACAATTGTTCTTAAATCAACCAGCAGAGACTAAATTGGGAAATAACGTTGTCTACATGGTGAATGTTAGATTTCCAAAGTGGTGTAAAGCTTGCTTCTTTCTGTTGCACATGTAGTACTGGAATGGAACTGTAAACACGGATATTTTTATCAGTACCTTAAACATTGGAAGGGATAAGATTTCCTCAGGAGGCAACTTTCCTTTCTCTAATTCATCTGGAGTCAAAAATTTGTTAGGATCTGGAGCATCTTTTTCTGGCTCTTGTAACTCTTGTGTTGTCTCATCATCTGTATGTTTATTTAGTTTTGCTTTGGGGACAATGTTTATCTGTAAATCAAAATGAAAAGCTAAAATAAAATGACAAAATCATTGTTAATAGTTCTCCAGAAACCAATCTCTAAGAAAGAATACCTTTAACACATGGTTCTTTTTTATCACAGGGATTTCTTTTGGGACCAAGGTGGCTGGTTTTACTCCAACGGACTCATGAGCCACACCTTTATCAATAGCAGGGCCAACAATGGTCTCACGCCTGGCACGCTTTTGTCCAGACTTTTTTGTGCTTGCTTCGTACTCCTATAAGCTTGTTATTAATATTAAAAAAAAATGACTAAAGAGATAGGAAGAAGATATCCCCTAATCGCTTCATATTTTATAGTTTGATATTCAATTAAAATCATTTATGTTTAAAAAAGCATTTTCAAACTGAAAGACAACAGGAAACTACAGCATAAGAACATTGCAAAGTGGTACAAAAGGAAATTTCTATGAAATATTACCTTGAAAAAATACATTAAACTTGAGACAGGATGAAAACAAAAAAGAACATAAGTGTTTTATACCAATTCTGAAATATTTAGGCAACCTGTACGTGCAATTATAAAGGAAGTTAGCAATACTGAAAGCAGTGAAGAAGTTACCTCATCCGAATATTCCATCTCCGATTCACCACTGGACAGATCTGCAGACTGAGGATTTATAGTTACAGTAGGAGGAGGTGGTACTGGTACTTCTGGAGGTAATGGAGGTGTGCGCAGTGCCATACAAAATGGAGCAGGGATGTTCATTTTGTTCATCAAGTGTAGAACCTGCATTAGAGAGGTACAATCAATATGATTACTATTTGTGGTCAGGTCCGTACAAAACAGCTGACAGAAAAAGGTTACAGGCGATTGAAAAAGGAACCAATCAATCATAGAGGTCTCAACCAGTGCTGGAACAACCTGAGTGTAAAAGCGGGGAACAGCAATTAGAGCATTCACAATATTCGTTAATATATTTCCATCAGGTGGAGGGTAAGCATACCTGGGAAACAAGTTGAGTTAGATTACATACAAACTTATCATCATGCAAAATACCATACCATCCTTGATTAATATTAGGATACATGATAGTATTAGTAAACATATTTAACAATCTCAAAAATGTATTTCATTTATTTATTTAGCAGCATACCACTAAAAACTAACTTTATTTCACTCCAAATGGTCAGTTCTAAAAGCTATGAAAATGAAAAGGCAAGATAATCACAGAATCTAGATCTTTGATATCATAAACAAAAGAAAAGAAGAATTGTACACATTGAAAGTATTGCAGTTTACATTGACATTTTTCTTTTCCTAGTAAGTTATTATTGAATCCCATGCAATAAAAAAAAAAAAAAAACACTCAGACATAACAATTCTGAGGTAGAACAGACAAATTCAGAGGAAAATGGAGAACATATAAATTATAAACTGCTTATTCTTAAAAATGTTCTATATTCAAGAAATTTATGCTTGCAAGAAGATCGTTGTCAAGTAAAATGGGTTAAAAGGAGATTACACCAATAAATCTGAGTTGGACAAAATTCTCACAATAAATCTTTCAAATTGATTCTAGAGTATACTACATCAACCTCAGTAGCATATAACCGTAGTTTTCTTTCATTTTTTCTCATTAATCCATTCATTCAATTTTGCTAAATTATTTATCATATTTGTGTGCCGGTTGGCACCTGGCATCCTTTTTTGCGATAAAGCAACAAATACTAACAAGAGCTTCAAATAAGAAGAAGCAGCATACTCAAGATGAGGAGGAAAGGGATAATGGACACCAAGTCTATCAGCAACTGGCTCGGGAATAGGGAGGCCTCTTGATTTTGTATCTCCATCAACAAGTTTGCTTACATTTGCATTCCTCGGCATTGATGTTATAGAGTCCTTACCCAGCTGATCACCGCTACTATTTTCACCATTACCAGTTAACTTACTCGCTCTCTCTGCTGACAAGACTTTACCAAGAAATCTCAACCTGATCAACCCAAAGTAAACAGATACAATTATTTAAAACAAATATCAAGTTTTCTTCATAGTGTTTCAAAATCAGGAACCAATTCCAAAAGATATAAAAATAGATTACAACAATGTAAAACCGAACAAGAAAAATATATGCCAAGGCTGTCTCTTCAAATATGAAAAAAAATGCAAAAGATTAAATTAATAATACCCATTTAGCTGACGTTGTGCTTGAGATGCCACCATTTCATTTTTGAAATCCACAAAAGCACAATTTTTCAACCTGCATTATATCAAATTAAGATAAAGCATCATTTGGCAATGTTCATAAGTACAAATAAATTGGAACAAAAATAATAAAATGGCCAAATATCATTCAATTTTTCCATGTCATTAAATAAAGAACGTGTATAGATGATTTGAAAAAAAATACCAATGACAAAACCGAGATTCATGTAGCACAGTAAGTTTGTGATAGGAACCCAGTTTAAGATAAGCTGACAGATATCTTATTGATTGAAAATGTACCAATCATTGCAAAATAAAAACCCTTTTAATCCCAAGAGCAAAGGCTCTTCAGAGAAGAAATGGTCCTTCTTTTAGACTCCCATACTGAAAGTACAAACTTAGCGTAACTTTCCTGCTCTCTTCTCTCTGTATATGTACAGAAAGGAATAAAACTATTATTAGAAAAGGGTATATTACAATTTTGAAGAGCATGAGTATGACATTGATATTAGGATGTCCTAATCTAAGATGCCAAATATAAGCACTGCTAGTAGTACAAATATTGGAAACTGTAGCATTATTACAAGAGTTAATAGAACAAACATAAAAATGTTTAGGCGTAAAAAGGAGACTTGAAAACTGAAACAGGCCATCAGAACCAACACATCCATGAAGAAGAATGTAATTGGATTCCTGAGATTTTACAAAACAATGGTGAGGAAAGAATTCAAAATAAATATTATTATCGTGTGCAAACTTGCTTACACTAATCAGATTCTTGATAATTGAAGGAACATTCAAAAGATTGTAAGAGTTAAGTGTATATTTATTCTTTCCTTCTAGTTAACTCTAATTTAAAAGAAACAAATAAACATGAGAATACTTTTTAACACTGTAAGCAAACTGCAAAATTGACCTTCAAATTCAAACACCCAAGACCTTCAAATTGCAAAAAAAGTGGGAAAATCGAAACCTTTGGCAGTTACATACCTGGCACTAGAGCAAGGGCGCACCAAGAAAGCACCGAAATTTGCGAAGATTCGAGAAAGGGTGTCATGAGGAATGTCTTCTGGTAGGTGCTTAATCAAAAGGGTCACCGTTTCAGCTGATTTCGCGTCACAAGGTTTTGATTCTGTGCCCTCTGACACAAACTGATGCACGCGGCCGTGAGGGGAAGAATCGCATGCCATGAAATGTAATGTGCTACTTCTTCCTCTTCTATATCACAACTCAATTCAAAGGCTAAGGTCAGTTGGTGACTGAATATCGGTGAAAAAAGTGCTCTAAGACTCCAAGTCTTACGAAAACTATAAAATCCTTATAGAAATATTCAAATGTAAGAGACCTAAGTTTTTTTTTTTTTCCTTCTCAAAGAATTTCAGTAAAAGGACAAAAGACAAAAAATAACATATTCTAACTAAATAAACATGAATATTGTCAACAATACAATTTCTCCTTTAATACAATTAGATCAATTAAATTTAACTAAATCTGATTACTGTTATAAATTCAAGTCTCCTATAACGATTATGAAAATTCAATTGTATAACTTTACACCTTCATATGATTTTAAAATATATACTATTAACTTATAATTATTAATTTAAAAAAATGGTGTGCATGTCAATGAGTGATATTGGCTATCATAAAATACTGAAAGCATTTTTTCTATAATTATGCCAATTAATAAAAATTAAAATATTTATAACTATTTTTTATATATATTTTATCATCATTTTATTTCTATTTTAAAGAAAATTCCAAACACTATTTCTATACAACTATAACATCATAAAGTTAATAAAAAAATATTTTTATAATTATTTTTTATGTTCACAATTTTTTACAACTTGAATGTAAACGTTACTGTACTAGGCAGGAGTTCGGTTCTCAGTTTGAATTGGTGATAGCTCGATTCTCGGTTTGGGTTGGCGAGTGGTCAATTTAGCTATTGTGATGGAGATCAAGCTCTAGTGGACATGGAGGCCAATCAACAAGATCAAGAAGAGGTAGAGGTGCAAATAGAGGACGCCCATGGAGGTCAAAGCCCACCTCAAAGGCTTACAAGAAGCATGTTCAAAGCTTTAGGAGTTAGGGAACAATTATTCTCTCTTTTTGTAATTTCTTTGGTTGAAGGTGCTTAGAGGGAAACATTAGAAACCTCTATTGTTATAGCATCTTTTAGTCTTTAGTTAGGAGTCTTAGGGGGGGTGTATTAGTAGATAGGTGTAGAAGTAAATAAGGAGGTGCCAAAGTAAGAGAAGGATCACACCTTCCTCATGCTTTGTTTTTGGCGCCAATTATAGAACCTTTTAGGAGGCAGATTTTTGAATTTGTGTAACTTGCATTTCAGCACCTTAGGCTATAAATAGAGGTGCTCTCCTTGTATTTTTCAGATTGGAATTTTATAGAAAAGAAACTCTACTCAATTTTTGAGTGAACATTGGAGAGCTTTTGAGCCTTCTTCTCTAGTCTTATCTTGAAGGATCCATGGTGTCCTCAAGTGGCGGCAGCACACTCATCTAGGAGCATCCATCACTTCTAGTGGCGTGTTCATATCACCACACATCCATCTTCATAAGTTTTCTACTCTCCTTCCTTTATTCTTGATCCAGCCTCTTGACCAAAGCGTTAGAGCTTCTCCTACCCAAACCTCGTCCTCACCAGCTTCACGCCAAGTGCACCAATGACCTTCACCTGAAAATCCTCCAAGAAACCTGAAAGAACAGTATGGCGCCTCTGCGGCCAGTTGCGCTCCGACGCTCAAGTCAGTGATTGAATCAACAAAGAATCTCAAAGAAACTCAGAACCATGTACAAGTGAATCACCACCAAAAAATGAATTCCCCCCCACTGATTTCGTTAAGAATTTCGTATATATACTTGAGTCTTTCTCTCTCCTGACGGTTATTCCTCTTGACACGTGGATAACATCTGGTCATACACGTGTCACCATCTGGAGTACCTGCAGCTGAAACGTTACTTCCACTTTGCTCCTGCGACTAAGTTATCCATATAGGGAGTAGCTTAGTGCACAGGCTACTCTGGGCGCAACCTTAACATGATGAACTGATTAACACTGGGCATCACGACTCACACTACACATGGTGGCAGATATGCCACTTATCTTCCCTACTTCGGCGGCAGACATGCCACTTACCTTCTGCATTTAGACCACATAACAAGTGCTTACCAAGTCTTCTCAAATACCCGGCGATGTGCTCCTTTCGACGACTTGATGACCACCCGATCTCCTAATCTTCACACACGGCGATAATGTGTAATCTAGGCAATTACTGGTCTTCACACACGGCGATAGGCGATTACTGATCTTCACACATGGCGATAGGCGATTACTGATCTTCACACATGGCGATAGGCGATTACTGATCTTCACACACGGCGATAGGCGATTACTGATCTTCACACACGGCGATAGGCGATTACTGATCTTCACACACGGCGATAGGCGATTACTGATCTTCACACACGGCGATAGGCGATTACTGATCTGTGCTTCTTGCGTAACGCTCTCGCTGGGTGTAACATCCCGCCAAATTCCTTTTCATATTTATGTAATAAAATAAAGGTGAAACAAATATATCGAAGTGAACATAATTATATATATGTAATGAAGTTTCTCCTCACAGGGAGTTTAATACATAATCGGTCAGTTTTCCAAAACTTAAACAAAATACAGCAAAATAAAAAAAACAGGCGATCTCCTAACAGAAAAAGGCGATCTCCTATCAGAAAAGGGTGATCTCCTATCAGACAACAGAAAAAGGGTGATCGCCTAACAGAAACAGAAACAGGCGATCTCCTTCCGGCGACCACTCACTGAGGAGCTCTACTTCCTGCAACATCATCTGCTCCCGTGTAAATTATACACGATCATCACAGTTTTAAGAAAAACAGCCACAGAACCAAACACAGGGTAAGCTAGATATTTGAAAGAGAGTTTAGATATGAACTTTAAAATCAAGATAAAACAAATTTAAAACACCCACGTAAAACCATCAACTTTCTCATTCCCTTCACATGACCATCAAGTAATCACATATTTCACAATTTCCTCAAGAGTCTTTCAATTCACATACACCATCAAGTGTCTATCAATTCAATGTTTCTCATTTCTCACGTCAGACTTCCACTGACTCATCACACAAGACACTTGACACTACTTCCGGAAGACTCGTGCGTTGAACTTAGCATCCAGAGATCTGCACCTGTCATACCACACCACTGTGAAATCCACACAGGGTCGCTGTGAAATCCACACAGCCATGCGCATAAACATAATCTCAATATCATCACTCTCCCGGTATGACAGGGTTAATTCATATAACAGGTCAAGTTAGTTATCTTTCAAACAACTTACCCATACATATGAACCTCCTTCGACTCTCAACAACTGAATAACTTCATCTATGTGATTCCATTATATCAGCAGAGTCAGGATCGTCTCATTCACATGATACTCACTGATCAATACACCTCATAACCAATCTCAACACGGTATTTCCTTTCCTGAATATACTATGTCTTGATCCCACATTCACAACATTCAACACATCATATAACACTTAAATGAATGATTTCAAATCACAACAACAATAATTCCACGGTTCAGATTTTCGAACATCACATTTAAATCTCAAACAGTTTCAAACAACACAAAAACAGGGGAGTTCGAAAAACAACGCCAAAACTGGCGATCTCGTCCAAAAACAGGGGATTATACAATAACAGTTGAAAACCGGCGACCACGTCGCCCCATCATCTCAATCATCTAATATAAGGTTTTCGTTGGAAATAAGGCTAGCTTCCCTTACCTGAGCTTGCGCAAAACACCAAGAGTTCCAAAACCCACCGAGCTTAAAGGTGCCTTAGCTCTGTTTTAGCGTCCGGTCTGGAGAACTTGCAGAGAACCTCCCAGGTGTCCAAGGGTAGTCATCGCTCGTCGTACTGGTGCTTGAGGGTGCCTGAATCGCAGCGCGAAGGAGAGAAAAGAGAAGGATGAAGGTAAACTCACTCTTTCACTCTTGAACCACTGCAACGTTCTTTGCCTCTCAGAAGTGGGTTTTTGAATCTAAACCAACTTGTCCACAAAAGCCGCTGCCACTACCCACTCTGCAGGGAAGTTTGCGTGTACGCTTCCCTGAACAGTACGACTACGGGTGCCTCTGCGCAGGCCAACACTCTGATGTCACTATTCTGAACCACCCTTTTTGTCTACGTGTCGCGCGTGCAGGACGTTTCATGCTGGGAGCCTGGGTCCCACCTTATCTGTGTGAAACTCGACACCGTGCGATAATCTTCCACCGATGACCGCTCGCGCGATGACTATCCACCGATGTCTCATCCTAGCGGACAACCGATGTCTCTCCCTGGAAAACGACCGATGTGTCCCTCATCCTGGCGATGACCGTCTGTCTCTCATACCGGCGATGACTGATGTGCCTCATCCCGGTGATGACTGATTCCTCTTCCTGACGGACGACTCATTCCTCATCCTGGCAGACAACTGATGTCTCACCCTGGAGGACCACCGATGTCTCACCCTGGCAGACCACCGATGTCTCACTCTGGCAGACCACCGATGTCTCTCCCTGGGAGACGACCGATGTCTCGCCCTGGCGATGACCGCATGCCTCGCGCCCTGCGATGCCCGCATGCCTCGCGCCCTGGCGATGCCCGCATGCCTCCCGCCCTGGCGATGCCCGACGACACATCGCCACGCCTTGCTGAAGGTTCTTCATCCCACTATGTTACGTCCAAGGTATCATCTCCACATGACTTGGTGACGTCGGTAGCTTCACATTTCCAAGAGTAGGTCAGCACTACTCCTCGTGCGCCCATGCATGCAACACTAAGGACGATTTCTTATGCTCCAGCATAGAGCTTCGCATGCACAGTGTATCTAAAGCTTAACCCATACCTTGATACGCGTGGTTTTTGGAACCCACTATGGTTAATCCAGCACCTTGACCACAAGTGCACATTCGGCGATCATGTACACCATAGGCGATTATGTGCCAGAGAAGTCGGAGATCGCCTCCGTCTTCAATAACGACGATCTCGTAGAAGACTTCTTAGCTACACTTTTCTTCCTTTACTCTTCTTGATCCACATGTCAGCCGACCGACCTCTACCAGCTGACCCCAGACCTTGGGCGACGTCCGATGTCCGACTACTACGAAACTTCTATTACCAACTCTTTGTATTTTAAATAATAACATCTTCTGAAATTATTTAAATATAACACTTTCATTCCAATTAAAGTTTCTAGGTCCTTACACTGGGAGCCTGGGTCCCAGCTTAACTGTGTGTTAACAGGAAACCCCCGATGACTGATCAGTGTTTCTTTACTTCTCGCGCTCTGCTTCCAGGCGCTCACTTGACACTGATCTGCGGGTGGTGGTCCCTTAGCCACCGACCACCGATCACCATTCTGAGTGATCTCCTCCCTGATTCACCTACTATCCTCTACCACGTGTCACCCCGTGAACGGTCCACGTGGTCAACTGCTGCTGACGTCATCGACTACCGATGACTGACCGGATCACAAGCCCCCCAGTCTTGAGCTGTGACTGGTCCAGCGAAAAGACTAAGAAATCGTCTTCTGGCGTCTATAGGAGCGCACACTCTGGCACTAACACTGTTTGTTGATCTAATATTTCACCAACCCCTTTTAATCGCATGACACGCGGACACATCAACGGCCCTCTTTCACTGTCGTTTTCGCTTCTTACAACGTTCGAAACCCTTAAAACACTCGCGCCATTCACTGTTTCATTCCTTCTTCTTCGCCTTCAGACATTCAAAGCATTTCTCTGTGAGACCACTCGACTTCTTCAATCTCCAACCTCTGTGACGCTTTTCTGATCATCCAAAGGTAACCTTTTTATCTCTTCTACTGATGAATGATCACCACTATCCGAGGAGGCACACCGACGACCGATCACTTGCTAATCCAAGCTGCCTGCGAGGTCCACTCCACGTGGCTTTGGTCCATGCTGTGGGACCCAGCTGACGTGGTTCACCCTTTACTATCTGTTCTCGACGACCGAGGTCTGGCCACTACAATTCTCTTTAGTTGTTCTTGTTTGAGCTTGTGTTTTTGAGTTTTTAGTTCAATTTTCATGTTTTCCAGCAGCTGTTCTTCCTTTTCTCTATTTTTGTTCGGTTCAAATTTTGTTTCCATCTATTTTAATCGGTTCAATTGATAGTAAATGGAGCTTCCATGTGAGTTTGGTTTGTGGTGCAAGATTTGGTGAGTTCTTGAAATATAGAACATTGATCCTCTTCTACAAAAGTGCCTAACCTTTGCCAACTCAAGTTGATTCCATAGAATATCAAAGAATCATGCTATTGTGGCTAGTGGAATTACATCATGTGGTATCATGAGTCTTAGGTTCATTCTTGTTTAATTGTTGAGTTGTGTGCACTTTATTTCAAGAGCTCTTTTAATTTTCTTGCAATTTAAGTTTCTGTTTTAGGCTTAATTGAGTTTTCTTGCAGTTTTTCTTTTGTTACACTAACTGTTTGTGAAAAGTTTTATGGCACTCATTATTCATATGAGTATGGTTGCTCTTTTGGAATGGCATTCTCCTTCCTAGAGCTGACCTTAAGCTTCCTTTCACTTGTTATATCTTGTGATATGTCTTTTAATTTTGTAATCATGTCAAGTTTTGTCTTAAGTCATGTTATTCCATAATTGTCATTACTTCTAGTAGTACTTTTATTGCTTTGATTGTTTCTTGCTTTGGTTTACATTCTGTTTTTGAGTTTATTGCTTGATCCTTTGTGCATTTTCATTTTTAGATTTGAGTTCATGCTTGTATTCTAGACCTATACAAGTTCCTTTACACAATTTACATTATGTCTTTGCTAGTTCTTCATACTGTTTTTCATTCCTAAATAGGATACTCAGTTTTCTTACAAACGTGCTACTGTTTTCAATTTACTGCAATTAATTGGCTCACTGGAAATTTGTGAAAATTTAGATTTACATTCTTCAAAGTGTTACAAAAGCATAGCAAAAGAAATTATTCAAAAATTCCAAGTACACAAAATATGATAAATAAAATACGAAAAGTGTACATTCCTGCCGAAAAAAAGACGGTAATTGGGCAGCAAATTTGAAAATTTTATTTCTCTCAATTGGCTTACTGTTTTTACCTCATTCCAGTGCCATTATTGAGTTGAGACATTGAAGTTTCTGTGGTAAATTTTTCACATTCCAGTTCGCTTCCAATCATTCCAGTTAACTCTGTAAAAATAGCACAGTTTGCATACAACAATTTTCTTGTAGTTCTGTTTTTGGTTTCTTAAATCTACTCTAGTACTTTTCTCTAGGACTCTTTTGGTGTGACTTCTTTCTTCATTGAGTTCTTTATTTTCTTGCTTGTCTTTCATTCTTTACTCTTTGAGTTTGTATTACATATAGTTTTCCTTTTGCAATTACCTTTCTTTGCTTATACCTTTTCTTGTTTGTCTTTATTGTTCATTGGTTTTGTGGTGGTTGACTTTGAAATTGGTGTGCTTGCTTTGACATCTTTCATTTGAGGACTCCAAGGCCTCAAGATCAGATTAGTGCAAGGACATTATTTCTTTGAGAGTGACCCCAATCTTTCTGCCTAAATTCAATTCGGCTTTATTTTTACTTAAAACACTCACTGTTTTGCTAATTTTTGTTTCTTGCCTTGTTTGCTGTTTTTGTGTGTTGCTGTTTTTTTTTTTAATTACCAATGGCTGGCTTTTCAAGTGATGCATCATACAAGCAGAATTCTCCTTCCAAAACTTCAATCCTTGGTGAATTAAATGAAGCACAAAGAACCGTTAGATGTTTGGAAGAGCAATTGCAAAAGCTAGAGGTGCAACAAGATAGACCATCTCCTTCAATCCATGATGAGCATCATTCACATAGACATTCAACAAGAGCCTCTTCAAATGATTTTGGCAGTGGACATGCGCATAGGAGAAGGAGACCTCCACCCCAATTCTTTGACCGTAGACATCACAACCAAGGGGAGAGACCTCACTATGGCAATGGCTACTATCAAGATGCAAAGGCTAGGCTACCTTCGGTCAAACTTCCTACTTTCAATGGATCTAGTGATCCTAATGTGTATTTAGATTGGGAGGCTAAGTGTGAACAAATCTTTGAGCTCCATGACATCAAAGATGAACAACACAAGTATAAGCTAGCCACCTTAGAATTTGTAGATTATGCCATGAAATGGTGGCATGGTGTTGTAAAGGACTTTATGTTTCACAAGGGTCCTCCCGTGGACTCTTGGAACTCTTTGAGATATCAAATGCGCGCTAGGTTTGTGCCCCCACATTTTAGGAAAGACCTCATGTTGAAACTCCAACGGTTTCAACAAGGCACGCTAAATGTGGATGAATATTACAAAGAGTTAGAAACGCTTGTGCTTAAACTTGAATTAGAAGAAAGTGAGGAAGCTATGATTGCTAGGTTTGTAAGTGGTCTTAGGAAGGATATTCAAAACATTGTTGAGTTACAAGAGTATTCATCATTGGGATCTTTAGTTCATCTTGCAATGAAGGTGGAAGCCCAACTTGCTAAGAAAAACTCTTTCAAAAACATTTCCAATGATGGATACTACTCCAAGTCTTGGAGAAACAAAAATTCTTTTTCTAAACCTCCTTCCAAAGATTCTTCTTTCAAACCCAAGGAAACTAAGCCATCTACTTCTAAGGCTAAATCTCCCACTAGAACATCTAATACTAAATCCTTTAAATGTTTGGGTTATGGTCATATTGCTGCAAATTGTCCTTCTAAACGAAGTATGTACATACATGAGGGCATTGTAGTTAGTGAGCATGATTCGGATTCTCCTACGCATTCATTGCATTCTCATGCATCTAGTGAGGAAGAAAGTGAGTATCCACTTGAAGGAGATTTGTTAGTTGTGAGAAGACTTCTTGGGCAAGTTTCACAACCTTTTGATGAAAGTCAAAGGGAAAATATTTTCCATACAAGATGTCTTATTCAAAACAACATTTGTTCTTTGATAGTGGATGGGGGTAGTTGTGCAAATGTGGCAAGTACAAGAGTGGTAGAAAAACTTGCTTTACCTACCATCTCTCATACAAAGCCCTATAAATTACAATGGCTTAGTGAAGTAGGAGAAATAGTTGTCAATAAACAAGTCCTCATCCATTTCTCCATTGGAAAATACAAAGATGAGGTATTATGTGATGTTGTGCCCATGGAAGCCACTCATGTTCTTTTGGGAAGGCCTTGGCAATTTGATAGAAAAGTTTTACATGATGGCTTTACCAACAAACTCTCTTTTGAATTCCATGGTCACAAGGTTACTTTAAAATCTCTCTCTCCAAGAGAAGTCCATGAGGACCAAGTTATTATGAAGAAAAAAAGGGAGAGTGAAAAAGATAAAAAAGATAAAAAAGATAAAAACGATAAGAGTTCTAAGCCTACACTCCTTGTGTCTAGGCATGAGATTCAAAGGGAAATAGTGGCTCATCATCCTCTTTTCTTAGCCATCCCTAGAACTCTTAAGTTAGAACCACTTGTTGATAGTTCTCATTGCTTGGAACATTTTGATGTGAATTCAAGAACATAATATGAAAAGTTCTTGACATTCTTAGGAGACATCTTGAGTTGGTCATATGAGAGGCACTTTCTCTTAGAATTGGATCAATGTTCTAAGACAAGAACTCACCAAAACTAATGCCAAAACACAATCTCAATTAGACGTTCCATCTATTGTCAAATTGAACCGATTGAAATACAAGAAAAAGGAAAAGAAACAGAACATAGGTGCTGGAAAATGAAAAAAATGTTGGACAGATTTGAAAATAGGAACAAAAAACACCGAATAGAATTGCAAGATAAGAACAAAATAGGAAATGGAATGGAGAATGGATTAGAAGACTTATGAAGAGGAGACTTGGAGATGATCTCGCCACTTGAAGGTTGGATTGCTTCAAGATAAGAGTGTGATGCTGCCACTTGAGTTCCAAGAGCTCTCAAGATGAAGCAAGGAAGAAGAGACACACAAGTGCTCACAAATGCTCTCAAAAAATGAGTAGAGTTTTCTTACTAATAATTTCCAATCTGCATATACAAGGGGCAGCACCTCTATTTATAGTTTTTAGGTGCTGAAATGCAAGCTAAAAGAAACCAAAATTCCCCCCAAATTCAAATGAAAAATGGCGCCTAACAAGACATGAGGAAGGTGTGATTTCTTTTCTCACTTTGGCACCTCCTATTTTAACTTCTACACCTATTTACTCACGCACCCCCCTCCTAATGCTCCTAACTAAAAAAAAAACCTAAAGATGCTTTAACACAAGAGGTTTCTCATGTTTTCCTCTAAGCACCTTCACATAATGAAATTACAAAAAGGGAAAATAAACGTCCCCTAGCTCCTAATATTTTGAACATGCTTCTTGTGATCCTTTGAGGTTGACTTTGATCTCCATGAACGTCCTCAACCTCTTCTTCTTCGTGATGTTTGGCCTCCATGTCCTCTTGAGCTTGATCTCCATCATACTCCCCGAGTTGGAGAGAATTCGACCACGAATTCTGGAGACCTACAGAAAAAGGAGTTAGATCGCTGACATTAAAAGTATGACTACCTAAGAATGTATCAGGCATATCTAACTCATAAGCATTGTCATTAATCCTCTTGAGGATTTGGAAAGGTCCATCTCCGCGAGGCATAAGTTTGGACTTCCTTTGAGTAGGAAAACGATCCTTCCTCAAATGAAGCCAAACCCAATCACCTTCATCAAAGACCAATGCTTTTCTCCTTTGGTTGGCAAGTTTCGCATACTTGCCAACCTTCTTCTCAATTCTCTTCTTGATGTCTTTATGCAAAGTTTTCACAAAAGAAGCCTTTTCATCACCATCTTTGCACAAAACATCCTCAAGAAGGGGAATAGGAAGAAGATCAAGAGGTGTTAAGGGATTAAACCCATAGACAACCTCAAAAGGAGAATGAGAAGTGGTAGAATTTACTACACGGTTATATGCAAACTCAACATGAGGTAGTAAATTCTCCCATACTCTAGGGTTTCCCGAAATAAAGCATCTCAATAGTTGACCCAATGTTCTATTAACCACTTCGGTTTGACCATCAGTTTGTGGGTGACAAGTGGTAGAAAATAAAAGCTTAGTACCAAGCTTGCCCCACAAGGTCTTCCAAAAATGACTCAAGAACTTGGGGTCTCTATCGGACACAATAGTCCTAGGTATCCCATGCAAGCGAACCACTTCTTGGAAGAAGAGGTTTGCTATATGACATGCATCATCCACTTTGTGGCAAGGAATAAAGTGAGCCATCTTTGAAAAACGATCCACTACCATAAAAATGGAGTCCTTTCCCTTTGATGTCTTGGGTAATCCTAAGATGAAATCCATAGAAATATCAACCCAAGGCATTGAAGGAATAGGAAGGGGAGTATACAAACCATGGGGATGCATCCTAGATTTAGCTTTGCGGCAAGCTATGCATTTATCACACAAACTATGAACATGTTTATGCATATGAGGCCAAAAGAAATGTTCATGCAACATGTAACATCCCACCAAATTCCTTTTCATATTTATGTAATACAATAAAGGTGAAACAAATATATCGAAGTGAACATAATTATATATATATAATGAAGTTTCTCCTCACAGGGAGTTTAATACATAATCGGTCAGTTTTCCAAAACTTAAACAAAATACAGCAAAATAAAAAAAAACAGGCGATCTCCTAACAGAAAAAGGCGATCTCCTATCAGAAAAGGGCGATCTCCTATCAGACAATAGAAAAAGGGTGATCGCCTAACAGAAACAGAAACAGGCGATCTCCTTCCGGCGACCACTCACTGAGGAGCTCTACTTCCTGCAACATCATCTGCTCCCGTGTAAATTATACACGATCATCACAGGTTTAAGAAAAAGCCAAACACAACACCAAAATCACAGGGTAAGCTAGATATTTGAAAGAGAATTTAGATATGAAACTTTAAAATCAAGATAAAACAAATTTAAGACACCCACGTAAAAACCATCAATTTTCTCATTCCCTTCACATGACCATCAAGAAATCACACATTTCACAATTTCTTCAAGAGTCTTTCAATTCACATAATTCATCAAGTGTTTATCAATTTCAAAGTTTCTCATTTCTTACGTCAGACTTCCACTGATTCAACACACATAGACACATACCACACCACTGTAAAGTCCACACAGGACAACTAGTAAAGTCCACACAGGACAGCTAATGAAGTCCACAACGGACAGCAAGTAAAGTCCACACAGGACAGCAAGTAAAGTCCACACAGGACAGCAAGTAAAGTCCACACAGGACACTTGACACTACTTCCGGAAGACTCATGCATTGACTAGACTTAGAGATCTGCACCTGTCATACTGCCCCACTGTGAAATCACACACATTCACAGGGTTGCTATGAAATCACACACATTCACAAGCGTATAAATGAATCTCAATATCATCACTATCCTAACATGACAGGGTTAATCCATACAACGGGTCAAGCTCGTTCTCTTTCAAACAACTCACCCATACGTATGAACCTCCTTCGACTCTCAACGCCTGAATAACTTCATCTATATGATTCCATTATATCAGGAGAGTCAGGATATCTCATAATAAACGAATCACCGGTCAATGCACACTCTACACGATCTTACACGGTATTTTCTTTCCTGAAAATACTATGCCTTGATCCCACATTCACAACATTCAACACATCATACAACACTTAATGAACGATTCCAGTCACAGCAACATTCATTCCGCGGTTCAGATTTTCGAATATCACATGCATTTCACATTTAAATCTCAAACATTTTCAAACAACACTAAAATAGGGGAGTTCGAAAAACAACGCCAAAACCGGCGATCTCGTCCAAAAACAGAGGATTATGTAGTAACAGTTGAAAACCGGCAACCACGTCGCCCCATCATCTCAATCATCTAATATGAGGTTTTCGTTGGAAATAAGGCTAGCTTCCCTTACCTGGACTTGCGCAAAACACCAAGAGCTCCAAAACCCACCGAAGCTTAAAGATGCCTTAGCTCTGTTTTAGCGTCTGGTTTGTAGAACTTGCAGAGAACCTCCCAGGTGCTCCAAGGGCAGTCGTCGCTCGTCGTACTGGTGCTTGAGGATGCCTGAATCGCAGCGCTAAGGAGAGAAAAGAGAAGGATGAAGGTAGACTCATTCTTTCACTCTTGAACCACTGCAACGTTCTTTGCCTCTCAGAAGTGGGTTTTTGAATCTAAACCAACTTGTCCACAAAAGCCGCTACCACCACCCACTCTGCAGGGAAGTTTGCGTGTACGCTTCCCTGAACAGTACAAATACGTGTGCCTCTGCGCAGGCCAACACTCTGATGTCACTATTCTAAACCAACCTTTTTGTCTACGTGTCGCGCGTGTAGTACGTCTGATGCTGAGAGCCTGGTCCCACCTTATCTGTGTGAAACTCGACATCGCGCGATAACCTTCCACCGATGATCGCTTGCGTGATGACTAACCACCGATGCCTCATCCTGGCGGACGACCGATGTCTCTCCCTGGGAGACGACCGATGTCTCGCCCTGGCGATGCCCGCAAGTCTCGCGCCCTGGCGATGCCCGCATGCCTCGCGCCCGGGGATGCCCGCATGCGTCGCGCCCGGCGATGCCCGCATGCCTCGCGCCCTGGCGATGCCCGCATGCCTCGCGCCCGGCGATGTCCGCATGCCTCGCGCCTGGCGATGCCCGACGACACATCGCCACGCCTTGCTGAAGGTTCTTCATCCCACTATGTTACGTCCAAGGTATCATCTCCACATGACTTGGTGACGTCGGTAGCTTCACATTTCCAAGAGTAGGTCAGCACTACTCCTCGTGCGCCCATGCATGCAACACTAAGTGTAAGGACCTGAAAAATTGAATTGGAATAAAAAGAGATATATTTTAAATGAATTCTAAGGATGTTTTTATTTAAAATAAAAAGGAAGGAAAGTGTAGTTTGGAAGGCGATGGCCTAGTAGTACATGATCGCCGGTCGCCTGCTACACATGAGCGCCAGGGCGCGAGGCATGCAGGCATCGCGCGGGCGCGAGAGGCATGCGGGCATTGCCAGGGCGCGAGAGGCATGCGGGCATTCGCCAGGGCGCGAGGCATGAGGGCGTCGCCAGGGATAGGCATCGGTCGTCCCCCAGAGGGAGACATCGGTCGTCTTCCAGGGTGAGGGAGACATCGGTCGTTCGCCAGGATGAGTCAGCAGTGGAAAGTTATCGCGCGACGTCGAGTTTCAAACAGAGTAAGGTGGGACCCAGGCTCCCAGCATGAAACGTCCTGCATGCGCGTCACGTAGACAAAAAGAGTGGTTCAGGCTAGTGACCTCAGAGTGTTAGCCTGCGCAGAGGCACGCTTAGTCGTACTGTTCAGTGAAGCGTACACGCAAACTTCCCTGCAGAGTGGGTGGTGGCAGCGGTTTTTGTGGAGAAGTCAGCTTAAGATGCAAAAACCCATTTCTGAGAGGGAAAGAAAGAAACGTCGCAGTTGTTCTAGAGCGAAAGAGTGAGTTTACCTCCCTTCTCCTCCATTCTCTCCTTCGCACTGCGATTCTAGCACCTTCACACAAGAGTACGACGAGCGACGACCACCATTAGAGCACCTGGGAGGTTCTCTGCAAGTCCTTCAAACCAGACGCAAAAAAAACAGAGCCAAGACATTCTTTAAGCTTCGTTGGGTTTCGGAGCTCCTGGTGTTTTGCGCAAGTCCAGGTAAGGGAAGCTAGCCTTCATTTTCAATACAAGCCATAGTTTTGCTGTTTCTGAAGTGAGGGCGACGTGGTCGCCGGTTCTCTGTTTCTTTTCGAAATGCTCTGTTCTATGTGGTTGGGCGATGTGGTCGCCGGTTTTAAATACGGATTTCGAACTCCCCTGTGTTTGACGTTGTTTGAAGCTGTTTGGGATTCAAATACAATATATATGTGATATTCGAAAATCTGAACCTTTGAAATGATTGCTGCTGTGATTGAATCATTTATTTGAGTGGTATGATGTTATGAATGCTGTGAATGTGGGATCGAGGCATAGTATTTTCAGGAAAGGAAATACCGTGTAAGATCGTATGTAATGTGTATTGACTAGGGGCTTGTCTAGAAGGAGATATCCTGACTCTGCTGAGATAATGGAACCACATAGAGGAAGTTATTCAGTTGGTGAGAGTCGAAGGAGGTTCATACGTATGGGTGAGTTGTTCAAGAGGGAACGAGCTCGGCCTGTTATATGAATTCACCCTGTCATACCGGGAGAGTTGATGACATTGAGATTATATGCGCATGGCTGTGTGGATTTCACAGCGACCCTGTCTGGATTTCACAGTGGTATGGTATGACAGGTGCAGATCTCTGAGCCTGAGTCAACGCACGAGTCAATCCGGAAGTAGTATCATGTGTCTATGCATTGTGGGTCAGTGGAAAGTCTGACGTGTGAATCTTGAATACTGAAAGTAGCAAAGGGACACTTGACGAGTATGTGGACAATGGATATGTTGATGGTTGTAATTGTTATGGATCATGAATGGCGTGAAGTTTTATGTTTGCTATTTATTTAAAAGCTTTTAAACCATCTAGCTTACCCTTTTCTTTGTATTGTTCTCTGGCTGTTTTCTCTTAAAACTGTGATGATCGTGTATTTTTACACGGGAGCAGATGATCTTCCAGGGAGTAGAGCTCCTTAGTGAGTGGTCGCCGGAAGGAGATCGCCTGTTTCCGTCTCTATCGGGTGATCGCCTGTTTCTGCCTCTATCGGGTGATCGCCTGTTTTTCTGTTCTGGTAGCAGATCGGCTGTTTTGGGTCCTCTGATAGGAGATCGCCGGTCTATGTAGGGAGATCGCCGGTTTTCAATTTATTTGGCTGTATTTTGTTTAAATTTTGGAAAAATATACCGGTTATGTATTAAACTCCCTGTGAGGAGAAACCTTATTTATTTATATAAAATTTTGTTCACTTCAATCTATTTGTCACCTTTACTTTCATTTTATATTTATTTCAAAGTAATTTGGCGGGATGTTACACTAAGGACGATTTCTTATGCTCAAGCATAGAGCTTCACATGCACAGCGTATCTAAGGCTTAACCCACACCTTGATACGTGTGGTTTTGTGGAACCCACTCTGGTTGATCCAGTATCCTGACCACATACTGAGTGCACTTTCGGCGATCATGTGCACCATAGGCGACTGGCGATCACGTGTAATCTAGGCGACAGGCGATTATGTACTAACCAGGCGATCTCATAGTCTTCTAAACTACACTTTCCTTCCTTTTTATTTTAAATAAAAACATACTTAGAACTCATTTAAAATATATTCCTTTTTATTCCAATTTAATTTTACAGGTCCTTACATTCTCCCCAACAAGAAAAATTTTCGTCCTCGAAAATTGAATTACAAGGAAAAGAGGTATGGATAGGCTTCTCTCATGGGTTCTTCTAACTCCCAAGTTGAATCACCCGATCTCTCATCCCACACCACTTTCACCATGTTGATGGTCTTGCCTTTGAGCTGTTTACTTTGCCGATCGTCAATCCTGACTGGTTTCGCTTCAAAGGACAAGTCATCCCTGATCTGCACATCGTCCACTTCCAGCACATGACTAGGGTCTGCCATGTACTTCCTCAGCTGTGATACGTGAAAGACATTGTGCAGATTCGCTAAATGGGGAGGTAGGGCGATCTCATAAGCCACTGGACCAATCCTCCTTAAGATCTGATATGGTCCCACGAACTTAGGGGACAACTTCTTTGATCTGATCGCTCGTCCTACACCCTTGGTCGGTGTCACTTTCATAAATGCATGATCTCCAACTACAACTCCAAAGGTCTTCTCCTTATTGTCAACATCATCACTGCCTCTACAAGAGTTATTATCCTTGTGTTCATTTAAGGCCAGAAGTGTCTTCACAGCCTTGTCAGCTTCGTCCTCATAGCCACCACTAGAGTTGTTACCCTTGTCCTCATGAGCGACATAGAGTGGCTCCCTCAATGTTATTCTCTTCATACTTTCCAGATCCACAGGGGTTTCCCAACCAAACGATTCCTGCTCACCTTCTTAGCAACTTCAACTTTGGGGATGGATGATGATTCACTTTCTAAGGCTGAGCCATCTGACGAAGATCCCTCTACCACTGACATTAGCTGCAGTTACAACACCTTCCCACCACCCATCATACCACCAGGCATACACTGCTGATTCAAACTCAAGAGGGCGACCTGAATGGCGTTCAGGAGAGCATGGCTTGACTGTTAAGCGGTCTGAACATCGCATACCCAAATTAATTAGTGGCTGCCACTCTAGACGAAGGGACCCATTCCTCTAGTTTCTGTGGTCCCTCTTTATCAAGCAACTCATCGTACTGGACCTTCAGCAGCGTTGGAGACACACTCCAGATTTTTCATCTAAACCAGCATTCTCTAACGCCACTATCTTGCCAAAGTACCTCTATTCTAGCACCGTTTCTTGTCGAACCGATCTTGTAGCAGCAAAAGACTGAAAGAGAATGGCTTCTTTCCTTCAGGAGCCCATCTGGTTCATCTTTTCTTTGATTACCAGTAGCAGATTATGAAAAACCCACCTCTTTAGCAACTGGTTGGGATTTCGGAGCTGCTCACTCAGGAATTCCAATGGATACATCCATATTAGCATTGCATGGGATCTCAGGGTGCTCAGTATTCAACACACAGATCATAAATCCCTCATTGTGATCACGGTGAGGACTTGTTGCCACAGCTGACAATGCAGCATTGTTTCTAAGATCAGAAACGAAACGCTGACCACCACAACTGTCCATCTAAAGGATTAGCTGCAAATCCCATCCCATTAGAAACACAAGGCACGGAAAGTTCTGCTTCCACCTCCAACTTTCTGCAATTTACTAACATCGCTAGAAGAACTCAACATCATCATAACACGGCTTACCCTTATTCTATCCATAGCCATTACCTCCTTCCCTTCTACGTTCACAGGCAGAACTGCATCCTCATTTGCCAAGTTCAGGAGACTTACGGCATCAGGAGCCTTAAATCTCAACCCACCATTTCCATACTCATCTTCCAAATCACGATCAACAAAACAGCATCCATTCTGCGTGAAGCTTTCTCTCTTATCCCAGTAACTTCTCTACCTAGTATTTTTCAGCAAATTTCTCTGTCTAATTGAACTTTAGACATAAATACAATATCTCATCTTTCCTTTTAAGCTTGTGGTTAAGCTAGAGTCATCTCATGCTGTTTCATCGACATAAACATCTTCCAAGCTTCAAATAAAAGAAAATTCATTCTTTCATTCTTGGAACTTAACTCTGGTACTTCCCATGGATACACATGCTTAAGTCTTTAAACCCTCAACATACTGTTTATTTACTCTCCATAACTTATATGTAACTAAAACTAAACCTTGGTACAACTAAATCTAACTTACACTTGCTTCTTTAATTCCATCAACTCAGCTGGAGCCATTCTGTAGGGAGCCATTGACACTGGTCCAGCTCCAGGTACCAAATCAATAGAGAATTCCACTTCTCTCTTAGGAGGTAATCCAGGTATTTCTTCTGGAAATACATCCATGAAATCTTTCACCACAGGTATCCTGCTTACGTCCCCTTCTTTCTTCACTCCCAACCGAGCTAGGATTCACGAAGCATCTTGCACCAAGTTACCTGACTGAGACACCTCTGCTCCTGCCATGGCAAACACTCTCCCTGCTGCCTGAGGTCTGCTGCCTTTATTCCTCATCTGTTGGGAACCATCGGATTGAGTCATCCTATTTCTGCTAGGACAATCTCTAGAAATGTGCCTCATCTTTTGGCACGTGAAACATCTGGGTTTCCATGTTTGTTGCTGCTGAAACTGGGGCGAAACTGCTCCTACCCGATGTGGTGGAGGTCCCGCATAAGGCTTGCTTTGTGGGTGCTGCACCTTGGCCTTCCCACTGAAAGAACCCCCTGGGTGTGACCTGATCACCCGAGAATTACCCCTTTCCAAGGTTTCCACCATCTTTGCCTTCTCTACTAAGGCATGAAACTCTCTGATGCACATGGGTGCTATGGTCTTCTTCAGCTCATGCTTTAAACCTTATTCAAACTTCCTACACCTCCAAGCCTCAGAGGTCGCCTGGGTATAGAATCGGGCGAGGTACTCAAACCGAGCAGCATAGGCGTTCACAGACATATCCCCCTACTCCAACCTTAGGGACTCAGCTTCCTTCGCAAACCTTGCGTTGTCTGGGAAGTATTTCTCCAGGAACCTCACCCTGAAGCTCTCCCAATCCAACACTTCCTCTCGGGCCTCCATCATCTGCTGAGTTCCCATCCACCAGAGCTCAGCTTCTCCAGACAGAAGATATGTGGCGAATACCAGCTTCTTATCTTCAGGGCAGGAGGTCGCCCTGAAGATTTTCTCTAAACCCCTGACCCATCGATCTGCTTGGTCAGGAGTAGCATTCCCACTGAACTTAGGTGGGTTGTGCCTGAGGAACTCGGTCAGTCCCATCTGCTCCTGAGGCTGACCGACGTTGGAAGCTGTTGCAGCCGATCTGGCGGTCTCCCAATGCTGCATTGTAGCTTGGTGATTCTGAGACATCGCCGCATTCTGCTTCTGGATGGCACTCGCCATCATCTCAATGGCCCTGGCGGTCTGGCCCATTTCAGCAGAAGGTTGGGGAGGGGTAGGCTGTCTAGGAGCCATTCTTCTCTGTAGAAGATTAGGAAACTATTGGTTTCTATATCCCCCCCACAACTATAAGAATGAGATTGATAAGAAATCGATTCATTCAGGAGGTAACATCTAGACCTTACAAAGGTCAACATCTCAAAGTCATTTAGAATTTGAGTTTATCAACAGAATCATGATACTTATAACCTCAAGCAAAACACCAGAACAGCTGCTGGTATACAACCATCAATCCAAACAACCACTTTCAATCAATACAAAAACACTCAATAAACTGAAATAAAACACACCAGAATTCAATATATGCTAAACGTCAAACCTTCAGAATTTAAGATTGAGAATCATCTTGATCCAGTTATGAGTATGCACCCTCACTACTTTATCAAGATCCTTTCATTCTTAATACTAAGATTTTCAGTTAGGGCATATATTCACTAAAGCACACACAAAATTTCAATACAAAAACGTTTGAAAACCTTTCACTATAGTTTTTATTTAAAACTCAAATAATTTTTGTGAGCAGAAGAAACACAATGGATCCACAGCCCTCAGGTCATCCTAAGGACGAACTGCTCTGATACCATTAATGTAACATCTCGCCAAATTCCTTTTCATATTTATGTAATACAATAAAGGTGAAACAAATATATCGAAGTGAACATAATTATATATATGTAATGAAGTTTCTCCTCACAGGGAGTTTAATACATAATCGGTCAGTTTTCCAAAACTTAAACAAAATACAGCAAAATAAAAAAAAAACAGGCGATCTCCTAACAGAAAAAGGCGATCTCCTATCAGAAAAGGGCAATCTCCTATCAGACAATAGAAAAAGGTTGATCGCCTAACAGAAACAGAAACAAGCGATCTCCTTCCGGCGACCACTCACTGAGGAGCTCTACTTCCTGCAACATCATCTGCTCCCGTGTAAATTATACACGATCATCACAGGTTTAAGAAAAAGCCAAACACAACACCAAAATCACAGGGTAAGCTAGATATTTGAAAGAGAATTTAGATATGAAACTTTAAAATCAAGATAAAAAAAATTTAAGACACCCACGTAAAAACCATCAATTTTCTCATTCCCTTCACATGACCATCAAGAAATCACACATTTCACAATTTCTTCAAGAGTCTTTCAATTCACATAATTCATCAAGTGTCTATCAATTTCAAAGTTTCTCATTTCTTACGTCAGACTTCCACTGATTCAACACACATAGACACATACCACACCACTGTAAAGTCCACACAGGACAGCTAGTAAAGTCCACACAGGACAGCAAGTAAAGTCCACACAGGACAGCAAGTAAAGTCCACACAGGACAGCAAGTAAAGTCCACACAGGACACTTGACACTACTTCCGGAAGACTCATGCATTGACTAGACTCAGAGATCTGCACCTGTCATACTGCCCCACTGTGAAATCACACACATTCACAGGGTTGCTGTGAAATCACACACATTCACAAGCGTATAAATGAATCTCAATATCATCACTATCCTAGCATGACAGGGTTAATCCATACAACGGGTCAAGCTCGTTCTCTTTCAAACAACTCACCCATACGTATGAACCTCCTTCGACTCTCAACGCCTGAATAACTTCATCTATATGATTCCATTATATCAGGAGAGTCAGGATATCTCATAATAAACGAATCACCGGTCAATGCACACTCTACACGATCTTACACGGTATTTTCTTTCCTGAAAATACTATGCCTTTATCCCACATTCACAACATTCAACACATCATACAACACTTAATGAACGATTCCAGTCACAGCAACATTCATTCCGCGGTTCAGATTTTCGAATATCACATGCATTTCACATTTAAATCTCAAACATTTTCAAACAACACTAAAACAGGGGAGTTCGAAAAACAACGCCAAAATCGGCGATCTCGTCCAAAAACAGAGGATTATGCAGTAACAGTTGAAAACCGACAACCACGTCGCCCCATCATCTCAATCATCTAATATAAGGTTTTCGTTGGAAATAAGGCTAGCTTCCCTTACCTGGACTTGCGCAAAACACCAAGAGCTCCAAAACCCACCGAAGCTTAAAGATGCCTTAGCTCTGTTTTAGCGTCTGGTTTGTAGAACTTGCAGAGAACCTCCCAGGTGCTCCAAGGGCAGTCGTCGCTCGTCGTACTGGTGCTTGAGGATGCCTGAATCGCAGCGCGAAGGAGAGAAAAAAGAAGGATGAAGGTAGACTCACTTTTTCACTCTTGAACCACTGCAACGTTCTTTGCCTCTCAGAAGTGGGTTTTTGAATCTAAACCAACTTGTCCACAAAAGCCGCTGCCACCACCCACTCTGTAGGGAAGTTTGCGTGTACGCTTCCATGAACAGTACGAATACGCGTGCCTCTGCGCAGGCCAACACTCTGATGTCACTATTCTAAACTACCCTTTTTGTCTACGTGTCGCGCGTGCAGTACGTCTGATGTTGAGAGCCTGGTCCCACCTTATCTGTGTGAAACTCGACATCGCGCGATAACCTTCCACCGATGACCGCTTGCGCGATGACTAACCACCGATGCCTCATCCTGGCGGACGATCGATGTCTCTCCCTGGGAGACGACCGATGTCTCGCCCTGGCGATGCCCGCAAGTCTCGCGCCCTGGCGATGCCCGCATGCCTCGCGCCAGGCGATGCCCGCATGCCTCGCGCCCGGCGATGCCCGCATGTCACGCGCCCTAGCGATGCCCGCATGCCTCGCGCTCGGCAATGTCCGCATGCCTCGCGCCCGGCGATGCCTGACGACACATCGCCACGCCTTGCTGAAGGTTCTTCATCCCACTATGTTACGTCCAAGGTATCATCTCCACATGACTTGGTGACATCGGTAGCTTCACATTTCCAAGAGTAGGTCAGCACTACTCCTCGTGCGCCCATGCATGCAACACTAAGGACGATTTCTTATGCTCAAGCATAGAGCTTCGCATGCACAGCGTATCTAAGGCTTAACCCACACCTTGATACGTGTGGTTTTGTGGAACCCACTCTGGTTGATCCAGTATCCTGACCACATATTGAGTGCACTTTCGGCGATCATGTGCACCATAGGCGACTGGCGATCACGTGTAATCTAGGCGACAGGCGATTATGTACTAACCAGGCGATCTCATAGTCTTCTAAACTACACTTTCCTTCCTTTTTATTTTAAATAAAAACATACTTAGAACTCATTTAAAATATATTCCTTTTTATTCCAATTTAATTTTACAGGTCCTTACACAACATATCCAAAGTTTTAGCAACCCCAAAATGTCCCATCAAACCCCCTTCATGTGCTTCTCTAACAAGAGATGATCTAATAGAACCATGAGGAACACAAAGACGTTTTCCTTTAAAAAGAAAACCATTTTGTATAAAAAAATCTTTGTGTCCTCCCTTAAGATACTCTTGAAAGATTTGAGAAAAATCAAGGTCATCATGATAAAGATCCTTAATGTGATCATAGCCAAGAAATTGAGATCCTAAAATATTTAGCAAAGTATATCTTCTAGAAAGGGCATCCGCCACAATGTTTACTTTGCCTTGCTTGTGTTTGATCACATAAGGAAATTGCTCAAGGAATTCTATCCATTTGGCATGCCTCTTGTTGAGCTTGTTTTGATTCCCCCCAAATTCAAATGAAAAATGGCGCCTAACAAGACATGAGGAAGGTGTGATTTCTTTTCTCACTTTGGCACCTCCTATTTTAACTTCTACACCTATTTACTCACGCACCCCCCTCCTAATGCTCCTAACTAAAAAAAAAAACCTAAAGATGCTTTAACACAAGAGGTTTCTCATGTTTTCCTCTAAGCACCTTCACATAATGAAATTACAAAAAGGGAAAATAAACGTCCCCTAGCTCCTAATATTTTGAACATGCTTCTTGTGATCCTTTGAGGTTGACTTTGATCTCCATGAACGTCCTCAACCTCTTCTTCTTCGTGATGTTTGGCCTCCATGTCCTCTTGAGCTTGATCTCCATCACATTTGGTAGAAGAGTTTCAAGATGTGTTTCAAGATCCTCCAAAAGGACTTCCACCTTTGAGAGGGATTGAGCACCAAATTGATTTGATACCGGGCTCTTCTTTACCAAACCGTCCAGCATATAGAACCAATCCAAGTGAAACCCAGGAAATTCGCCAACAAGTTGAGGCTTTGATTGAAAAAGGGTGGGTTCAAGATAGCATGAGTCCTTGTGCTATGCCTATCATCTTAGTGCCTAAAAAGGATGGCACATGGCGAATGTGTTCAAATTGTAGGGCCATAAATAACATTACAATTAAGTATAGGCATCCCATACCTAGGCTTGATGATTTGTTGGATGAATTGCATGGTTCAAAAATCTTTTCAAAGATTGATCTTAAAAGCGACTACAATCAAATCCGTATCAAACCGGGTGATGAATGGAAGATGGCTTTTAAGACCAACTTTGGTCTATATGAGTGGTTAGTTATGCCCTTTGGTTTAACTAATGCACCAAGTACCTTCATGCGCCTCATGCATCATGTTCTTAGACCATTCATTGGTAAGTTTGTTGTTGTTTACTTTGATGACATTCTCATTTATAGCTTATCTTTGGATGAACATAGGTTGCATGTTAGGCAAGTTTTAGAAACCCTTAGGAAGGAACATTTGTATGCTAATATTGCTAAATGTATGTTTGCTCTTGATCATATAGAATTCCTAGGGTTTGTTGTGAGTTGCAAAGGGGTCCATGTGGACAAAACAAAGGTGATGGCCATTCAAAATTGGCCTACACCGAAATCTTTGAATGAGGTCCGAAGTTTTCATGGACTTGTTTCTTTCCATAGAAGATTTGTCCCAAACTTTGGTACCATTGCTGCACCACTCAATGACATAGTGAAAAAGGATGTGGTCTTTCAATGGGGAGAAGCACAACAAAAAGCCTTTGAAACTTTGAAAGAAAAATTGACTAATGCTCCCATCTTGGCCCTTCCTAATTTCACTAAGACATTTGAGATTGAGTGTGATGCTTCTAGCATAGGTATTGGGGCTGTTCTCCTTCAAGAGGGCCACCCCATAGCCTATTTTAGTGAGAAATTGAAAGGAAGTCATCTCAATTATTCCACTTATGATAAAGAATTATATGCACTTGTTAGGGCTTTGTTCACTTGGCAACACTATCTTTTTCCCAAAGAGTTTGTAATACATAGTGATCATGAATCTCTTAAATATTTGAAAAGCCAAAACAAGCTTAACAAGAGGCATGCTAAGTGGGTGGAATTCATTGAGCAATTTCCTTATGTGATCAAACACAAGCAAGGCAAAGTAAACATTGTGGCGGATGCTCTTTCTAGAAGATATACTTTGCTAAATCTTTTAAGCTCTCAATATCTTGGTTTTGATCACATTAAGGAACTTTATCATGATGACCTTGATTTTTCTCTCATCTATCAAGAGTGTCTTAAGGGAGGATACAAAGATTTTTTTATACAAAATGGCTTTCTTTTTAAAGGAAAACGTCTTTGTGTTCCTCAATGCTCTATTAGATTATCTCTTGTTAGAGAAGCTCATGAGGGGGGTTTAATGGGACATTTTGGGGTTGCTAAAACTTTGGATGTGTTGCATGAACATTTCTTTTGGCCTCATGTGCATAAACATGTTCATAGTTTGTGTGATAAGTGCATAGCTTGCCGCAAAGCTAAGTCTAAGATGCACCCCCATGGTATATATACTCCTCTTCCTATCCCTTCAATGCCTTGGGTAGATATATCTATGGATTTCATTTTAGGCTTACCCAAGACATCAAAGGGAAAGGACTCCATTTTTGTGGTAGTGGATCGTTTTTCAAAGATGGCTCACTTTATTCCTTAAGTGGATGATGCATGCCACATTGCAAACCTCTTCTTCCAAGAAGTGGTTTGCTTGCATGGGATCCCTAGATCTATAGTATCTGATAGAGATCCCAAGTTCTTGAGTCACTTTTGGAAGACCTTGTGTGATGGAGGAGGGCCAAGCACATCTAGCCAAGGAAGCCAAGGCCCAAACCAAGAAGACCGTCTAGACCAAGAGGAGCGTCTAGCTCCAGGAAGTGAGCGTCTAGAACGTGAAGGAGGGAGGCTATCCATGGAGCTAGACCGTCTAGGACCTCTCACAAGATCCATGGCTAAACATATCCAAGCACACATAGAAGAAGCCACGGATGGAAGAGAGAGATCCTTGTACATGTTTCATAAAGGCCCAAAGGGGGAGGGGGTGCTTAGTAGATTAGTGTAGTGTAGAAAGCAAAACTTGCTCACTTAGGGGTGTGCTATCAAAAAGGTGCCCTTAGCAAAAGAAGGAGGGGTGTACTATCAAATGTTACATTTTTGACCTATCTTCTAGAATATTAGGATGATGGTGTGGTTTGACTAAAGTCAATACCCTAGGCAGCCCCACTTTTTGTATTTCCATCCCTACCCTTTAAGCTTGCTCACCAAGGCTCCTAAATCTATAAATAAGGAGGCCTACCTCATGTATTTGGAAGTTTATTTGAGTAATGTTATGCTGCCATTTTTTGTGCACAAGCTTTACTCCTCCTAGAAATCTAGGCTATAAACTTCAATCCTTTCACCTTCTCCCTTGAGCTGGCCGAACCACTCAACCCATACTCATCATGCACCTTCAAGACCAACACAACTCCTAGGAGGGTCTTGTTTCACTCATCCATTGCTTCCGCTCCATCTATTTCTACTTTGATTCAAGAAGAACACATGAAAATGCCATCATTGTGGGGCAAGCTTGGGACTAAGCTTGGGACTAAGCTTTTATTTTCTACCACTTGCCACCCACAAACTGATGGTCAAACCGAGGTGGTGAATAGAACTTTGAGATAACTATTGAGATGTTTTATTTCGGGGAATCCTAGAGTGTGGGAGAATTTACTACCCCATGTTGAGTTTGCATATAATCGTGTAGTAAATTCTACCACTTCACATTCTCCTTTTAAGGTTGTCTATGGGTTTAATCCCCTAACACCTCTTGATCTTCTTCCTATTCCTCTTCTTGGAGATGTCTTGTGCAAAGATGGGGATGAAAAGGCTTCTTTTGTGAAAAATTTGCATAAAGACATCAAACAGAGAATTGAGAAGAAGGTTGGCAAGTATGCTGAACTTCCCAATAAAAGGAGAAAAGCATTGTTGTTTGATGAGGGTGATTGGGTTTGGCTTCACTTGAGGAAGGATCGTTTTCCTACTCAAAGGAAGTCCAAACTAATGCCCCGAGGGGATGGACCTTTCCAAGTCCTCAAGAAGATTAATAACAATGCTTATGAGTTAGATATGCCTAATACATTCTTAGGTAGTCATACTTTTAATGTCAGCGATCTAACTCCTTTTTCTGTAGGTCTCCAGAATTCGTGGTCAAATTCTCTCCAACTCGGGGAGTATGATGGAGATCAAGCTCTAGTGGACATGGAGGCCAATCAACAAGATCAAGAAGAGGTAGAGGCACAAATAGAGGACGCCCATGGAGGTCAAAGCCCACCTCAAAGGCTTACAAGAAGCATGTTCAAAGCTTTAGGAGCTAGGGAACAATTATTCTCTCTTTTTGTAATTTCTTTGGTTGAAGGTGCTTAGAGGGAAACATTAGAAACCTCTATTGTTATAGAATCTTTTAGTCTTTAGTTAGGAGTCTTAGGGGGGGTGTATTAGTAGATAGGTGTAGAAGTAAATAAGGAGGTGCCAAAGTAAGAGAAGGATCACACCTTCCTCATGCTTTGTTTTTGGCGCCAATTATAGAACCTTTTAGGAGGCAGATTTTTGAATTTGTGCAACTTGCATTTCAGCACCTTAGGCTATAAATAGAGGTGCTCTCTTTGTATTTTTCAGATTGGAATTTTATAGAAAAGAAACTCTACTCAATTTTTGAGTGAACATTGGAGAGCTTTTGAGCCTTCTTCTCTAGTCTTATCTTGAAGGATCCATGGTGTCCTCAAGTGGCGGCAGCACACTCATCTAGGAGCATCCATCACTTCTAGTGGCGTATTCATATCACCACACATCCATCTTCATAAGTTTTCTACTCTCCTTCCTTTATTCTCTTTAGTTGTTCTTGTTTGAGCTTGTGTCTGTTAGTTTTTAGTTCAATTTTCATGTTTTCCAGCAGCTGTTCTTCCTTTTCACTATTTTTGTTCGGTTCAAATTTTGTTTCCATCTATTTTAATCGGTTCAATTGATAGTAAATGGAGCTTCCATGTGAGTTTGGTTTGTGGTGCAAGATTTGGTAAGTTCTTGAAATATAGAACATTGATCCTCTTCTATAAAAGTGCCTAACCTTTGCCAACTCAAGTTGATTCCATAGTGATTCGGTCGGTCATCGGTAGTCGATGACGTCAGCAGCAGATGACCACGTGGGCTAGTCACAGAGCAACGCGTGGCATGAGATAGCAGATGAACCAGGATAGAGATTGATCCGGTCGGTCATCGGTAGTCGATGACATCAGCAGCAGTTGACCACGTGGACCATTCACAGAGTAACACGTGGTAGAGGAAAGCAGGCGAAGCAGAGAGGCGATCACTCAGAATGATAATCGCCTGTCGCTTGTGATGTTGAGTAATCGCCTATCGCCTTGAGGTGAGTAATCGCCTATCGGCTTGAGGATGAGTAATCGCCTATCGCCTTGAGGTGAGTAATCGCCTATCGGCTGAGGATGAGTAATCGGTCATCGCCGGTATGGATGAGTAATCGCCCAGATTGCACATGATCGCCATGTGTTAAGGTTAGGAGATCAGGTGGTCAGCAAGTCGCCGAAAGAGCACATCGCCGGGTGTTTGAGAAGACTTGGCAAGCACTTGTTGTATGGTCTAAGTACAGAGGATAAGTGGCATATCTGCCACCATGTGTAGTGCGAGCTGCAATGCCCAGAGTAGCCTGCGTACTAAGCTACTCCCTGTATGGATAACTTAGTCGCAGGGGCACAGTGGAAGTAACGTTTCAGCTGCAGACACTCCAGATGATGACACGTGTACGACCAGATGTTATCCACGTGTCAGGAGGAATAACCGTCAGGAGAGAGAAAGACTCAGGTATATATACAAACTCTTAACGAAATTAGAGGGGGGTTTTTTACAGATTCTCATAGCTCACACACTTGAGAGTTTCAGTGACACACGGGTCTCACAGAGAGATTCAGATATAGTTTTAGTGTTCCTGTAGCCTGACTTGAGTGTCGGAGCTACAACGGCCGCTAGAGGCGCCGTCTGTGTGTTTTGCAGGCAGCGTTTGGAGTTCCGGCGGTGGTTCTTGGAGCGTTCCTGCAGAACAGAGGGCTAGACGAAGGAGTGACGAGGCAGTCCTCCACGTTCGAGTCAAGCGGCAGGATCATTAGGCGCCCACCGTGGGGCCTGTGTAAATCTGGTTCCCATCCACGTCGCAGTTCTTGAAGTTTCTTGAGGTTTCTTGGAGCTTCTTAGTCATTTCGTCGAGGTTTCTTGAAGTTACATCGAAGTGTAGAGGAGATGAGTAGAAGAACCAGGCAAACCTCACCTGCGTCATCTGCTGAAGAAGGAGCTGTTACCATGGCGCAGGTAGTGGAGATGATGCGCGCGCTGCAAGATAGCGTCGCGGAATCGAGAGTTGAGCAAGAGAGGATGCGTGCAGAGCTGGCTGCATCGCAGAGAAGAAACGAAGAGTTGAATCGTATGAATGAAGAGCTGCGTAGGGAAGTGCAGGCGCAGAAGGAGCGCGCAGCTGAAGAGAGGACGTCGACGCCACCGTCGCCTCCGCGAGCATTCCCTATGCCTTTCTCCCCCGAAATCATGAACACGGTGGTGCCTCCCAATCTGGTGGGACTGAAAGCGTCGTTCACCGGGGTGGAAGATCCAGAAGCACACCTGACAGCCTTCCACACTCAGATGATGCTGACTGGAGGTTCAGATGCTGTGTACTGCAAGATGTTCATGAGCACGCTGAGCGGAGTGGCTATGGAGTGGTTCGTGAGCCTGCCAGAGGGCCACGTCACTTCCTTCCATCAGTTCGCGAAGCTGTTCACGGAGCAGTACATCATTAACCGACCTGCGCCAGTAGTGTCCTACGACCTGTTTGACGTGCGCCAGTATCAGGGGGAGCCGTTGAGGGACTACCTCAATCGCTTTGGGGCGCAGGTGGTGAGATTGCCCAGCAAGGACGAGGGCATGCTGGTGCATGCGTTCAAGAGAGGTGTCCTCCCTGGTCCTTTCAGTGAATCGCTCATCAGGAGCCACCCTGCCACCTTCACCGAGATACGGCGACGTGCGGTGGCACACATAGTAGCAGAGACCGAGGTCTCTGGGAAGAGAGGAAGTGCTGCACCGTCGAAGCCACGTGGAGGTCAGGGGAATCAACAGCAACAGGCGCAGGTGCATGAGGTCAAGGAAGGGAGGAAGGAGCAGAGAAGGTCTCGCCCTTATGCACCAAGGAAGGACCAGAACAGGGGGCGTGCAAGCAACGCACCCCCCAGGTATGATTTCATGATAAGTTTGGCGGAGCTGATCGCCATCCCTGCTGTGGCAGCAAGACTCCATGTGCCAGAGAAAACCGACAGGGTACTTGGAGGGAGGAAGGATGAGTGGTGTGAATTCCATCAAGCTTATGGACATACACTCTGTAACTGCCTGGCGTTGGGGCGTCAGCTTGCTGAGTTGGTGGAGACAGGGTTCCTGACGATTACCTGCAGAAGGCATAAGGTGATCGCGCTTCGGGGTCCCAGGAAGGCGACCAGCAGCATGAACTCCCTGTGTTTGGGGAGGTGAGGTGATGGAAGAGGCTACACTGGGGGGGCTCCCAGAGCTGAAGCGGAAGGCATGATCGCCCCACGTGTGTGCATCGTCAGGGCGGTCATCGCCGGTTAAAGGAGACCCCATCCAGAGTGGTTGAGATGTTGAAGAATGGAGCTTGTCGGCTGGTGACTCTGGACGTAACGACTATTCCCAGAACCCAGGACACCACACGCTTCTTTCTTGCTTTCATTAAGTTGTAAAGTAGATGCGCTATCGCGCTGTACACATACTTAGTGTATTAAACAGTTGAGCAGATCAGGGGCACTCTTTTTAACGATGCCACCCAATAAAAGATTTTCAGTGCATAAAGTGTGCGAGTGTTCCCAGTTTAAAGTTCCCCTTGCCCCAGGTGCAAGACCAGGTGATCGGTGGTGAGTTACCAAGTGGCCACCACCCGCAGATCAGCCCCCAGATAAGCGCTGGGATGTAGAGCGCGATCAGCCATCAGTGCATACAGACCACGATCAGCCGTCGGTGCATGTAGAGAGTGAGTACTCGGTCGGTGAAGGGTCATCGGTGTCTTGCTAACACGTGTTAAGTTGGGACCCAAGTTCCCAGCGAGAGCGTTAAGCATGCACCTCGTATGATTCCAGAAGAAGAGGTCCTCGCCGGTCGGGACGTCGGTGAACGCGCGATGAGGCAATGCAGGTAGGGCGCGCCCAGTGTGTGCGCTTAGACAGCCATGCCTAGCGCCCCCCTGGGAGCGTGCACCCACAGAGAAAGTCCTCACCTCTGCTTTATACAGCAAGGCTGAGGCGAGAGAAAGTCCTCTTCCTTTGCTTTTTACAGCAAGGTTGAGGCAACAGAGAAAGTCCTCACCTCTGCTTTATACAGCAAGGTTGAGGCGAGAGAAAGTCCTCTTCCTCTGCTTTATACAGCAAGGTTGAGGCAAGAGAAAGTCCTCTTCCTCTGCTTTATACAGCAAGGTTGAGGCCAGAGGAAGTCCTCCTTGCCTTTGAGCAAGTGTAGGCAACAGAGGAAGACCTCCTTGCCTTTGAGCAAGTGCAGGCACCAGAGGAAGTCCTCCTTGCCCTTGAGCAAGTGCAGGCGAGAACAGAGGAAGTCCTCCTTGCCCTTGAGCAAGTGCAGGCGAGAACAGAGGAAGTCCTCCTTGCCTTTGAGCAAGTGTAGGCAACAGAGGAAGACCTCCTTGCCTTTGAGCGAGTGCAGGCGAGAAAGAGGAAGACCTCCTTGCCCTTGAGCAAGTGCAGGCGAGAACAGAGGAAGTCCTCCTTGCCTTTGAGCAAGTGCAGGCACCAGAGGAAGTCCTCCTTGCCTTTGAGCAAGTGCAGGCACCAGAGGAAGTCCTCCTTGCCTTTGAGCAAGTGCAGGCACCAGAGGAAGTCCTCCTTGCCCTTGAGCAAGTGCAGGCACCAGAGGAAGTCCTCCTTGCCCTTGAGCAAGTGCAGGCGAGAACAGAGGAAGTCCTCCTTGCCTTTGAGCAAGTGTAGGCAACAGAGGAAGACCTCCTTGCCTTTGAGCGAGTGCAGGCGAGAAAGAAGAAAGTCCTCCCTCGACTTTGTACAGCGAGGTGCAGGCGAGTGAAAGTCCTCACCTCGACTTTGTACAGCGAGGCTGAGGCAAGAGAGAAAGTCCTCTCCCTTTGCTTCTTACAGCAAGGTTGAGGCGAGAGAACCAAGTCCTCACCTCGACTTTGTACAGCGAGGCTGAGGCATGAGGAAAAGTCCTCTTCCCTTTGCTTTTTACAGCAAGGTCGAGGCAAGAGAACCAAGTCCCTTCCCTCTGCTTTTTACAGCGACGCTGAGGTGAGAGAAGCAAGACCTCACCCACGACTTCTTACAGCAAGGTTGGGACAAGAGGGGTCATCGAGAAGCACTTTTCTTCCCCAAAACACAGGCATCATAGTTGGTGTTCAGACCCTCTATGCACTCAGCGCTGGTGTGGCAGAGAAGTGCAACGAAGCCAGAAGCGCGATGACTGATCGGTGGTGCGCTAACACGCTAGTCGGTGGTCAGTGGTAGAAGCAAGTTCTGCTGCGTGAAGCCGAAGCGTTTAGGCCCGTTAAGTCAGTCATCCAGCGCAAAGTTATGTTGAAGGCAATGCTAAGGCAATAGTTAGCCGCGATCAAGTCAGAGGCCAAGTTTGAGGGGTTGCAGTTAGATCGCGCTAAAGCCTAAGCTAGTTAACAGTTAGTCACATGCAGAGAGTTAAAGAGATGAAACGCAGCGAACTCCAGCGCGTTAGAGAAGAAGAAAATAGAGAAGGTGAATCTCTAGATGATCCAGAGAGATGCTTTGAATGTTTGAAGGCGAAGAAGAAGGGATGAAACAGTGTTAGTACCAGAGTGTGCGCTCCTATAGACCGCCAGAAGACGTTTTCTTAGTCTCTTCGCTGAGAACAAGTTCACAGCTCGAGACTGGGGGGCTTGTGATCCGGTCGGTCATCGGTAGTCGATGACATCAGCAGCAGTTGACCACGTGGACCATTCACAGAGTAACACGTGGTAGAGGAAAGCAGGCGAAGCAGAGAGGCGATCACTCAGAATGATAATCGCCTGTCGCCTGTGATGTTGAGTAATCGCCTATCGCCTTGAGGTGAGTAATCGCCTATCAGCTTGAGGATGAGTAATCGCCTATCGCCTTGAGGTGAGTAATTGCCTATCGGCTGAGGATGAGTAATCGGTCATCGCCGGTATGGATGAGTAATCGCCTAGATTGCACATGATCGCCATGTGTTAAGGTTAGGAGATCAGGTGGTCAGCAAGTCGCCGAAAGAGCACATCGCCGGGTGTTTGAGAAGACTTGGCAAGCATTTGTTGTATGGTCTAAGTACAGAGGATAAGTGGCATATCTGCCACAATGTGTAGTGCGAGCTGCAATGCCCAGAGTAGCCTGCGTACTAAGCTACTCCCTGTGTGGATAACTTAGTCGCAGGGGCACAGTGGAAGTAACGTTTCAGCTGCAGACACTCCAGATGATGACACGTGTACGACCAGATGTTATCCACGTGTCAGGAGGAATAACCGTCAGGAGAGAGAAAGACTCAGGTATATATACAAACTCTTAACGAAATTAGAGGGGGGTTTTTTACAGATTCTCATAGCTCACACACTTGAGAGTTTCAGTGACACACGGGTCTCACAGAGAGATTCAGATATAGTTTTAGTGTTCATGTAGCCTGACTTGAGCGTCAGAGCTACAACGGCCGCTAGAGGCACCGTCTGTGTGTTTTGCAGGTAGCGTTTGGAGTTCTGACGGTGGTTCTTGGAGCGTTCCTGCAGAACAGAGGGCTAGACGAAGGAGTGACGAGGCAGTCCTCCACGTTCGAGTCAAGCGGCAGGATCAGAGATCGTTCAAGAACGGCGATCAGTGGTCAGTTACCGAGTGACCACCACCAGCAGATCAGTTCCTACATGAGCGCCTGGAAGCAGAGCGCGAGAAGTGATGAAACACCGATCAGTCATCGGTGCATGCAGAGCGATCAGTCGTCGGGGGTCCTTGCCAACGCATGTTAAACTGGGACCTAGGCTCCCAGCGAGAACGTTACCCAAGGACCACGCTTGATTCTATAAGCAGAGCACGACAACGTAAAGAAGCGCCATCGGTTATCGGTCAAGGTGACACATCGATCACCGGCCAGGATGAGACATCGGTCATCGGTATGTGTCGAGGTGACATCGGTCGCGGCGATGTGAACAACGCGACCAGTGATCAGTAAAGCGCCCAGAGGCAGGGAGTGGCCTTAGTCGCGAGATGACCATTCATGAAGATTGGAAGACGCAGTTAGGTGTAGAATCCTGCTGGGACAAGAACCCATCAAGGTTAGAGTCTCCCAGTGAGGTTTGTAACATCCCGCCAAATCCTTTTCATATTTATATAATAAAAATAAAAGGTAAACAAATATATTGAAGTGAACATAATTATATATATGTAATGAAGTTTCTCCTCACAGGGAGTTTAATACATACTCGGTCAGATTTTCCAAAAACGTAAACAAAATTACAGCAAAAGACAAACAGTCGATGTCGTATCAGAAAAGGGCGATCTCCCATCAGAAAAGGGCAATCTCCTATCAGACAACAGAAAAAGGGTGATCGCCTAACAGAAATAGAAACAGGCGATCTCCTTCCGGCGACCACTCACTGATGAGCTCTACTTCCTGCAACCTCGTCTGCTCCCGTGCAAAAATACATGATCATCACAGGTTTTAGAAAACAATCACAATACCAGATGAAAGGGTAAGCTAGATGTTTTAAAAACCTTAAATATGAAACTTTAAATCAATAGAAAACATGAATCTTCACGCCATTCATAATCCAGATCAATTTCAACCATCAACATTTCCATATTCCACAAACTCGTCAAGTGTCTATTCGCTACTTTCAATATTCATGGTTCACACGTCAGACTTTCCACTGACTCATAAGATATAGACACATGACTCCACTTCCAGAAGACTCGTGCGTTGACTCAGGCTCAGAGATCTGCACCTGTCATACCACACCACTGTGAAATCCACACAGGGTCGCTGTGAAATCCACACAGCCATGCGCATACATAGTCTCAATATCATCACTCTCCCAGTATGACAGGGTTAATTCATATAACAGGCCGAGCTCGTTCTTTTTCACACGACTCACCCATTCATATGAACCTCCTTCGACTCTCCACAACTGAATAACTTCGTCTATGTGATTCCATTATATCAGCAGAGTCAGGATATCTCCTTCTAGACAAGCCCCTAGTCAATACACATTACACACGATCTTACACGGTATTTTCTTTCCTGAAAATACTATGCCTTGATCCCACATTCACAACATTCAACACGTCATACAACACTTAATGAACGATTCCAGTCACAGCAAAACTCATGCCAAGGTTCAGATTTTCGAATATCACATTTACATCTCAAACAGTTTCAAACAACACCAAAAACAGGGGAGTTCGAAAAACAACGCCAAAACCGGCGATCACGTCCAAAACAGGGGATTTCGAAATCTGTATTTAAAACCGGCGATCACGTCGCCCAAACACATAAGAACAGAACATCATGAAAAAAAGGGGTTTAAAACCGGCGACCACGTCACCCAAACACATAGAACAGAGCATCACGAAAAAGAATATGAAGCCGGCGACCACGTTGCCCTCACTTCAGAAACAGCTAATCTACGACTTTTATTGAAAATAAAGCTAGCTTCCCTTACCTGGACTTGCGCAAAACACTAAGAGCTCCAAAACCCACCGAAGCTTAAAGGTGCCTTAGCTCTGTTTTTGCGTCTGGTTTGTAGAACTTGCAGAGAACCTCCCAGGTGCTCTAAGGGTAGTCGTCGCTCGTCGCACTGGTGCTTGAGGATGCCTGAATCGCAGCGCGAAGGAGAGAAAAGAGAAGGATGAAGGTGAGCTCACTCTTTCACTCTTGAACCACTGCAACGTTCCTTTTTCCTCTCAGAAGTGGGTTTTTGTATCTTAAACCAACTTGTCCACAAAAGCCGCTGCCACCACCCACTCTGCAGGGAAGTTTGCGTGTACGCTTCCCTGAACAGTACGACTACGCGTGCCTCTGCACAGGCTAACACTCTGAGGTCACTATTCTGAACCACCCTTTTTGTCTACGTGTTGCGCGTGCAGTACGTCTCCTGCTGAGAGCCTGGGTCCCACCTCATCTGTGTGAAACTCGACATCGCGCGATAACCTTCCATCGATGACCGCTCGCGCGATGACTATCCACTGATGTCTCATCCTGGCGGACGACCGATGTCTCTCCCTGGAAGACGACCGATGTCTCTCTCTGGGAGACGACCGATGTCTATCCCTGGCGACGCCCGCATGCCTCTCACGCCCTGGTGATGCTTGCATGCCTCTCGCGCCCTGGCGACGTCCACATGCCTCGCGCCCTGGCGACGTCCACATGCCTCGCGCCCTGGCGACGTCCACATGCCTCGCGCCCTGGCGACGTCCACATGCCTCGCGCCCTGGCGACGTCCACATGCCTCGCGCCCTGGCGATGCCTGCATGCCTCTCGCGCCCTGGTGACGTCCACATGCCTCGTGCCCTGGCGATCATGTGTGGTAGGCGACCGACGATTATGTACTAACCAGGAAATCTTATAGTCTTCTAAGCTACACTTTCCTTCCTTTTTATTTTAAATAAAAACATACTTAGAATTCATTTAAAATATACCCTTTTATTCCAATTTAATTTTTACAGGTCCTTACAAGGTTGCATGCATGCCACGTGGACCGTGAAGATGTTCCCAGAGATTAGGTAGGGCAGATGGGCACAGAAATCGAGGGGTACAGAGGTACCCACGCGGCCTCCCCTGTCAGACTTTGCACTCAAGTGAGGAAGGCCTGCACGCAAGGTAGCCCTGGGGGGTAGATAACGGTGGTGCAGAGTAATCAAGTGGCCCTAGAGGTAGCTAGTAGGGGGCGACACAGGTTTATATGAGGAAGAAGAACACTAAACCAGGTACGCAATTTTTGCCACACAATACACAACACGGGTCTCACACAGATAGATCCGAGAGAGAGTTTTGATGTTCCCGTTGCCTGACTTGAGCATCGGAGCTACAATGGCCGCTAGAGGCGCCGTCTGTGTGTTTTGCAGGCATCATTTGGAGTTCCGGCGAAGGTTCCTGGAGCCTCCTTGCTGAACGCGCAGTAGTTAGAAGGCTAGATGAAGGAGTGACGAGGCACATTCCCCACGCTCGAGTCCGCGGCAGGATCATTTGGCGCCCACCGTGGGGCACGAAGTAAAACGAAGCCCCCATACACAAGAACGAGAGTAGAAATCGCACAGATGAGTAGAAGAACCAGACAAATGGCATCTGTGCCATCTACTGAAGAAGGAGCTGTTACCATGGCGCAGGTCATGGAGATAATGCGCGCGCTGCAAGAGAATGTCGCGGCGTCGAGAATTGAGCAAGAGAAGATGCATGCAGAGCTAACTGCATCGCACAGCAGAAATGAAGAGCTGAACCGCGTGAATGAGGAGTTGCGTAGGGAATTGCAGGCGCAGAATGAGCGCGTATTCGAAGATAGGACGTCGATGCCGCCGTCGCCCCCTAAAGCATTTCCTATGCCTTTCTCGCCCGAGATCATGAACACGGTGGTGCCTCCCAACCTGGTGGGAGTGAAGGCGTCGTTCACGGGGGTGGAAGACCCAGAAGCACATTTGACAGCCTTCCACACTCATATGATGCTGTCTGGAGGCTTAGACGCTGTGTACTGCAAACTGTTTATGAGTACACTGAGCGGAACAGCTATGGAGTGGTTCGTGAGCCTGCCGGAGGGCCACATCACCTCTTTCCATCAGTTCTCAAAGCTATTCACGGAGCAGTATATAGTCAACAGAGCACCGCCGGTGGTGTCTTATGACCTGTTTGACGTGCGCCAGTACCAGGGGGAGTCGCTGAAGGACTTCCTCAACCGCTTCGGTGCGCAGGTGGTGAGATTGCCCAGCAAGGATGAGAGCATGCTGGTGCATGCGTTCAAGAAAGGAGTGCTGCCTGGCCCTTTCAGCGAATCGCTCATCAGGAGCCACCCCGCCACCTTCGCTGAGATTCGGCGACGTGCGGTGGCGCACATAGTGGCAGAGACCAAGGTCTCTGAGAAAAGAGGCAGCACTGCGCCGACGAAGCCACGTGGAGGTCAGTGGAAGCAGCAGCAGCAGGTGCGGGTGTATGAGGCCAAGGAAGGGAGGAAGGCGCAGGGAAGGCCTCATCCCTATGCATCCAGGAAGGACAAGCCTAGGGGGCGTGCAAGGGAGAACAACGCACCCCCTAGGTATGATTTCGTGATAGAGTTGGCGGAGCTGATCGCCATCCCTGCCGTGGCGGCAAGACTCCAAGTACCAGAGAAAACTAACAAGGTACTTGGAGGAAGGAAGGACGAGTGGTGTGAGTTCCATCAGGCTTATGGACACACGCTCCGCACCTGCCTGACGTTGGGGCATCAACTTGCTGAGTTGGTGAAGACAGGATTCCTGACCGATTACCTGCGGGAGGTGCAAGGTGATCGCGCTTCAGGGTCTCAGACAGGTGATCAGCAACACGAGATCCCTGTGCATGGGGATGTGAGGTGATGGAGGATGCAACGCTGGGGGGCTCCCAGGCAGCTCAGGAGGAAGCTCCTCGTGAATCAGGCGTCGCCAAGGCGGTCATCGCCTATGAAAGGAAGGGGTCCATACAGAGTGGTTGAAGCGTTGGAGAGTGGAGCTTATTGGCTGGAGACTCTGGATGGAGCACCTATCCCCAGGACATGGAACGCTACACACTCAAGTTTCTACTTCAGTTAAGTTGTAAGGTTGATGCATTCTTGCGCTGTACACACACTCAATGTATATACTGTAAATAGTTGAGCAGATCAGGGGGCACTCTTTTCCCGGATGAGGGTTTTTAACGAGGCCACCCAATAAAAAAGATTTCAGTATACCAAGTGTGCACATGTTTTCCAGTTTCAAGTTCTACTTGCCCCAGATGAAAGTGCAAGTGATCGGTTGGAGCCTGCTCGCCCCAGGCGCGAGTACGGACGACCGACAGGGGTCTACAAGAAAAACTCTTCTTCCCCAAAGCAAGACATCATCTTCGCGTTTAAGCACCAAGAAGAAGAGCGCGATCAGTCATCGGTGCACTCAGAGCGCGATCAAACATCGGTTCACTCAGAGCGCGATCAGTCATCGGTGCATGGAGAGCAGAGCACTCATCGGTGCATGGTCATCGGGGTCTTGCTAACACGTGTTAAGCTGTGACTTAGGTCCCCAGCGAGAGCGTTACGCAAGCACCTCGCACGATTCCAAACCAGAAGAAGATCTGCTTACCAAAGAACGTGCGGTGAGACCATGCAGGCAGGGATGCGCCTGGTGAGTGCGCTTAGACAGCCACCCTTGGTGCTCCCCTGGGAGCATGCACCCACTCGGAGAAAAAAGTCCTCTCCTCGACTCTGTACAGCGAGGTGCAGGTGAGAGAAAGTCCTCACCCTCGACTTTGTACAGCGGGGTGCAGGCGAGAGAAAGTCCTCTCCCTCGACTTCGTACAACGAGGCATGGGCCAGAGAAGAAAGTCCTCACCCTCGACTTTGTACAGCGAGGCTGAGGCGAGAGGAGAAAGACCTCACCTCGACTTCTTACAGCAAGGCTGAGGCAAGAGGGGTCATCGAGAAGCATTCCCTAGAACACAGGCGTCATCTTTGGCGTTCGGGCCCTCTATGCAACTAGCGCTGGAGTGACACAGAAGTAATGCGAAACCTGAAGCGCGGTGACTTATCGGTGGTGCGCTAACATGCTAGTCGGTGGTCGGTAGTAAAGCTTTGAGTATGAAAGCTTCCCCAAACAAGCTCTTGGGCGATCAGTCGAAGCATTTAGACACCATCAGGTCAGTCATCCAACATGAATTTATGCATAAAAGGTTTATACACACGCTTTTAGCAGAAAGAGAAATTACACAAAAGGAGAAGTCGTAAGGGAAGAAGCTCAAGGAGGAGGAATGAGCCTGCCGTCGGCCACTGAATGGTGGAGGCTAGGTTGGGTAGAGTCCAAGTCTGGCAGGACGCAGTAAACCTGCTGCAAGCCCATGGAACCCATCTATCAGAGCCTCGGCACCAGCAGCCATGGTCTCAGGTACATCGGCTTCGAGCTCCTTCTTCTCTTTGGCAAGGAAGACCACTTAGTCTCTTCACTGAGAACAAGTTCACAGCTCGAGACTGGGGGGCTTGTGATCCGGTCGGTCATCGGTAGTCGATGACGTCAGCAGCAGATGACCACGTGGGCCAGTCACAGAGCAACGCGTGGCATGAGATAGCAGATGAACCAGGGTGGAGATCGTTCAAGAACGGCGATCAGTGGTCAGTTACCGAGTGACCACCACCAGCAGATCAGTTCCTACATGAGCGCCTGGAAGCAGAGTGCGAGAAGTGATGAAACACCGATCAGTCATCGGTGCATGCAGAGCGATTAGTCGTCGGGGGTCCTTGCCAACGCGTGTTAAACTGGGACCCAGGCTCCCAGCGAGAACGTTACCCAAGGACCACGCCTGATTCTATAAGTAGAGCACGACAACGTAAAGAAGCGCCATCGGTCATCGGTCAGGGTGACACATCGATCACCGACCAGGATGAGACATCGGTCATCGGTATGTGTCGAGGTGACATCGGTCGCGGCGATGTGAACAACGCGACCAGTGATCAGTAAAGCGCCCAGAGGCAGGGCGTGGCCTTAGTCACGAGACGACCATGCATGAAGATGGGAAGATGCAGTTAGGTGCAGAATCCTGCTGGGACAAGAACCCATCAAGGTTAGAGTCTCCCAGTGAGGTTGCATGCATGCCACGTGGATCGTGAAGATGTTCCCAGAGATTAGGTAGGGCAGATGGGCACAGAATCGAGGGGTACAGAGGTACCCATGCGGCCTCCCCTGTCAGACTTTGCACTCAAGTGAGGAAGGCCTGCACGCAAGGTAGCCCTGGGGGGTAGATAACGGCGGTGCAGAGTAATCAAGTGGCCCTAGAGGTAGCCTATAGGGAGCGACGTGGCTTTATATGAGGAAGAAGAACACTAAACCAGGTACGCAATTTTTGCCACACAATACACAACACGGGTCTCACACAGATAGATCCGAGAGAGTTTTGGTGTTCCCGTTGCCTGACTTGAGCGTCGGAGCTACAATGGCCGCTAGAGGCGCCGTCTGTGTGTTTTGCAGGCATCATTTGGAGTTCCGGCGAAGGTTCCTGGAGCCTCCTTGCAGAACGCGCAGCAGTTAGAAGGCTAGACGAAGGAGTGACAAGGCACATTCCCCACGCTCGAGTCCGCGGCAGGATCACATACACTGGTGCAGAAACGTAAAACAAATGCGGTTATTTTCATTTTACAAATGCGGCTAAACAACCGCATTTGATCAACACGCATTTGTAAATAAGAGATTTACAAATGCGGTTAAACAACCGCATCTGTAAATACTATTTACAAATGCGGTTGTTTCCCGTAACCGCATCTGTAAATGCTCCAGAGGTGTGCCAGGTTTCATGAATGGCAATGATTTACAAATGCGGTTGTTTACCTTAACCGCATGTGTAAATCAAGGCAATGATTTACAGATGCGGTTGTTTACCTTAACCGCATTTGTAAATCAAGGGAATGATTTACAAATGCGGTTGTAGTAAACAACCGCCTCTGTAAATCACATTTACAGATGCGGTTGTAGTAAGCAACTGCATTTGTAAATCATTCCCTTGATTTACAAATGCGGTTAAGGTAAACAACCGCATTTGTAAATTAGGTTTTTTTTTTTAGAATTATTTGGTTAGTTGTTTTCCCATACGAATTATCTTATGCAGTTTCATTATACCCATCCCAGCCAGGCAGACAAATAAACAGATTCAGAGAAACAAAGTCAATTTATAGTAATTGATCAAAATGTATACAAAAATAGTAATAATCTCTATCTATTCTTACACTATTGATCAAATCGTAGAGTTATAAAAGTTTAGGAAATATGTGGACCAAGATTGTCTCACATATGTCATGGCTTCCGAACTCATGGGTTCCTCATCCGTGAAGAACTGCATTTCAAAATGGTTGACACATAAATTAGTTTTAAGATAGATAAATTAGTTTGAAGTTATAAAAATAATTTAAGAAATCTTACCTCTTGCCAATTACTTGTAAGACCTAGTCTTACAATGGTACTCATCCATTGCATGACGTAATAGCCACACTCATAGCTTCCTGGTTGTTTATTACACTATAATTCAATAAATTGTAAAAGTTAGTATAATTAAACAATGAAAAAAAAAAGAAAAATCTTACATACCTTTAATCTTATCCAGTTCAAATTTTGAAAATTTGAATTCGATCTCCCTTTTAGAATGTTATATCCACGCCATGAACTGGTTGAGACAAAAAACCTTGTTAGTGGATTACTTATAGTATCAACCATAGTTAAGTTTATAGTGTACTTACTTATCAATGATATTCTTAAAACTTGTGGATATCTTCTTGTGTAGGGAACAGAACCACAAAGCCGTCCTATCCTTCAGTGATAAGACAAGTAATTGCCAATGACCCCTATATCATCCATGAAAATAGTTGAGTAAATTTATAAAACATGAATATAATAAACTTTTAACATATATATATATTTAAACTTACTCGTTAATATAAGGGCACAAATAAACCTCTTTTCCCTCTTTTTCCAGGGTGTTAGTGATGTATGATTGGGTCTCATTTGTCTTTGCTCCAGTGGGATTAGTATATGCAGGATCTAAGAATCCATACACATTTTCCTTCCCCTCAGTGACAGAGACACCATTCAAAAACCTACAAGTAATTAGTTAAATCATAATGAATGCTAATTTAACATAAATGAAAATGAAATGTAGGTAACGATACTTACATCATAAAAAATTGAATGATATTTATATTCAGCTCCTGATCCCCAGCTACAAATTCTAGCAGATCTGACATGTATATGTACAATGGTAGCTCAGGGTTTGTTTCAAAAAAGGTATCATCCCATGGAACTTCCAGAGGATCTCGTCCAAGTTGTCTAGCAACTATAGCTAAGGAAGCTATAGGATCGTCAAGCGGAACCTCTTGTTTCTTTTTCGGACTTGGTTTCCGACGAGGTTTCTACAAAAAGAAAAAAGATTTGTTATAAATTACATGTAATATATAAATATAAATTAGCACATGAAATGAAATTATTACCAGTGGTTGTGGCATATATCGAATCAGGTGTCTGGGCCAGGCTACAAAGGACTGAAATGCTTCGGCCACAGTTGTTACCTCTTCTGAAGGTAGTGGAAGACGAGCATCAGGTACTCGTACTCTTTCAACCGTGACCTTTGCTGCATCAGGGGAGAGAGGAACGTTATGTAAGGTGGTGGCGTCTTCATAGACTTTTCCAATGGCCACCACCTGAGGAATGATGCCACCTTCTACCAGTAGCTCACATTGCCTCGTCTGGCCAATGATATCATCCCCTGATGCTGTAGGAGCTGCACAACTCCCCTTTGTGCTCTTGGGAGCGGGACTAAGAAGCGTCTGAATCGGCTGCTCAGCACAAAGTTGTTGCGATATCTCTTGTCGCAACTCTAGCCTCATCTTTTCCGTCTCCCTTCTCATCTCATCCATTAGTTCCTGACGTAGCCTTTGCTCCATTTCTTTTTTGCTCTCTTTGGAGGAGGAGGATGAGTGTCGTGGTGCAGCTCCAAAATAAAGTCTAATCCCAAGTCCTTGTCCAGCTGCACGAACACGACCAGAGTGCTCAGGTTGTCCAATTGCTTCAACAAGGATATCGCGACGACCATCAGCAAGAAAATTACCTTGGGAGTCCAAGGCATCCTGCAAGAGACAAAAATCATGAGGTTTTATTATAAGTAATGCATCATAATAGATGAAAAAAGGCTTAAATAACTTACAATTTTTTCAATGATAAGCCCTGATTGCTCTGAACTTGGTGCACCCGACTTCTTAATTCGGGCCCTCTTCCATTTGTCATGGCGCGTAGGTGGTGATGGAGGATAAGTGACCCCTGTTTCCACATCCTGAGATGCACTCCCCTGTCTGGATTGCTCCTTTTCAACCATCAGTGCTTGCTCAAGCTTTCGATACCCCGCACGAGACATTACGTGCGGGGTAAGATTCTTTAAAGCTATTTCTTGAGCTTTCTTCCGCCGATGCTGTCATAATTGAAATAAACAAAGTGAATTCAATAATATTAACTCATTAATGTTATATAAGTCAAAATAGTTAAGTAGCTTCACTTACAGTCCATTCTTCAGTTAGACGGCTTTCTTTAAAAGCAAGCCATGTCTCTTCATCAATAAAATTGTATCTTTCACAAGGACTTTCATCCTTAAGCTCACCAAAAATGTATCTCGTCGTGAGTCTTGACTTAAAGGCGCGAAACTTTAGTCCGATATTGGATAGAATCCTTGATCGAAGCGGTTCCACATTAGGAATTTCAAAATTTGCCTGGAAAATAACATCACCAAAGTAAAGTTAGTCAATGAATATTAAATAGCTTTATATGATAACAATAATTATGTAAAGCTTACCAGAACATCCTCCCATAGCATGTTTCGGTCGACCTCTGACACCTCGTCCCATGAATTAATCAAAACGGAGACTCTCTCACGAGAAAGAACTCCAAGATAGCTATTAAACTCATCTGCATTAGGACCTGATGCCATTCCAGTGTTGACGTCAATGTCAACAGCTGTCTTCTCACCAGCGGCACGTTTCTTTGCCAGACGCTTCATCCTAGTAGGTCCTCTGTTGCCTCGTCCGGATCGGGGTCTAATTGGAGTTTGATCGTCACCCATATCTATGTTAAAAAAATTATTTAACAAACATTAGTTCATCTGCATGGAAAGAAAATCATATCAAACAAAAACATAATATAGTAAATGCATATTATAAAAAAATATTTCTAAATTTATTACCATAATGGGTTACAAGTTCATATGTAAATTCCTTCACTGTGGTCTTTACGGGTTGCATGTACATGATCAAGTACATCGTCATCTTTATTAGTTATCATTAGTGTGAATGAATGGGGTTCACCATTTTCAATATCATCTATGGCCTCCCCTTGTTTTTTCCCGTGTAAAACAACATACCAATGTTCTGACGTAGGATCTTTCACGTAGAAAACTTGAGATGCTTGTTGAACCATTATAAATGGCTCATCTCGATACCCTATCTTTCGAAAGTCCACTAGTGTGTATCCTGATTCATCAATTTTAACCCCACTTTTATTGTCAACCCATATACACTTGAAAACTGGAACTGAAAACTTAGTATAGTCAAGCTCCCATATCTCTTCTATAAATCCATAATATGCCATTGATCCAATTACAGGATTTGTATCTTTCGAGGTGGAAAACTGCATTGACTCGACTTCAAGAGTAACACCAGAATTTTGAACTGTACTCTTTTCATCCATAGACTTAGTGTAAAATATACAATTATTCACTTCGTACGCTTTACAAGAAATGACATCAAACTTCAATCCAGCAGCCAACCAGGTCAAGGTCTCCGATGCCGTTGAATCCTTTAACACCTCCTCTTTAAACCAAGGCATGAATGTTCTATTATGTTCCATCAAGACCCATTTGTCTGCTTGTCTTGGATTATTTGCCTTCACAATGGCTTTATGAGCTTCTATGTAAGGTATAACTTCATCTGTATTATTCAATATATACAAATGTGCTTGCAAGACTTCTGACCGAGATTTGCTTACAATATTCACACCGTGTAAACATTTACTTGTAGAACGCCTATGGTGCCATGAATTAGCTGGAAGACCTATTGGATTTGCTTTTGACATGTAATCTGAACAAAATTCAATACTTTCTTCAGCTATGTACCTTTCAATCATTGAAGCTTCTGGACGATAATGATTTTTCACATAACCTTTCAAAATTTTCATATACCGCTCAACAGGATACATCCATCTTAAGTACACTGGTCCACACAATCTAACCTCTCTAACTAGATGCACAAGTAGATTGATCTCGCCGCAGACTCAAGCGTGGGGAGTATGCCTCGTCACTCTTTGGTTTGGCTTCCTAACTGCTATCTGCTGCGCGCTTTGCAAGGAGGCTCCAGGAACCTTCAGCTTCACTTCGTATGGTGCCTGCAAAACACACAGACGGCGCCTCTAGCGGCCGTTGTAGCTCCGACGCTCAAGTCAGGCAACGGGAACACCAAAAGGTCTCTCTTAGGTTTCTCTGTGTGAGACCGTGTGTGTGTGCCCTCAGTCCTCTTTGATTCGAAGACTGAGTGCTCTTGGATTTGTGTTGTGTCTGAGATAAAGATTGCATACCTGGTTTTGGTGTTCTTCTTCCTCATATAAACCCTGCGTAGCCCCTACAGGCTACCTCTAGGTTCACTTAATTACTCTGCATTGCCGTTTCCACTTCCCAGGGCTACCTTGCGTGCCAGCTTTCTTCACTTGAGTGCCAAGTCTGACAGCAGGAACCGCGTGGGTGTCTTTGGGCCCCTCGACTTCTGTGCCTATCTGCCCTACCTATTCTCTGGGAACATCTTCACCATCCACGTGGCAGACATGCAACCCACTAGGAGACTCTAACCTTGGTGGGTTCTTGTCCCAGCAGGACTCTGCACCTAACTGCGTCTTCTCATCTTCCTGCGTGGTCGTCTCGCGACTAAGAACGCTCCCAGCCTCTGGGCACTTTACTGATCATCGGTTGCGTTGTTCACATCGCGCGGCCGATGTCACCTCAACACACACCGATGACCGATGTGATACTTCACGTCCTCATGCTCTGCTTATGGGATCAGGCGAGGTCCTTGAGTAACGTTCTCGCTGGGAGCCTGGGTCCCAGTTTAACACGTGCTGACAAGAAACCCCCGACGACTGATCATTCTCCATGCACCGATGACTGATCACAATGCATGTACTGATGACAGATCACTCTGAACGCATCGATGACTGATCGGTGCTTCGTCCCTTCTCGTGCTCTTCTTCCAGGCGCTCAAGTAGGAACTGATCTGCTGGTGGCGGTCGCTCGGTAGCTGACCACTGATCGCCGTTCATGAACGATCTCCACCCTGGTTCATCTGCCTTTACGTGCCACGCGTCACTCTGTGATTGGCCCACGTGGTCATCTGCTTCTGACGTCATCGCCTACCGATGACCGACCGGATCACAAGCCCCCCAGTCTCGAGCTGTGAACTTGTTCTCAGCGAAGAGACTAAGTGGTCTTCGTTGCCAAAGGGAAGAAGGAGCTCGAAGCTGATGTACCTGAGACCACGGCTGTTGGTGCTGAGGTTCTGATAGATGGGTTCCATGGGCTTGCAGCAGGTTCACTGCGTCCTACCAGACTTGGACTCTACCAAACCTAGCCTCCGCCATTCAGTGGCCGATGGCAGGCTCATTCCTCCTCCTTGAGCTTCTTCCCTTGCCACTTCTCCTTGTGTGTGATTTCTCTTGCTGCTACAAACTTATATAATCTTGTATGCATAAGTTCGTGTTGGATGACTGACCCGATGGCGTCTAAATGCTTCGACTGATCGTCCAAGACCTTGTTTGGGCAAGCTTTCATACTAAGAGCTTTGCTACCGACCACCGACTAGCATGTTAGCGCACCACCGATCAGTCATCGCGCTTCATGCTTCGCATTGCTTCCGCGTCACTCCAGCGCTAAGTGCATAGAGGACCCGACCTCTGAAGTTGATGCCTGTGTTTTGGGGAAGAGGACTGCTCCTTGATGACCCCTCTTGCCTTAGCCTCGCTGTAGGAAGTTGAGGTGAGGTCCTTTTATCTCGCCTCAGCCTCTCTGTATAAAGTCGAGGTGAGGACTTTTTATCTCACCTCAGCCTCGCTGTATAAAGTCGAGGTGAGGACTTTCTCTATTGCCTTAACCTTGCTGTATGAAGCAGAGGATAAGGACTTGGTTCTCTTGCCTCAACCTTGCTGTAAGAAGCAGAGGGAGAGGACTTTCTCTCGCATCAACCTTGCCGTAAAAAGCAGAGGAAGAGGGCTTTCTCTGCCTGCACCCCGCTATACAAAGTCGAGGGTGAGGACTTCCTTTCGCCTGCACCCCGCTGTACAAAGTCGAGGGTGAGGACTTTCTCTCGCCTCAACCTTGCTGTAAAAAGCAGGGGAAGAGGACTTTCTCTGTTGCCTTGACCTTGCTGTATGAAGCAGAGGAGAAGGACTTGGATCTCTTGCCTCAACCTTACTGTAAGAAGCAGAGGAAGAGGACTTTCTCTCGCCTCAACCTTGCTGTGAAAAGCAGAGGAAGAGGGCTTTCTCTGCCTGCACCCCGCTGTACAAAGTCGAGGGTGAGGACTTTCTCTACTGAGTGGGTGCATGCTCCCAGGGGAGCGCCAGGGGTGGCTGTCTAAGCGCACTCTCCAGGCGCATCCCTGCCTGCATGGTATCACCGTACGCCCTTTGAGTGGGTAACTCCTCTTCTTCTGGTTTGGAATCATGTGGGGTGCATGCGTAACGCTCTCGCAGGGAGCCTGGGTCCCAGCTTAACGCGTGTTAACAAGACCCTGATGACAAACCTTCTTCTGGAATCATGCGAGGTGCGTGCGTAACGCTCTCGCTGGGAACCTGGGTCCCAGCTTAACACGTGTTAGCACGACCCCGATGACCAGCCTCATTTTGGAATCATGCGAGGTGCATGCGTAACGCTCTCGCTGGGAACCTGGGTCCCAGCTTAACACGTGTTAGCACGACCCCGATGACCAGCCTCATTTTGGAATCATGCGAGGTGCATGCGTAACGCTTTCGCTGGGAACCTGGGTCCCAGCTTAACACGTGTTAGCACGACCCCGATGACCAGCCTCATTTTGGAATCATGCGAGGTGCATGCGTAACGCTTTCGCTGGGAACCTGGGTCCCAGCTTAACATGTGTTAACATGACCCCGATGACCAATGGACCGACCGAGTACTTACCCCGACATGCACCGACGGCTGATCTTGCTTTGGGACCACCGATGACTGATCGAGCTCTGCTTCTTGGTGCTCAAACGCGACGGTGATGTCTCGTTACGGGGAAGAAGAGTTTTACTTGTTGACCCCTCTTGCTTGCCCCGAGTTCATCGACCTTTGGGTCTGATTCCTCTTGGACGTTTCTCGAAATCTTCCCTTTCCCTCTCTTGGTTTTCCCAGAACTCCCGAGTTCCCAAACTTTGGCCACCTGCACTCACTCCTGGGGTGAGGAGAACATAGGTCAGTGGTCCGTACTCGCGCCTGGGGCGAGCAGGCTCCAATTGATCCCTTGGACTTGCATTTGAGGCAAGCAGAACTTGAACTGGGAAACATGTGCACACTTGACATACTGAAATCTTTTTTTATTGGGTGGCCTCGTTAAAAACCCTCATTGGGGAAAAGAGTGCCCCCTGATTTGCTCAACTATTTAACAGTACATACATTGAGTGTGTTTAGTGTAAGAACGCATCTACCTTACAACTTAACTGAAGTAGAAACTTAAGTGTGTAGCGTTCCACGTCTATGGGATAGGTGCTCCATCCAGGGTCTCCAGCCGATAGACTCCATTCTCCAGCGCCTCAACCACTCTGTACGGGCCCTGGCGATGACCGACCTGGCGAGCACACCACTCTTCCAGCAACGACGAAAAGCTGTCCTTAACTTCAAACTTGTTCGCGCCTCCCAAGTTCTCCATAAGCTCGTCGCTTCCCCTTCGTTACACCATCGCGAGGTGTGTTAAAGCAAACTGACTGGACTTCCTTGAACTTGTGCGGGAAACTCATGACTTCAAGTGCTTCTCCAATCCCTCTTTCTCCTGCAATCGTGCAGAGATCCCACACTATCTGGGGTCTGGCGAGGTTCACAGAAGCGTAACCCTCTGTATCTAGGCCTTGGGATCGAATGGCGGATATACTAAGTCGACAGCTAGAGAACTGGACCCTTCGCCTTTCTCTTTGCAACTTCCTATCGCTGAGCTTAAAGACTTTGCCTCAGCTTCCACCTGAGCTACCTGGGAGCCCCCCCAGCGTTGCATCCTCCATCACCTCACGTCCCCATGCACAGGGACCTCGTGTTGCCGATCGCCTATCTGAGACTCCGAAGCGCGATCACCTTGTGTCCCTCGCAGGTAATCGGTCAGGAATCCTGTCTTCACCAACTCAGCAAGTTGACGCCCCAACGCCAGGCATGTGTGGAGTGTGTGTCCATAAGCGTGATGGAACTCACACCACTCGTCCTTCCGCCTTCCAAGCACCTCGTCAGTTTTCTCTGGTACTCGGAGTCTCGCAGCCACGGCAGGGATGGCGATCAGCTCTGCCAACTCTATCACGAAATCATACCTAGGGGGTGTGTTGTTCTCCCTTGCACGCCCCCTGGGCTGGTTCTTGCTGGGTGCATATGGACGAGGCCTTCTCTGTGCCTTCCTCTCCTCCTTGGTCTCATACACCCGCACCTGCTACTGCTTCCCCTGACCTCCGCGCGGCTTCGTCGGTGCAGTGCTGCCTCTCTTCTCAGAGACCTCTGTCTCCGCCACTATGTGTGCCACCGCTCGTCGCCGAATCTCAGCGAAGGTGGCAGGATGGCTTCTGATGAGCGATTCACTGAAAGGGCCAGGTAGCACGCCTTTCTTGAATGCATGCACCAGCATGCTCTCATCCTTGCTGGGCAGTCTCACCACCTGCGCACCAAAGCGGTTGAGGAAGTCCTTCAGCGACTCCCCCTGGTTCTGGCGCACGTCGAACAAGTCATAAGTCACCACCGGCGACGCTCTGTTGACTATATACTGCTCCGTTAATAGCTTTGAGAACTGATGGAAGGAGGTGATGTGACCCTCCGGCAGGCTCACGAACCACTCCATAGCCACTCCGCTCAGCGTGCTCATAAACATTTTGCAATACACTGCGTCTGAACCTCCAGACAGCATCATCTGAGTGTGGAAGGCTGTCAAATACGCCTCTGGGTCTTCCACCCCTGTGAACGACGCCTTCACTCCCACCAAGTTAGGGGACACCACCGTGTTCATGATCTCGGGGGAGAAGGGCATGGGAAATGCTCTAGGGGGCGACGGCGGCATCGACGTTCTGTCTTCGGATACGCGCTCATTCTGCGCCTGCAGCTCCCTACGCAACTCCTCGTTCACGCGGTTCAACTCTTCACTCCTGCTGTGCGATGCAGTCAGCTCTGCATGCATCTTCTCCTGCTCAGCTCTCGATGCCGCAACGTTCTCCTGCAACGCGCGCATCATCTCCATGACCTGCGTCATGGTCACAGTTTCTTCACCAGCAGGTGGTGGAGGCGTCGTCTGTCTGGCTCTTCTACTCATTTGTGCGATTTCTATCCTCGTTCTTGTGTATGGGGGCTTCGTTTTACTTCGTGCCCCACGGTGGGCGCCAAATGATCTCGCCGCAGACTCAAGCGTGGGGAGTATGCCTCGTCACTCTTTGGTTTGGCTTCCTAACTGTCTATCTGCTGCGCGCTTTGCAAGGAGGCTCCAGGAACCTTCAGCTTCACTTCGTATGGTGCCTGCAAAACACACAGACGGCGCCTCTAGCGGCCGTTGTAGCTCCGACGCTCAAGTCAGGCAACGGGAACACCAAAAGGTCTCTCTTAGGTTTCTCTGTGTGAGACCGTGTGTGTGTGCCCTCAGTCCTCTTTGATTCGAAGACTGAGTGCTCTTGGATTTGTGTTGTGTCTGAGATAAAGATTGCATACCTGGTTTTGGTGTTCTTCTTCCTCATATAAACCCTGCGTAGCCCCTACAGGCTACCTCTAGGTTCACTTAATTACTCTGCATTGCCGTTTCCACTTCCCAGGGCTACCTTGCGTGCCAGCTTTCTTCACTTGAGTGCCAAGTCTGACAGCAGGAACCGCGTGGGTGTCTTTGGGCCCCTCGACTTCTGTGCCTATCTGCCCTACCTATTCTCTGGGAACATCTTCACCATCCACGTGGCAGACATGCAACCCACTAGGAGACTCTAACCTTGGTGGGTTCTTGTCCCAGCAGGACTCTGCACCTAACTGCGTCTTCTCATCTTCCTGCGTGGTCGTCTCGCGACTAAGAACGCTCCCAGCCTCTGGGCACTTTACTGATCATCGGTTGCGTTGTTCACATCGCGCGGCCGATGTCACCTCAACACACACCGATGACCGATGTGATACTTCACGTCCTCGTGCTCTGCTTATGGGATCAGGCGAGGTCCTTGAGTAACGTTCTCGCTGGGAGCCTGGGTCCCAGTTTAACACGTGCTGACAAGAAACCCCCGACGACTGATCATTCTTCATGCACCGATGACTGATCACAATGCATGTACTGATGATAGATCACTCTGAACGCACCGATGACTGATCGGTGCTTCGTCCCTTCTCGTGCTCTTCTTCCAGGCGCTCAAGTAGGAACTGATCTACTGGTGGCGGTCGCTCGGTAGCTGACCACTGATCGCCGTTCATGAACGATCTCCACCCTGGTTCATCTGCCTTTACGTGCCACGCGTCACTCTGTGATTGGCCCACGTGGTCATCTGCTTCTGACGTCATCGCCTACCGATGACCGACCGGATCATAGATGAACCATGATGTCAAAAAAAGATGGAGGAAAAAACATCTCCAATTCACATAAGATAACAATAATTTCATCTTGAAGTTCATCTAGTTTTAATGGATCAATGACTTTACAACAGATGGAAGAGAAGAATGAGCACAAACGGGTTATGGTATGTCTAACATTTTTTGGTAAGATCCCACGAATAGGTACAGGCAGAAGCTGTTGCATCAAGATGTGGCAATCATGAGACTTCAACCCAATTAGCTTCAAATCTTGCATTGACACTAGGCTCTTCACATTTGAGGAATGTCCTTGTGGCACTTTTACACCCTTTAGACATTGACAGAAACTTACTTTTTCATTTTTTGACATGGTATAACAGGCTGGGGGCAAATATGTATGCTTACCCATTTCTATCGGTGCCAACTCCCCTCGTATGTTCATCTCAACCAAATCTAAACGAGCATTTAGACCATCCTTCGTCTTCCCGTTAATGTTAAGAAGTGTACCAATTAAGCTATCACACACATTCTTCTCAACATGCATTACATCTATACAATGTTTGATTTCTAACCTCGACCAGTACGGAAGATCAAAGAAGATTGATTTTTTCTTCCAAATGTTAGTCACAACTGACTTTTTTTTTGACTTACCGAAGGTGTGGTCTATGTTATTTACCTTTTCGTAAACCTCAGCAGCAGTTAGTGGAGTTGGTGGACCACTAGTCTCTTGGTGTCCATTAAAGGCTTTTTTCAACCTCTGGTAAGGATGATGACTTCTAAGAAACCTCCGATGGCGAAGATATACTGTCTTCCTTCCATGTTTCAATTGTTGAGAAGCAGTGTCTTCTTCACATATTGGACATACTTTATGACCCTTAACACTATAACCTGATAAGTTACCATATGCCAGAAAGTCATTGATGGTGCAAAATAACATGGCATGAAGCTTGAAAGTTTCATTAGCAAATCCGTCAAATACTTGAACACCCTCATCCCACATTAACTTCAAATCTTCGATTAAGGGACTTAGATAAACATCTATGTCATTCCCTGGCTGTTTCGGACCAGATATCATCATAGACAACATCATGTACTTTCGCTTCATGCACAATCCAGGAGGTAAGTTGTAAATAACTAGTAAAACAGGCCATGAACTGTGATTTGTACTCATATTACCAAACGGATTCATTCCATCTGTAGCTAGACCAAGTCGGATATTTCTTGATTCTTTACCAAACTCTGGAAACTCATCATCAAATTTCTTCCACTGAACAGAATCAGCTGGATGTCGGTACATGCCATCACATTTCCTCTCATCTGCATGCCATCTAAGATTCTTAGCATCGTCTGGGTTTGCAAACAAACACTTCATCCTTGGAATGATGGGAAGATACCACATAACCTTCATTGGGGGTCCATGCTTTTCCATCTCTTCAATAGTATCATCATCTGTTTGTTTCAATTTATAACGTGATAACCCACACCTTGGACAACTTTTCAACAATTCAAAATCTTTCTGGTATAATATACAATCATTAGGACATGCATGTATCTTTTTATACTCCATACCCATTTGACAAAGAATCTTTTTGGCCTCGTAATTACGATTAGGTAGAGTATTTCCCTCTGGAAGCATATCCTTCAACAGCTGGAGCAATTCCGTGAAACTTTTATCGGTCCATCCATTTAGTGCCTTCAAATTCATCAATCTTAACACCGCCGACAACCGTGTGAAGTTATTAGTTGATCCAGGATACAATGGAGTCTCTGCATCGCTTGACATACTTCCATATCCATGCGCTTTTGCAAAAGACTCAGCTCCCACATCACGAATCATGTCCTCCAATCGATCATCAACTACATCATCGTGTTCTGCTTCATCCGTGGTGGATCCCACATATTCTTCAGTTACGGAAACACGTGGTAAATTTAATAATTCACCATGCCATGTCCAAGTTGTATAAGATCGAAGAAACCCATCACATAGCAGGTGTTCCCTCATGATATTCACATCCAGTATCCTTCCATTCAAACAGTTAACGCACGGACACCTAATCTTTCCTCCATCACGACCACTATTAATCGCGTTACGCTGCGCAAATTGTATAAATTCTTCTACTCCTCTTTCGTACTCATCACTTATACGAGCACAATGAATCCAACTTCGATCCATTATATATTCTGCAATATAGATACCTAGGATTTTCTAATAAGTGTTCTATCTCATGCATTTGCCGAGGGTCGAACACCCCCGGACTCAATACCAACACGTATTATTGTCGGAGGTCCAAATACAAACACGGTATTCTATTCTAATGTAACAACTAACATAACATAAATTCTACTATAAACTAACAAATAATTACTAAATAATTTAAATTTTAGAAAATAGAAATTATATAATACAAATTATATAAATTAATACAAATTTATATTAAATAATATACAAATTATAATACATAAAAAAAATATTCAAAGTACAGCAAAAAAAATTAACAAAACTAACATAAAAACTACTAACTAAATAATATAAATTTTAAAAATTAAAAATTATATAATATAAATTTATATTAAATAATATACAAATTATAATAAATAAAGTCAAAAATTCAAAAAATCTAAAAATCAACTAACCTTGTGTGCGAAAATGATGATTCAATTGATAGAAAACCAGAGGTGGAAGCGGAAGACTGGCGCGACAGCGGCGGAGCAATGCAACAGTAACTTCAAGCACTGCGCAAGGAAAAAACCATATATAAGAACAACATTCCTAAAGCGAACTGAAGAGAATGAAATGGGATACGAAACTCACAATGGAAGCAATAACAATGAAGATGCACAGAAGCAAGGAACACAGCGCAGCGCAGCAACAGCGACAAGGAAGAGCAGAGCAGAAAGAGTGAAAGTGCAGTGGCGCGCTTCAAATTTTAGGTTAAAAAAATTTTACAAATGCGGTTATTAGTTAAAACCGCATTTGTAAATGAAAGTTTTTCATTTACAAATGCGGTCACGTGTATAACCGCATTTGTAAATGAAAGGCATTTCATTTACAAATGCGGTCACGTGTATAACCGCATTTGTAAATGAAATGCCTTTCATTTACAAATGCGGTTTTAACTAACAACCGCATTTGTAAAACAAACTAATTTCAAAAATGCCACCGCGTTTTTAACAAAGGCGTTTTAGCGCGAAACCGCACTTAGAAAGGAGTATTCCTTTCATCATTTTGCACTAGTGATAGAATATCAAAGAATCATGCTATTGTGGCTAGTGGAATCACATCATATTAGGTCCAGGGTATAAGTCATGAATTTGACCCAATTTTATTGGTAAGCCCAATAAGGTGTAATTATAATGAGTTTGTCATATGAGGGGACCCATGGTATTTACTTATAGATAAAATGTGCACACGTAATTGCGATGGGTGCGTGTTTGTTATTTGTTACATGTGCATATTTTTTATTTGTTGCATGTTAGTTACATATTGATAAAATACCTGTTGAGAATAAAAGAGAAGCGTCCAAAGATAAGTGTGCACACATGTAACAGAACGTTGACGTATAGTTAGCACTTGAAGGTAAGTGGTGCTTGTGGTAGGTGGTTTTTCTGTCATAGTAAGAGGTTAAATGTTTTCAGTTATGCTTTCAGTTGATATTATATTTTTGTGAACGAAAGTTGTTACACATATAGTTATTAAAGGGGCTTGAGACCCCGAGTGAAAGGTATGTTGTTTTTGCACACTAGACTAAAAATTGTTTACTTCTTTATGAGCCCTTACTGACCTGATCATCAGAGTGTAATCAACAGGTAGGGCGTCCTCTGTCGCAACGGAGCCACATTCTAAGTGCAATTCGGAGACGTGAATCAATATCCAAAAGAGGTAGATCCAAAGAGGTGTGTTCAACCCAAGTCAACTGATGAAAGAGTCAATCGGCGAGAACATTTGGCATCTATCGTGGGTCCCGATAAAACCTGATCCCATCCACATAAGTGATCAAGTTTATCAACGAGATAAGGAGTACTAGACAAGTACCTCAGGGATCTGAAGGAGTTTAGGCTCCCACACTACAACAACTTATGGAGACCATGAGGACTCTTCAAGAGGCTAACGAGCAGTACAGACAAGAGCAAGAAAGACTACGAGAAAAGCGCCTGAACTGAACAAGCGCTTGTGCAAAATCAAATGGAGGAGCTACGCAAAACCAATGAGGATTTGTGTAGAGACATACAACAGCGTGACCGACGTCCCACAAGGGAGTGAGGTTTAAATCTACCCTTAATGGATTGTCCAGAGCCCTTTTCACGAGCAATCATGGACGAGTTGGTGCCAACGCACTACATCGCGCCCAAGATTATTTTCATAGGGGTAGAGGATCCTGAAAATCATCTCACGACATTTAATGCCCAAATGATTGTTTTTGGAGGATCAGACGCAATTCAGTGCAAGATGTTCATGAGCACCTTCACAGGTACAACCTTGCAACGGTTCAGTGGACTCCCTAATGGCCACATTACCTCTTTTGCACAGTTCGTCAGGCTGTTTCGAGAACAGTTCTCTGCCAACCAAGTCAAACCCCAGTGCTATATGACCTCTATAATGTACGATAGAGAGAAGGGGAAGCATTGAAGGAATATTTGAATAGGTTATGAGCACTCATAGTGAGACTCCAAACCCATGACGAAGATGTGATGGTCACCGCCTTCGAGCAAGGAATTGTAGCAGGACTGTTCAGCGATTTGCTGATAAGAAATCTAGCGGAGACTTTCTCCGAGATCCAATGAAGGGTCATCGCCCACATCAACACCAAGGAAGCGGTGGCCGCGAAAAATGGCAGCTCGTATTCTAGGCTACCTAAGCCAAAGGAGAGCAGTAGAACTTCTTGAAATCTAATGCACAATAAAAAAATGTATTTCTTTTTGCATTTGATTAATTACATAAAAATGAATTTAAATTCTAATTGAATATATTTGGTGTTTGTGAAAACCCCTTGAATCACTATTACATTACTTGATTTAATGGGGTCTTAATCATTTTATTAGGGAGTTTCTTTTTTCTTATTCTATAAAATGTTCCCAATATTTGTGAATTTATTTTTTCATTTAATTAGATGTAAATGAACCATAACTATGTAGTCCTATTCCTAAAAGATTTATCCCTAAATAACATATCCAAATTATAAGAAAGCCCACGGAGGCCACTATCGAAGAATTGATATATTTCAATTTTTTATTTTTTCTAGTATGTAAATAAATCGCGAAAATAGTTCAAGTAATAAAAGCCCAAGTTTCCTTTGGATCCCAATTCCAATATGATCCCCATGCCTCATTAGCCCATACTGCTCCTGATATATTACCTAATGTTAAAAAGATAAAACCTAGACTAATAGTACAGTAACCTCAATGATCCAATTGTTGAATAAATTGATATCTATAATAATTTTTATAAGACGAATCAGACAGAAAAGGAACTTTTTGTAAAGGATTATTTTTATCATTCATATTCATATATTTGATTTCTGCAAAAGAAAAGGTTTCATTAAAAAAAAGTCTTGCTTTTATCAATCGTGTGTATTAGTTCTTGAAAAGTAATGACTAAAATAGCCACTGATAATAATGATCCACATAAAAGAGTTGTATAACCCAATATCATCATACTTACGTGCATCATTAACCAATGGGACTATAAAGCAGGCACTAATATTAAGAATTGATGCATTTCGGTTAAAAGACCCGAAGTAGCAAAGCCTTGAGTAAAAAGAATACTTGACGTTATTATTGTATTGAAATAGTAGTTTTTTTTTTTTGAAGTAAAGAACCATATAAAAAAATTGAAAAAGTCCATGAAAGAAATATTAATGATTCATATAAATTACTAAATGGTAAATGGCTCAAAAAAATCCAACGAGTAACTAATAATCCTGTGATACAAAAAAAAAAAGTGATTATCATCCCTTTTTTTGAACGAATTGTATAATCCTATTATTTCATTGCTTAATAATAAGGTTATCAAATGAATTGAAATTAAAAGAGATACGATCGAAAACAATACATGAGTTAATATATGCTCTAAAGTGGAAAATACCATAACCATATTGAATGAAAAAAATAGAAATACTAGGAATAGAAATAAGAATTCATTATAGGACCTATTTTTTAGAAGATAAGATGTCATGCTGCTACTCGGACTCGAACCGAGAGGCTCTAGGACTGCTTCCTAAGAGCAGTGTGTCTACCAATTTCACCATAGCGGCTTACTCGAAAGCATAATAACCAAATTGGAGTCAATTGTCTAGATTAAAAGAATCAATTCAAATACAATATTTGTTTACTAATAATTCAAGAAAATAATTTTAAAGAATTATATTAGAATCTATTATATAATGATAATGTAAATTTCGAATCTCTTATATATATATAATATAAATATCCTAAATTCATAAATAAATATTCTATTAGATATCAATTTTATATGAATATTTTTGTATTTCAAAGAGATTTGTTGAATCAAGTTAAATGAAATTATTCTAACATTTGTATTTGTTACATAAAAAGCTTTTAGAATTCCCCGTAAAAATAGATTGTGCTAATGAAAAATCTTTTAATGCTGTAAAATATTCCTTCTTTTTCCATAAAGTGTTCCGAAGAATTTTTTTGAAATAGACGTGCGCTTTTTTGGAACCGCGATATAATTAGTCTAGTTTTTTATTGTTATATAATTTTATGTGAAAGACATTTTTCTGGAAATTAAAAGAAGTTTCTATCTAATTAGACATATATTTTATAGAATTTAATTTCCATTCTTTTACTATTTTAAATATTGAATAATATAATAATAGAATACTTTTTAGAATTAGAAAGTTTTCCAAACATCGCTATTTCTTACTGTAATAAAAACTTAATTAGTTGTTCTCGCCGGTTGACTCTCCCGTCGGTTGACTTCTACGATCGCTCGCACTTTCTTCCTTCCCCTTGGCTGGAATAGCAGAACTTGCAAAGAAAGAAAGATGGGCGCCCTAGCGGCCGTTTGCACTTCAACGCTCAAGTCAAGACTTAGGGTAAGAAACACAAGTGTATAGCAAAGGAGTTCTAGTCTCAAAAGCTATGTACCTTTGTGAATGCCTTACTTCCCTTTATATAGCCCTTCTAGGGTTCCTGCCACACCTATCCTTGCACCCTAGTGTTGCCTCTTTACGAATTTAGGGTTACCTTTCTGGGATTCTATCACATAATCTTGGTGCGCGTCCCGTGGCAACCTTCTATTCTTAGAGTGCAACTCTCATGGCAATCTTCCTTTTCTAGAGTGCTTTACTTGGTTCGTGGGCGCTTAGGCATATGCTGTAACCCTAGCGTCGCATGGCCAAATCTTCTGCCTTAAGTTAATTACTCACGTGCATTCTTATATGTTTTTTCCTTTTAAGGACAGATCCTCTATGCCAAAGCCTTACGTCACGCATAAACCCTGCGTGCGTGACGGCTCCGCGAATCTGGTTTTTATTCTTACACGTGTGATTCTGTGGACCCCTCTATAGGCCCTGTCATACCGACCTCTCCTGTGCCGACCTCTCACTCAGTGGCCGACGTCCGAGGTCTGGCCACTACACAAGCTCCCCAGGCTCGAGCTGGGACTTGTTTCAGTGAAGAGCCTTACTGCTCGCCCAGTCGACCTCTGCAGCACTGGCCCACGCGTCCTTATTACAGTCCTGAGTGATTTGACGCGTGCCGTACCAAGAAGTGACATTTTCGCGCATTTTTCTGGAGCGTACACGTGGCAATCTTAGTGGCTAGAATGGCTTGTCGCTTCATGTTCTCTTTTATACGTTACTCCCTTATTCCCTACGCTCCCTACTGTTTCATTCCCTCTCATTCCTTCATTTCAAAGCCTCTTCTCTTCAAACTGTTCTTCGAGCGCCTTCCACTCCTATCCAACTTCAATCTTTTGTCCCTTCTTTAAACAAAGATACATTCTTTCGGCCTCTTTTATCTTCGTCTTGCTACTGCGATGTTCTCTGTTTACCTGTAACTGCCTGGGATTGTTTTTTATTCTTGTTTTCATTTTGTTTTGCCCTACCTTACTGTTCCGTCGCGTTCACTTGGAATGCGCTATCCTTTCCTTCTTTCTGAGCTTGTCTTTTTTTTTCTGCCCTTGTGTTTTAGTCTTCGAAATGGACTAGTCTTCCTCCTCCCATTTGGGGTCTGAGTCGGACTCCTCCCAAAGTTCTGCCCGTCCAGTAGTTTTAAGGCTCCACTCCGACTACTACCAACTTTTGTACCCCTGGGCCCCTGAAGGGCTTCTCAAGGAATCTTCTGATTTCACCACCTCCGAGTCCATGGTCACCTACAGGAAGGCTGAGGTGCAAAGCAGAAGCAGCCACGCCAATCGCGCCTTTGGGAAAGACGATGATAGATATGTCGGGAACAGGCGAGCCCGTGTGCTGTGACGAGACCTCGGGGCAGGAGGGCCCCTTCTGTTTCATTTACTCTACCATCTTTAAAAGGGTCTACCTTCGCTTGCCCCTCAGTTGCTTCGAGAGGGCGTTGCTGACGGAGATGAACGTGGCTCCGGCCCAGCTTCACCCAAATGCTTGGGCCTTCGTGCGCGCCTACGCCATCCTTTGCAACTACTTTGGGCGCCTGCCCTCAGTGGATTCCTTTCTTTACTTTTTCGAAGCCTAGAGCCCTGGGAAGAACCTCTGGGTCAGCCTAAACGGGGTTGCAGGGAGAGCACTCCTAACCCTCTTTCAGCAATCTTATAAGGGATTTAAAGGCAAATTCCTGAAGATTCGCTGCCTTCCCACTAACCCCACCCTCCTGGATGGGTTTCCGCTTTACTGGGTGGAGAAGCCCAACCTGGCTAAGCCCAGGGCCCTGACGGACTTGCACCCGCAAGATAGGGAGGTGTGTGAATTTCTGTCTGGCGTCGAGGCAGTGTTCAACATCGCCAAACTCATCCAATATGAGTACCTACCCAAGAGCTTGCGGGGGTGTATAGGTAGGGCTCTAGGCTATCATCTTTGCAACTCTTCCCTTTCCCTTAACTACCTTTGTTTGTGTGGCTTCTTCTGTTATATTTCTTACACTTATTGTTCTTATGGTGTTCTGACTTCGCGCTTGTTACAGAGATGACAATCGGGGCTGAGCGAAGAAGACAGTTGGCCACGCGTGCCCTGAAGAAGAGCGACACTAGCTCATCCCGACCTGTCCAGGAGGAAGCCCCTCCTTCTACCGATGACGTGGCTTTCGACGCTGCACCTCTAGCAGCCACGGCTGCCACAGAAACAACTGCTCCTCCCCAAGGCACGATTGCGGCTGCTGAGGTTGCTCCTTCAGATGACGAGGGGACCTGCTCCGGGCTGGTGTTCAAGCAGAGACGCACGCAGGACATAGTCGTGCTTCCCTCGTCCGACTCAGAGAGAGAGGGCCCTCGGGCCCCCTTGGGCGCTTCCTCCTCCCCTCGCGTCGCTGTAGAGCAGGGAGAGAGCATCCCGGTGGAAGGGCAGCTGAGCCCCCTACTTCCCTAGTGCCATTTCTGCAGCGCACCTTAAAATCCTCTCAAGAGATTGAGGAGGTAGGGCCGCTGATGGACTAGGTGGCTCGGGGCTTCGACAAGGCTATTGGGAGTGCCAGCCTCCTCTTCACAAAGATGATGAAGGCCCACCAGGAAGCTGAGCATCGGGCCCTGGCCACTGTGGGGGTAGTGCGTCGCATCACGAGCCTTACCCTAGAGGTGGTCGAATTGTGAAAGTCAGACAAAAAGGTCAGGGATCTTCTGTTTTCTAAGTCTCAGGAGGCCCTGCGAGCTCATGCCAAGTGTAATGACTTTCGCATGGCCGTAGAGGACCTATAGGGTGAGGCGAGCCACCACGAGGAAACAATTACGGACCTTAAGGAAGAACTGGCGCGCTGTGATGACGACCTGGCCCAGCGGGATGTCGAGCTGGCCAGGGTGAAGGAGGAGGTGGCCAACAATGAGGCAGAGCTGAGGACGGAGATGGCTCGAAGGGAGGAGCTCTACCAGAAATCCAGAGAGGAGCTTAGCGACGAGGCTGCTAAAGCCTATAGTGCAGGGTTTGGTAATGCCATGGCCCAGGTTTCCTGTGCGCATCTGGGGGTGGACCTCTCCCAAACCGGTTTGGACAAGGTCATCCGTGATGGGCAGCTGGTGGATGCTCCTGTCGACCCTTGAGCCCTCCTCTCTTCTTTCTGTCTTTAACTTAAACAGCCTCCTGTAAATACTTGTACATTTTATCTTAATGAATTTATCCTTATACTCTTTAGTCTTTTCTTGGTAATTTGATGTTTTTAGTGTATAGCTGAATACTTTAACCTTTGATGCAGTTGCACCCTTCTTGTTTTTTGTTACCGTATTTTCTGTTTCTTTATCCATACATGTTTCTATTCTTGCCGGCTGACTCCCCTGTTGGTTGACTCTACGACACTCACACGCCTCCTTCCTCACCTTGGTAAATGCTTGGTTCTTTCGAAGCAATCTGCACCTGCAAAAGAGAAAGGGGGCGTCCTAGAGGCCGTTTGCACTCCGACGCTCAAGTCAATGTAGGGCAAGAAACACCAAGTGTATTGAGTCTCTCTGTGTTTAGGTCTAGAAACTGCGTACCGTTGTGAAGTATTTCACTTCCCTTTATATAGTTTAGGGTTTACTACGTAGCTAGCCCTAATTAGGGTTCATTGCGCTGCTAGCCATATTAAGGGTTTACTGGAATACCCTTGCGCCGTTATCACCCAGTCTTAGGGTAATCTAGCGCATAAGGTTTCCTTTTCTGGAGTGCAAACACTACAGGATGACCACCTGGATGCCTCCTCGTGCACCTAGTCTCTGGGGCCACCTGTTCTGGGAATGCCCTTGCTGTTCACGTGCCATGCATGTAGCCTTTACTGGGAAACCCTAGTTCTGATGAGTACTCGACCCCTCAGGACTTTGCACCTAACTGTGCTTTCCCTGCCACACGCATAAGCTCTTCGTGATTCAGGCCTCTCCCTACTTCTGGGTATTTAACTGGTCATTGGCCCACTCTGGGAACCAACCTTAGCTGTTCTGGTTGTGTTGCTCAAATCACCCAAGACCGATGTCACCTCGTCACACTCTGTTGCCGAGGACTGATCATCCTGCGGAGCGACGAGGACACATCAGTCCCTTCTGGTAATCACCCTTCTCTGTGGGGACACGCTGATGACTAATCACCCGCTAATCCAAACTGCCTGCGAGGTCCATTCCACGTGGCTTTGGCCCATGCTGTGGGACCCAGCTGACGTGGTTCACTCTTTACTATCTGTTCTCGGTGTCCGAGGACTGGTTGGTATAGTTTCCTTTGCCGATTGTGTCGTCGCGTCTATACCCTTTTTGCTTTGATTTCTATTTCTCGGGTAACTTCTAAACGACCTTCACGTTGCAATCCCATTTGGTCGGTGTTTATGACTTTGTGCATTAGCTATGGGCCAGGTGGGTTTTCCTTGTTGGCCTTGTCTGATAAGGCGAGGAGGGCCTCTTCCTCTGCCGACCTCGACCATTGTGTCATGGGAGACCTCCTTCTCTGTCGACCTCATCTGATGAGGCGAGGAAGATTACTTTCCCTGTCGACCTCGATGGATAAGCTGAGGTAGACCTCTCTGTTGACCTTGGCTGGCGAGCCAAGGAAGACCTCTTTTTCGTCTCCTTGCTGTGCACTGAAAACTCCTCTTGTCTTTGATCCTGTAAAAATCAAGGAAGAGGACTTTTACTGATAGCATTCCTATGAGATCTTCTTTGGATTTTGGAGTTCCTTGGTGATGATGGATGCGGAAGCTTATGGAGGAGGTGAGCAAGGCCTTCCTAGGAAGCATGGGTGCCTTGAAGGTGCATGAAGAGTGAGGAAATGAGAAAGGTTTGGCCAGCTCTCTTTGGTGGTGAAGGAGTGAAGATTAAAACCATAAATCAAGAGATTTAGGCAAGGGAGTAAGTATGGCACAAATTTGGCAGCATAACTTTACTCAAATTAATCTTGAAAATACATGAGGTAGGCCTCCTTATTTATAGATTTAGGAGCCTTGGTGAGCAAGCTTAAAGGGTAGGGATGGAAATACAAAAAGTGGGGGCTGCCTAGGGTATTGACTTTAGTCAAACCACACCATCATCCTACTATTCTAGAAGATAGGTCAAAAATGCAACATTTGATAGTACACCCCTCCTTCTTTTGCTAAAGGCACCTATTTGCTAGCACACCCCTCCTTCTATTGCTAAGGGCACCTTTTTGATAGCACACCCCTAAGTGAGCAAGTTTTGCTTTCTACACTACACTAATCTACTAAGCTACCCCTAATGGGCCTCCAAGTAGCATGTACAAGGTCTTCTCCCTCCCATCCGTGGCTTGACTCATTTGGGCGTGAATGTGCTTGGCCATGGACCTTGTGTTGGGCCTGAACTTGGGTTGGAGCTTGGGCCTCTTCCATCATCCCCTCCTTCTTGAGAGGATCTGTCCTCAGATCTACAGGGTTGATCTCAAACAACAGCCTTATTCTTGCTTTGAAAACTATGCTTGTCCTCCAGGATCAAATATTAACCTACAATAAACATCAAAGAAAAGTGAGATAAGAAAATTAAGACTAGTGTATTCAAATAAAATAGTAAGGAAATAAGCCCCTTTGCTATTTTTATAAAAGTTTTGTTGGAAAGAAATAGGGCCCTTTACAAAAATATTTTTGCTTCCTTTGTGTTGTTCATTGCCCAATATAAGCAACAACATCACAAAGTGTTGTTTTTGTGATTTTTGAAAATAAGAGTAAGCATCACGATTCAAAGGAAAAGGAGAGTTAAAATTATTGCAATCCCCCTTTAAGGATTCTTTTCCCACTATGCTTGTAGGAGGTGTTGTAAGATACTCTTCATTCTTTCTAGATTCCTCTTCTTCTTTTTCAAACAACCCCTCACTTGGCTTTTCTTTGGAGGAAAGGTTTATATCTATATCTGGTTCAGCTCCAGACACAGATTTATCTTCAAGCATATTCTCACAAGAGTTTTCTGTGGAAGAAGAATTTAAGTCAATGCCTGGTTCAACTCCAAACAAAGGATTTTCCTTTAATTCTTTTTTCATTTTCTCATTTTCTCTTTTTATTTTCATTTGTACTTGGTCCTTTACCACTTGTGAAGGTGTTAAAGGATAGAGTACAAACTTTTTCTCCCTATGGGTAAAAGTTATCTCGTTGGTAAGACCATTTTTCTTGTCAAATTGCCATGGTCTTCCCAATAAGATGTGGCAGGCTTCCATGGGTACTACATCACATAAAATCTCATCTTTATAGTTCCCCACAGAAAGACTGATTTTTACCCGCTTATCTACAGTTAATTCCCCATCTTCATTTATCCACTGAAGTTTGTAAGGTTTTGGATGAGGTATTAATTGTAGATTAAGGTTTTCAACCATCCTAGTGCTACAACAATTGCAGCAAGAGCCACTATCCACAATGAGAGAACAAATGTTTTCTGAAACTTTACATCTTGTATGAAAGATGTTCTCTCTCTGTGTTTCATGGTTCACACTAGGTTGATTGTTGAGGGTTCTTCTTCTGATCATCATTAATTCTCCCTCACAAGGATATGCCCCCTCACTACTTTCCTTCTCTTCTTACCCACTAGACTCTTCATCTTGGCTGCTATACTCATCCCTCCCTCTTAAGATCATGGTTCTCCTATTTGGGCACTGGGATGCTATATGGCCTCTACCAAGACACTTGAAGCACTGGGTGTCTCTACTGCGGGGTTGTGAGGTAGACACATCTTTTCCTACACTCTTGGGAGTTTCTTTGGATTTATCCTTTGAAAAACTATCCTCCCTTTCTCTTCTATACTCTCTCTTGGGATAAGAGTTAGAGTAGATTCCCACCCTTTGACTTGAAGTTTTGCGCAAATTTTGTTGTTCAACTTTAATGCAAAGTTGAACCAAATCATTCAAGTCTTGGTAGGGAAGAAGCTCTACTTTATCTCTTATCTCAAGGTTGAGTCCACTTAAAAACTGAGATATGGTGGTGACCTCTTCCTCTCTAATAGAGGCTCTCATCATGTATAGCTCCATCTTTTGCCTATACTCTTCCACACTCATGTTCTTTTGTTGGAGCCTTTGGAGCTTGTCCATTAGCTCCCTATGGTAGTAGGAAGGTATGTGGCGACGTCTTAGGGCTCCCCTAAGGTCATTCCAATACTCTATGGGAGGGTCCCTATGAAGACGTCTATCTCTCTCTAGAGAGGTCCACCAATACATGGCATTTCCTTGAAAACTAAGGGTGGCTAAGGGTACCTTTCTCTCTTCACTCACCCTATGACAAGCAAAGAGTTGTTCCACTTTCATTTCCCAATCTAGGTAAACTTCTACATTGTCCTTACCATAGAAATGTGGTAGGTCTACCCTTACTTCCCTTGGGGCTTCTTCCTCTCTTTGCCTAAGTCTTCTAGGTGGTGGTTGGTAATACTCATGGTTTCTAATGCTTACCTCTCCTAGAGACTCTTGGAGTTGAGAATGAGATGCATGTGAATGAGATTTTTTTGAATTTTGTGATTTTTCTTCCTTTCCTCTAGTTAATTCATTGATTTTAGACTCATTTTCCAATTGTCTATATGAAATGTGTTGTACGTCCTTGGAGAGTTGTTTCAAAAGAGATTTTATGGACCTTACATCACTTTCAATGGACTTGGAAGAGTGAGTAGACATGACTAGAACTTTGTGTATAGAAATGTTTTACTTTTAAGAAAGAAGAGGAAAGTTAATGAAGGTAGCTTTCTAGGTAAGAGAGGTGAGTCACAATGGACTACTTAAATACCAAGTCTTGCCTTAGCCAACAACTATCCCTCCAAAACCTTTACACAAGTCCTTCTTTAGGTAAAACACTTAGAAAACAATGAGGATGAAGAAATCAAATTTTTAATGCAAGAAAACAATGCAAGCTATCAAAGCCTTAAACAAGATTAAACAAGAAATTAACGAAGTGATTAAAGCAAGTTGGTTCAATTAAAGCAATTAATAAAAACAAAATTAAGCTAGACGGCCCTAGGTGAGGCTTCTTGGACACTTGGAGCCCTTGAAGACACACTCACCGACTAATTGCATGATTAACAAGTAATTAACACAAGCAAGATTGCAAAGAAATTAAATGACACTCCCTTTGTTGCTTTTACTATTTGCACCCCTTTTGTTGTTCTTCTAGTTGCACCCCTTTTGTTGCTTTTCTACTTGTTGGGCCTTCCAAAGTGTGTGGTGTATTTGTAGTATGGTGTTTGTTGCTGCCCTTTGCCTTTGTTCCTCTTGGAATTAGGTCAATAAAATCTTCAATCCAGCACCTATTAAGCAAGCTAGACTCCCCTCAAGTCAAATTCTCACTCAACAAGTACCAATTGATATTTAATCCACCAACAAGCTTAGAGGCCAAAGAAAGAAAGCAAGAAACAAATTAATTTGAAAAACAGTACCACAAAAATGGAATTTAAATGTGACACAACTAGAAAGAGTTCAAATGAAATTAGACAAGCAAATAAAAGGTACTCAAATAATGGATGGCACACAAAAAGGAACCTAGGAATAGCACTAGATTTGATTTAAAAACCAAAAAACAGCACCACAGAAAAGCACAAATTGTTGTGGTCCAGAAACTGTATCTTTAAAAGATTTATGCTGAGCTGACCCTTTTTATTTGCTTCTGAAAATTGAGACACAATCAGAAAAAGATCTTAACAAACTTTTGGCGTTGGTTTCACTCCAAACGCATGTACCAATTAATTTTGGTAAATTTTATAAAATCAGTGCTCAGAGCTGCCAGCTGGAACGTCAGGATTGCACACTTTTTTTGTAATATTTATCTTTTTTTTTCTATTTCTTCTTTTCAGATGGTTCTTTTTTTTTCCTTTTGCTAACACCTCAAATTTGTGAAATCCAGAGGCTCAGAAATTTTTGATGATATATGTGATTTTCATAAATCAAAACAGTCAGCACAGAAAAGTGAAAAACAAGGGGTTCTGAAAACTGGAATGAAAAACAGAATGATATACCTTAAAAACACAATGGAGTTAATATGATGGAATTTGTGTGGATCTAACACACAAATAAGAACTCAAACTAAAATTAAAAATGCACCAAAGGATCAACACAAAACAGATTTCAGATCAAACATTCAGACCAAAAACAAGAAACAAATAAATCAAAAAGAGTACTACTAGGATTTGATGACAAATATGGAAACACATGACTTAGACAAAACTTATGGATTCATAAAATGAAAAGACACAAGAACATCATATGACCCAAATGAAATTTCAAGCAAGACTCAAATACCTAAAAATAAAAACAGCAACACAAATATATCAAGAATCCTACACAAAATTGAAAATAGATGTTCAAGCACAAGTTTGAACAAACCCACCAAATGAAATGAATAAACAAGCATTCAAATCATATTAAAACACAAAAAACAGCAAGACAACTTGGAATAAAGATGAACAACTTGGAGAAAAGAAGAACTCAAAAAGAAAATGAAAAGAGATACTCATCTTTGAAGAACCATAGCTCTAGATACCAAATGATGGCATTCCTATGAGCTCTTCTTTGGATTTTGGAGTTCCTTGGTGATGATGGATGCGGAAGCTTATGGAGGAGGTGAGCAAGGCCTTCCTAGGAAGCATGGGTGCCTTGAAGGTGCATGAAGAGTGAGGAAATGAGAGAGGTTTGGCCAGCTCTCTTTGGTGGTGAAGGAGTGAAGATTAAAACCATAAATCAAGAGATTTAGGCAAGGGAGTAAGTATGGCACAAATTTGGCAGCATAACTTTACTCAAATTAATCTTGAAAATACATGAGGTAGGCCTCCTTATTTATAGATTTAGGAGCCTTGGTGAGCAAGCTTAAAGGGTAGGGATGGATATACAAAAAGTGGGGGCTGCCTAGGGTATTGACTTTAGTCAAACCACACCATCATCCTAATATTCTAGAAGATAGGTCAAAAATGCAACATTTGATAGTACACCCCTCCTTCTTTTGCTAAAGGCACCTATTTGCTAGCACACCCCTCCTTCTATTGCTAAGGGCACCTTTTTGATAGCACACCCCTAAGTGAGCAAGTTTTGCTTTCTACACTACACTAATCTACTAAGCTACCTCTAATGGGCCTCCAAGTAGCATGTACAAGGTCTTCTCCCTCCCATCCGTGGCTTGACTCATTTGGGCGTGAATGTGCTTGGCCATGGACCTTGTGTTGGGCCTGAACTTGGGTTGGAGCTTGGGCCTCTTCCATCATTTACTATGAACCATACTATTCTTCCCCTTTCTTTAATGAGGCGGAAGAGGTTCATTTTACTGTGAACCATACTATTCTTCCCCTTTCTTTAATGAGGTGGAAGAGGTTCATTTTACTGTGAACCATACTATTCTTCCCCTTTCTTTAACAAGGTGGAAGAGGTTCATTTTACTGTGAACCATACTATTCTTCCCCTTTCTTTAACGAGGTGGAAGAGGTTCATTTTACTGTGAACCATACTATTCTTCCCCTTTCTTTAACGAGGTGGAAGAGGTTCATTTTACTGTTTAACACAAATATATCCTTCTTAAATCTTTTTCTTTCTTTTATTGGGTGACCTTGTTAAAAAACCCCATAGGGAAAAAGAGTGTCCCCTTCATTGAATGATACAATTGTGTTCAAATACAACTTTACTAACTGAAATAAAACTTGAGGTTGGCACCGTTCCATATGCAGGGAATCACATCGCCCTCTAAGGTTTCCAACCTGTATGCCCCGTTTCCCAGGACCTCTGCTACTCGAAACGGGCCTGTCCACTTGGGGGATAGTTTGTTTTCTAACTGGTATGAGTGGGCCTTCCGCATTACTAGGTCGGCGACTTGGAACTGCCGAGGTCTCAACTTTGACCTGTATTGGCGTTCTACTCTCCTCTTTAACGCTTCAGACTTAACGTGGGCCTCCTCTCTGACCTCGTCTAGTAGGTCCAGATTCACCCTTCTTTCTTCTACCACAAAATTCTGGAATCGAGGTGAACTTTCCTGTATCTCTATTGGAATCATGGCATCTGACCCGTATACTAGGCTGAAGGGCATTTCTTTAGTGGTGGATTGTGAAGTGGTGTGATATGCCCACACAATCTTGGGGACCCCTTCTGCCCAAGTCCCTTTAGCTTTTTCGAGCCTCCTCTTCAGGCCTCTGAGTAGGACCCTGTTGGCCAACTCGACATGCCCGTTTGTCTAAGGGTGCTCGACTGATGCGAACACCTGTTTGATGCCGAGCTCTGAGCACAACTTTCCCAATTGCTGACTTGCAAACTGGGTACCATTATCAGATACTAGACGCCTCGGGATTCCAAAACGACACACAATATTCTTCCAAACGAAATGCTAGACCTTATGTGCCGTAATTTGCGCCACTGGTTCAGCTTCAATCAATTTGGTGAAGTATTCTATAGCCACCACAAGATATTTCATGTGTTTGATCGTGAGTGGGAAAGGTCCCAGGATGTCGATTCCCCACGTGTGGAAAGGCCACAGACTATGGAGGGATCTCAGCTCTTCTGGTGGAACGCGATGCCAGTCCGCGTGCTCTTGACACTTTTTACACCGCTGTGCGTACCTTATGCAATCTTCTCTCATTGTGGGCCAATAATACCCTGCTCGGATGGCCTTAGCTGCCAAGGCTCGTCCCCCAATGTGGCTTCCACATATTCCTTCATGAAGTTCTGCTATTATGCGAGTGCACTGTGCCCCACTTACGCATATCAAAAGAGGATGGGAATAGCCATGTCTGAATAGGTTTCTGTCAATCAAGGTGTAGCGGGTTGCGTTCTTCTTCACAACTCTTGCTTCCGCGGGGTCTAACAGAAGTGTCTCGTCTGCTAGGTAACGTTGATAGGGCGTTATCCAAGTCTCTCCTTCTTCCATCAAGCAAACTTGCGACGACACTCCAGGTGGCAGGCCATAGGAATTTATACGAGGTGCTTTCAGTATTTCTTGAGTCAGCGACCTATGACTCTTCCTTCCTTCGTGAACAACGTTTACCATTTGTACATCCGTGAGATCTCCTGCAGCCGTTCGAGGTGCTCTTAAAGTTTCTTGTATTATCCTCCTTTGCCTGCCCCCCTTGCCCGAGCTGGCGAGTTTTGCTAACAAGTCAGCTCTGGCATTTTGCTCTCGTGGAACATGTAGCAGCTCGAACTCTAGGAATGTGCCTTTTAATAATTGTACGTAGCTGAGATAGGCGGCCAACTGCGGGTCCTTGGCTTGGTACTCACCAGTGACCTATCTTGTGACCAAGAGTGAGTCGTTTTTTGCCAGCAAACGTCCTGTGCCCATTTCCTTTGCCAACAACATTCCTGCTATCAAGGCTTCGTACTGCGCCTGGTTATTACTAGCCTTGAAAGCGAAGCGCAGAGCCTGTTCTATCAAGACACCATCTGGTCCTTCTAATATGACCCCGGCGCCGCTGCCTTGTAGGTTGGATGAGCCGTCAACTAAAAGGACCTATTTACATCCTGCCTCTCTCTGGGGTGGAGCTGCCGAGGTGAGCTTGGCTACAAAATCAGCATAAACCTGACCCTTGATGAGGCCCCTGGGTTCATATTGTATCTCGAATTCAGACAGTTCCACTGCCCAACGAACCATGCATCCTGCTACGTCAGGTTTTTGCAGGACTTCGCGGATGGGGAGGTCTGGCATCACTATGATAGTAAAACTGTGGAAGTAATGACGCAACCTTCTTGACGAGAACACCACAGCTAGGGCCGCCTTTTCGATCGCCTGGTATCGTACCTCAGGTCCCTGTAGGATGTAAGGACCTGTAAAATTGAATTGGAATAAAAAGAGTTATATTTTAAATGAATTCTAAGTATGTGTTTATTTAAAATAAAAAGGAAGGAAAGTGTAGTTTGGAGGACTATGAGATCGCCTAGTAGTACATGATCGCCAGTCGCCTGCTACACATGAGCGCCAGGGCGCGAGAGGCATGCGGGCATCGCCTGGGCGCGAGGCATGTGGACGTGGCCAGGGCGCGAGAGGCATGCGGGCATCGCCAGGGCGCGAGGCATGTGGACGTGGCCAGGGCGCGAGAGTTATGCGGGCGTCGCCAGGGATAGACATCGGTCGTCTCCCAGAGAGACATCGGTCGTTCGCTAGGATGAGTCAGCGGTGGAAAGTTGTCGCGCGATGGCAAGCTTCACACAGATAAAGTGGGACCCAGACTCCCAGCATGACACGTCCTGCACGCGCGCCACGTAGACAAAAAGGGTGGTTCAGAGTGGTGACATCAGAATGTTGCCATGCGCAGGAGACACTCGCGGTCGTACTGTTCAGGGCAGTGGTTGGCATGCACCACAGACAACAGTGGTCGTACTGTTCAGGGCAGTGGTTGGCATGCACCAGAGACAACAGTGGTCGTACTGTTCAGGGCAGTGGCTGGCATGCACAAGAGACAACCGTGGTCGTACTGTTCAGTGAAAACGTACACTCAGGCTTTCCTGCAGAAGGGGTGGCAGCAGCAGCATACGTGGAAAGGTAAGCTTGGATTCAAAAGCCACTGCGGGAAGGCAAAGAGCGTTACAGTGACTTAAGAGTGAAAGAGTTTCTGCATCTTCATCCCTCTCTTTTCTCTCCTTCGCGCTGCAACTCAGGCAACCTCCAGCACCTGTGCGACGAGCGACGACTGCCCTTAGAGCACCTGGGAGTTTCTCTGCAAGTTCTACAAACCAGGCGCTGAAAACAGAGCTAAGGCATCCTTCAAGCTCAGTGGGTTTTGGAGCTCTCGGTGTTTTGCGCAAGTCCAGGTAAGGGAAGCTAGCCTTCATTTTCAATACAAGCCATAGATTAGCTGCTTCTGAAGTGAGGGCGACGTGGTCGCCGGTTTGATGTTTCTTTTCGCAATGCTCTGTTCTATGTGGTTGGGCGACGTGGTCGCCGGATTTAAATACAGATTTTCGAACTCCCCTGTTTTTGTGTTATTTGAAGCTGTTTGAGATTTAAAGGTGGAATGCATGTGATACTCGAAAATCTGAACCCTTGAAATGATTGTTGCTGTGATTTGAATCATTCATTTGAGTGGTATGATGTTTTGAATGTTGTGAATGTGGGATCAAGGCATAGTATTTTCAGGAAAGGAAATACCGTGTAAGATCGTGTGTAGGTGTATTAACTAGGGGTTTGTCTAGAAGGAGATATCCTGACTCTGCTGATATAGTGGAATCACGTAGTTGAAATTATTCAGTTGTGGAGAGTCGGAGGAGGTTCATATGAATGGGCGAGTAGTGTGAAAAAGAACGAGCTCGGCCTGTTATATGGATTAACCCTGTCATACCGGGAGAGTTAATGACATTGAGATTATATATGCGCATGGCTGTGTGGATTTCACAACGACCCTGTGTGGATTTCACAGTGGTATGGTATGACAGGTGCAGATCTCTGAGCCTGAGTCAACGCACGAGTCAATCCGGAAGTAATGTCAAGTGTCTTGTGTGATGAGTCAGTGGAAGTCTGACGTGAGAAATGAGGAACATTGAAATTGTTAGACACTCGATGCATTATGTGAAATAGAATGACTCTTGAGAATATTGTGCAATATGTGTTTTAGTTGATGGTTTACGTGGGTGTCTTTAATTTGTTTCATCTTGATGATTTTTTTTACGTTTCCTATCTAACTCTTTTTAAATGTCTAGCTTACCCTGTGTTTTCTTGGTGTTGTGTTCGGCTTTTTCTTAAACCTGTGATGATCGTGTATAATTTACACGGGAGCAGATGATGTTGCAGGAAGTAGAGCTCCTCAGTGAGTGGTCGACGGGAGGAGATCGCCTGTTTTCTATTCCCGATAGGCAATCCCCCTTTTGCTGCCTTTCTGATAGGAGATCGCCCTTCTAATAGGAGATCGCCCTTTCTGTCAGGAGATCGCCTGTCTTTCTATTGTATTGTATTTTGTTTACGTTTTCATGGAAAAGTGACCGAATTTGTATTAAACTCCCTGTGAGGAGAAACTTAATTATTTATATAAATTTTTGTTCACCTCAATCTATTTGTCACCTTTATTTTCATTTTATATTTATTCCAAAGTAATTTGGCGGGATGTTACATAGGACCTTACTGACAAAATAGATAGGCCTTTGCATCGGCTCCTAATCCTGGACGAGGACCGAGCTGATTGCTCGATCTGTGATGGCAAAGTAGAGGTGAAGTGGGATGCTCGACACCGGCTTCCACAGTACCGGTGGGCTAGCTAGGTACTCCTTTAATTTGAGAAAGGCCTCCTCGCATTTGCTGGTCCACGAAAACCTGTTGTTCCGCTTGAGGCATTGGAAGTAAGGATACCCCTTTTCTCCTCCTGCTGAGATGAAAGGTGAGAGGGCGGCCATCCGACCTATCATCTATTGGACTTCCTTGACCGTGGCTGGGCTCCTCATTGCCATGATGTCTGCGCATTTTTCTGGGTTGGCCTCTATTCCTCGCTCTGTTAGTAAGAACCCTATAAACTTTCCTGCCTCCACCCCAAACACCCATTTCTCAGGATTCAACTTTAAATTGTATCTGGTGATGGTGCTGAAGTGCTCCTCCAAATCGGCCACATGCTGACTCCTTTCCTGAGACGTGACCACCATGTCATCTACGTATGCCTGGACGTTCCAATCCAACATTGGGGTGAGAATGCAGTCCATCAGTCTCTGATATGTCGCTCCTGTGTTCATTAGTCCAAAGGGCATTACCTTCTAGTAGTAGCTGGATAGTTTTGTCATGAACGCTATTTTTTCTTCATCGCGGGGGTGCATCCGTATCTGGTTGTACCCTGAGAAGGCATCCAAAAAGCTGAGCAGTTTACAATCTGACGCGTTGTCAACCAGAGAGTCGATGCTAGGTACAGGGTACGAGTCCTTAGGGCAGGCCCTATTGAGATCCGTGAAATCAACGCACATCCTCCATTTGCCGCTGGCCTTCCTTACTAGTACCACATTGGCCAGCCACTCAGGGTACTGAATTTCCCTGATGTGGCCTGCCTTTAACAGTTTCCTAGTCTCTTCTCTGATGACCTGCCGCCTTTCTTCATTAAACTTCTGACTCCTCTGGTGCACCGAGCGGACCTGGGGGTCCAAAGTGAGGTGGTGGCACAGGAAGTCGAGATCAATCCCTGGCATGTCGGCTACAGTCCATGCGAAGGAGCTCAGGTGTCGTGATAGAACAGTTGCTATCTGGTCCTGATCCTCCTGGCTCAACGCCCTACCGAGCTTGAAGGTCTTGCCTTCGATCACCCGCTCCACCACTTCTCCCGCGGGTTCTGGTCTTCTGTCAGGGGCGACCTCTTCCGAGTCTGAGTGCTTCCCAGTGGGTGAGTGGAACGTTACTGAGCATACCCACCTCTTTGTTTTGAGGCTGTTTTCGTAACACTTCCAGGCTATTTTCTGGTCAGACTTGATGGTGATGACCATTCCCTCAAGGGTGGGCAGCTTCATCTTCATGTGCATTGACGAGGGTACCGCTCCTAACCTGTTTAAGGCTGGCCTACCCATCAGGATGTTGTAAGCCGAAGGAGCGTTGACCATGAGGTACCTGATGTCCACAGTACAAGATCTTTGACCATCCGTGAACGTCGTCCTTAGCTCGATGTGCCCTCTAACCTCTACCTGGTCTCTTGTGAACCCATATAGGCAGCCGTCATACGACCTCAGCTGATCAGGAGATAATTATAGCTTCTAGAAGGTGGACTAGAACATCACATCTGCGGAGCTTCCCTGATCCACTAGGACACGGTGGACCCTCCTACCGATAGTGACTACAGATATTACAATTGGGTCATTGTCGTGGGGTATCACATCCAGACGATCTGTCCTCATGAAGGTCAGGTCAGGTTCTGGGAACTGATTAGCCTCAACTTCCTCCACTGTCAAGACCTCCCTAGCGTAGCTTCTCCTCTGGGAGGCAGTGCATCCTCCTCCCGAGAATCCCCCAGCGATGGTGTTGATTTCCCCATGGATGGGCACTTCGTGCCCTTGATCCCTTATTGGGGCCGCTATCACCATATCCCCCTGCGATTCCTGCAAGTAAGGTGTCAAGAAACCGTTTCTTACCAGATCGTCCAGCTGATACCCCAAGGCGAGGCAATTGCTCAAGGTGTGACCGTGAGCTTGATGGAAGTCACACCACTGGTTTTTGCAAGGGCCCAGTTGCTTATTAGACTTTGGGGGAGCCTTCAACCTGCTTGCCACCTCTGGGAGTGCTATGAGTTCCTTGAGCCCGACTCTGAAGCTGTGCCTGGTGGGTTTGGGACTCTTAGATTCATAAGGCGCGGTCCTCGCCTTCTTCTCCACGGCAGTGGCGTGGACCTTTAGGGGTTGAGCACGTCCCATTGCGCGAGGTTTGGATAGATCAATCCTTACACGTTTCTCTGCCACCCGTTCTTCTACTGTGATGTGGGCGACTGCTCTGCATTGGATCTCATCGAATGTCCTTGCTGGACACCGTATCAGAGTGTCACTAAAGGGTCCAGGGAGGATTCCTCTCTCAAAGGCATGCACAATCATGGCCTCGTCTTTGGTCTGCAATTTCACTACCAACGCTCCAAACCGGTTGAGGAAGTCTTTCAGCGGCTCCTCCTAGAATTGCTTCACGTTAAAAAGGTCAAAAGCAACGGGGGTCCGTGCCCGATTGACGATGAACTACTTTTTGTACAACTCCAAAAACTGTTCAAAGGACGTGATGTACCCGTCTGGGAGCCCCACGAACCAGTTTAATGTCGTTCCTACAAACGTACCCATGAACAACTTACAGTAGTGCATGGCGTCCGTGCCCCCAGAGATCATCATCTGGGTGTGATGGCATTTTCATGTGTTCTTCTTGAATCAAAGTAGAAATAGATGGAGCGGAAGCTGTAAGGACCTGTAAAATTGAATTGGAATAAAAAGGGTTATATTTTAAAAGAATTCTATGTATGTTTTATTTAAAATAAAAAGGGAGGAAAAGTTAAGTTTAGAAGGCTATGAGATCGCCGGTCGCCTGCTACACATGAGCGCCAGGTGGACGTCGCCAGGGCGCGAGGCATGCAGGCATCGTGCGGGCGCGAGAGGCATGCAGGCATCGTGCGGGCGCGAGAGGCATGCAGGCATCGCGCGGGCGCGAGGCATGCGGGCATTGCCAGGGCGCGAGGCATGTGGACGTGGCCAAGGCGCGAGAGGCATGCGGGCATTGCCAGGGCGCGAGGCATGTGGACGTGGCCAAGGCGCGAGAGGCATGCGGGCATCGCCAGGGCGCGAGGCATGTGGACGTAGCCAGGGCGCGAGAGTTATGAGGACGTCGCCAGGGAAGACATCGGTCGTCTCCCAGAGGAAGACATCGGTCGTCTTCCAGGGCGAAGGAGACATCGGTCGTTCGCCAAGATGAGTCAGCAGTGGAAAGTTATCGCACGACGTCCAGTTTCACACAGAGTAAAGTGGGACCCAGACTCCCAACATGAAACGTCCTGCACGCGCGCCACGTAGACAAAAAGGGTGGTTCAGAATAGTGACATCAGAATGTTGGCATGCGCAAGAGTCACTCGCGGTCGTACTGTTCAGAGCAGTGGTTGGCATGCACAAGCGACAACAGTGGTCGTACTGTTCAGAGCAGTGGTTGGCATGCACAAGCGACAACAGTGGTCGTACTGTTCAGGGCAGTGGTTCTCAGGCTTTCCTGCAGAAGGGGTGACAGCAGCAGCATACGTGGACAGGTAAGCTGGGATTCAAAAGCCACTGCGGGAATGGCAAAGAGCGTTATAGACTCAAGAGTGTTAGAGTGAGTGCAAACTTCCTCCCTCCCTTCTTCCCTTCCTTGCGTTGAGACTCAAGCAACCTCCAGCATCAGTGCGACAAGCGACGTTGCCCTTAGAGCACCTAAGAGGTTCTCTGCAAGTCCTTCAAACCAGACGCGAAAACAGAGCCAAGGCATTCTTTAAGCTTCGTTGGGTTTCGGAGCTCCTGGTGTTTTGCACAAGTCCAGGTAAGGGAAGCTAACCTTCATTTTCAATACAAGCCATAGATTAGCTGTTTCTGAAGTGAGGGCGACGTGGTCGCCGGTTTCGTTTTTCATCCTTGTAAAATGCTCTGTGCTATGTGTTTGGGCGACATGGTCGCCGGTTTTATATACAGACTTCGAAATACCTTGTTTTTGAACCAGATCGCCGGTTTTGGCGTTGTTTTCGAACTCTCTGTTTTTGGTGTTGCTTTGAAACTGTTTGAGATTTAAATGAGATATTCGAAAATAAGAATCCTGGATTGAGTTTTGCTGTGATTGAAATCGTTCCTTTAAGTGCTATGTGATGTGTTGAATGTGGTGAATGTAGGATCGAGGCATAGTATTTTCAGGAAAGAAAATACCGTGTAAGATCGTGTAGGATGTGCATTGATCGGTGATTCCTAATGAGATATCCTGACTCTGCTGAGATAATGGAATCCCATAGAGGAAGTTACTCAGTTGGTGAGAGTCGAAGGAGGTTCATAGGATTGGGTGAGTCGTGTGAAACAGAACGAGCTCGGTCTGTTCCATGGATTAACCCTGTCATACTGTGAGAAAGATGAACTTGAGATCGAGATTGTGTTGATGCGCATAGCTGGGGAAACATTACAGCTGTTTAGTATGACAGGTGCAGATCTTTGAGTCTAATCAATGCACGAGTCTTCCGGAAGTAGTGTCAAGTGTCTTGTGTGCTGAGTCAGTGGAAGTCTGATGTGGGAAATGAGAAACATTGAATTGATAGACACTTGGTACATTATGTGAAATAGAACGACTCTTGAAAATATTGTGAAATGTATGACTTCTTGGCGATCAGGTGAAGGAAATGAGAAAATGTATAGTTTTACGTGGTTACCTTGAAATTGTTTTACCTTGATTTTAATGTTTATATATAAACTCTCTTTAAAATATCTAGCTTACCCTGCGTATTTTGGTTCTGTGGTTGTTTTTCTTAAAACTGTGATGATCGTGTATAATTTACACGGGAGCAGATGATTTTCTAGGAAGTAGAGCTCCTTAGTGAGTAGTCGCCGAAAGGAGATCGCCTGATTTCTGTTCTGGTAGCAGATCGGCTGTTTTGGTCCTCTGATAGGAGATCGGCCTCGTCCGATAGGAGATCGGTCTCTTCCGATAGGAGATCGCCTGCTTTGTTTTTTTTACTGTAATTTGTTTATGTTTCTGGAAAATTTGACCGAATTTGTATTAAACTCCCTGTGAGGAGAAACTACATTTCATATATATAATATTTTGTTCACTTCAATCTATTTGTTACCTTTATTTTCATTATATACATTTGTATAGTATTTTGGCGGGATGTTACATTAATGGTATCAGAGCAGTTCGTCCTTAGGATGACCTGGGGGCTGTGGATCCATTGTGTTTCTTCTGCTCATGGAATTTATTTGAGTTTAAAATAACAACTATAGTGAAAAGTTTTCAAACGTTTTTGTATTGAGATTTTGTGTGTGCTTTGGTGAATATATGTTATAACTGAAAATCTTAGTATTAAGAATGAGAAGGTCTTGATAAAGTAGTGAGGGTGCACACTCATAACTGGATCGAGATAATTCTCAATCTTAATTCCAAAGGTTTGATGTTTAGCATACATTGAGTTCTGGTGTGATTTACTTCATTTTATTGAGTGTTTTTGTATTGATTGAAAGTGGTTGTTTGGATTGATGAATTGTATACCAGTAGCTGTTCTTGTGTTTTGCTTAAGTTTATAAGCACTATGATTCTGTTGTTGAACTCAAATTCTTAATGACTTTGAGATGCTGACCTTTGTAAGGTCAAGATGTTACCTCCTGAATGAATTGATTTCTTATCGATCTCATTCTTGTAGTGTAGGGAATATAGAAACCTGTAGTTCAAATCTGAAACGAAGAGAGATGGCACGTAGACCTTCTACCCCTCCCCAATCTTCTTCGGAGATGAGCCAGATTGCTAAGGCTATCGAGATGATGGCAACTGCCATCCAGCAACAGAATGCAGCGATGGCTCAGAACCATCAAGCTACAATGCACCACTGGGAAACTGCTCGGTCGGCTGAGACAAACTCCCACGGCGGTCAGCCTCAAGAACAGATGGGACTGACTGAGTTCATGAGGCACAACCCACCCAAGTTTAGTGGGAATGCTACCCTTGATCAGGCAGATCAGTGGGTCAGAGAGCTGGAGAAAATCTTTAGGGCGACCTCCTGCCCTGAAGAGAAGAAACTGTTGTTTGCCACCTATCTGCTATCTGGAGAGGCTGAGTTCTGGTGGATGGGAGCTCAGCAGATGATGGAGGCCCGAGAGGATGTATTGGATTAGGAGAGCTTCAGGGTGAGGTTCCTGGAGAAATACTTCCCAGACAGCGCCAAGTTTGCGAGGGAAGCTGAGTTCCTAAAGTTGGAGCAGGGGGATATGTCAGTAAACGCCTATGCTGCTCGGTTTGAGTACCTCGCCCGATTCTATACCCAGGCGACCTCCGAGGCCTGGAGGTGTAGGAAGTTCGAAAAGGGGCTGAAGCATGGGCTGAAGAGGACCATAGCCCCGATGTGCATCAGGGAATTTCACGCCTTAGTAGAGAAGGCGAAGATGGTGGAGACTCTGGAAAGGGGTGATTCTCGGGTGATCAGGTCACACCCAGGGGGTTCTTCCAGTGGGAAAGCTAAGGCACAACACCCACAAAGCAAGCCCTATGCGAGACCTCCACCACATCGGGCAGGAGCAGCGCCTCCCCAGTTTCAGCAGCAGCAACCTTGGAAACACAAGTGTCTCCATTGTGGTGGACCACACGCCTCCAATGCATGCTTCAAGAAGACTTCAGAGAGAAGATGTTTTGCCTGCCAAAAGACAGGACACGTTGCTAGAGAGTGCCCTAGCAGGAATGGGGCGACCCAACCCAGTGGCTCTCAGCAGATGAGGAACGAAGGGGGCAGACCTCAGGCAACAGGGAGAGTGTTTGCCATGTCAGGAGCAGAGGCGTCTCAGTCAGGTAACCTCGTGCAGGGTATATGTTTTATAGCTGGTAGGGGTGTAAAAGCTTTGTTTGATTCTGGAGCGACACACTCCTTTGTGTCAAGCCTGTGTGTAGCCGAGTTGGGCCTTCTAGTGAAGGAGTTACCTTTCGAACTGTTGGTCTCTACACCTGCGTCAGGACAGGTGTCGACCTCTACAGTTTGCCCCGAATGTCCAGTGATAGTAGAGGGACGCAGATTCAAAGTGAACTTGATCTGCCTACCTCTTCAGGACCTGGATGTTATCCTGGGAATGGATTGGCTAGCTGCCAATCACGTTCTCATAGACTGCGGTAGTCAGAAGGTAGCGTTTCCAGACCCCCAAGAATCAGAGGTGATATCAGTTCAGCACGGGTGGTCAGGGTTGGAAGAAGGGGCGAGGTGTTTCGTGATGCTAGCTCGGTTGGAAGTGAAGAATGAAGGGGAAGTAAGCAGAATACACGTGGTGAAGGATTTCACGGATGTATTTCCGGAAGAGGTACCTGGGTTACCCCCTAAGAGAGAAGTGGAATTCTCTATTGACTTGGTACCTGGAGCTGGACCAGTGTCAATGGCACCTTACAGGATGGCGCCAGCCGAGTTAGTAGAGTTAAAGAAGCAAGTGGAAGAGTTGCTGGAGAAACAATTCATCAGACCCAGTGTATCTCCATGGGGGGCTCCAGTGCTCCTAGTCAAGAAGAAGGATGGAGGGTCTCGGCTGTGTATAGATTACAGGCAGTTGAACAAGTTGACCATCAAGAACAAGTACCCCCTACCCAGAATTGACGATTTGATGGACCAAATACATGGGGCCTCGGTGTTCTCCAAGATTGATCTGAGATCGGGGTACCACCAAATTTTGGTAAAAGCTGAAGATGTTCAAAAGACAGCTTTTAGGTCTCGGTATGGGCACTATGAGTATGTGGTGATGCCGTTTGGAGTAACCAATGCTCCAGCCCTGTTTATGGACTACATGAATAGGATTTTTCGCCCTTTCTTGGATAAGTTTGTGGTGGTCTTCATAGACGACATACTCATTTATTCAAGGACCGAGGAAGAGCATGAGGGACACCTGAGGACAGTATTGGAAATACTGAGGGAGAAGCAACTCTATGCCAAGTTCTCTAAGTGTGAGTTCTGGCTGAAGGAAGTCAACTTCCTAGGACACGTGATATCTGCCCAGGGGATCTCGGTGGATCCAGCCAAGGTAGAGGCAGTGCTGCAGTGGGAACGTCCTAAGACAGTCACCGAGATAAGAAGCTTTGTGGGGTTGGCGGGCTACTATCGGAGGTTTATTGAGGATTTTTCCAAGGTAGTGGCTCCTTTAACGCAGCTGACCCGCAAGGATCAACCTTTTGCTTGGACCGACCGATGTGAGCAGAGCTTCATGGAACTAAAGGAGAGGTTGACCAGTGCTCCAGTGCTGGTGATCCCAGAGGTAGGAAGACCTTTTGACGTCTACTGTGATGCTTCACATCAGGGTTTGGGATGTGTTTTGATGCAAGAGAAAAGAGTGGTTGCATATGCTTCAAGGCAACTCAAGGTTCATGAGAGAAACTACCCTACGCATGATTTGGAGTTGGCGGCTGTAGTTTTTGCCTTGAAGATCTGGAGGCACTATTTATATGGAGCTCGGTTCCAGGTGTTCAGTGACCATAAGAGCCTGAAATACCTGTTCGATCAGAAGGAACTAAACATGAGGCAAAGAAGGTGGATGGAGTTTCTAAAGGACTACGATTTTCAACTCACGTATCATCCAGGGAAAGCCAATGTAGTGGCAGATGCCTTGAGTAGAAAATCAGTACAAGTAGCCACCATGATGATGGAAGAGCAGAAACTGATCGAGCAGTTCAGAGACTTAAACCTTGGGGTAGAATTTCACGTAAACCACATTAGTTGTAGTAAGCTGGTTATAACTAATGACTTCCTTGGGATGTTAAGGGATAGGCAATTGGAGGACCCTAGTCTGAGGCGTACTGTGGAGTCACTAGGGACCGACCTGGCTAAAGGCTTTGTGATGGGCAATGATGGGATCTTGAGATTTGAGGGCAGGATTTGCATACCTGCAAATGAAGAGTTGAAGAAGATGGTCCTAGAGGAGGGTCACAAGAGTCGCCTTAGCCTACATCCAGGCATGACCAAGATGTACCATGACTTGAAGGAGTCATTTTGGTGGTCAGGCATGAAGAAAGACATCGCCCAGTATGTTACTACCTGTTTGACGTGTCAGAAGGCAAAAGTAGAACATCAAAGGCCTGGCGGGTTGTTACAGCCATTGGATATCCCTGAGTGGAAATGGGACAACATTGCCATGGATTTTGTCACCCATTTACCCAGATCGGTCAAGGGCCATGATGCAATCTGGGTCATCACTGATCGGCTGACGAAGAGTGCTCACTTTCTCCCAGTGAACATGAGGATGCCTATGACCAAGTTGGCACAGTTATACATCAAAGAAATAGTGAGGTTGCATGGAGTGCCCTCCAGCATTGTTTCGGATAGGGACCCCAGGTTCACTTCACGATTTTGGCAAACCTTACAAGATTGCTTGGGAACTAAGTTGAGGATGAGCTCTGCATATCATCCCCAAACAGATGGTCAGTCAGAGAGAACGATCCAGTCCTTAAAAGATCTGCTGAGGACGTGTGTCTTGGATCAATTGGGGAATTGGGACGAAGTGTTGCCACTGGTGGAGTTTACGTATAATAACAGTTACCACGCCAGCATAGGGATAGCACCATATGAAGCCCTGTATGGGAGGAAATGCAGAACTCCCTTATGTTGGTACCAGGAGGGCGAAGCAGTCTTGGTTGGACCAGAGTTGATTCAGCAGACGACCGAGAAGGTGCAGCAGATACAAAGCAGAATGAAGGCTTCTCAAAGTAGGCAGAAGTCATATGCAGACCAGAGGTGAAAGCCTTTGGAGTTTGCTGCTGGAGACCATGTGTTCATGAGAGTGACACCAACTAAGGGTGTAGGACGGGCGATCAGACCAAAGAAGTTGTCCCCTAAGTTCGTGGGATCATATCAGATCTTAAGGAGGATTGGCCCAGTAGCTTATGAGATCGCCCTGCCTCCCCATTTAGCGAATCTGCACAATGTCTTTCACGTTTCACAGCTGAGGAAGTACATGGCAGACCCTAGTCATGTGCTGGAAGTGGACAACGTGCAGATCAGGGATGACTTGTCCTTTGAGGCGAAACCAGTCAGGATTGACGATCGTCAAAGTAAACAGCTCAGAGGCAAGACCATTAACATGGTGAAAGTGGTGTGGGATGAGCGATCGGGTGACTCAACTTGGGAGTTGGAAGAACCCATGAGAGAAGCCTATCCATATCTCTTTTCCTTGTAATTCAATTTTCGAGGACGAAAATTTTTCTTGTTAGGGAGAATGTAAGGACCTTAAAATTGAATTGGAATAAAAAGGGTTATATTTTAAAAGAATTCTATGTATGTTTTATTTAAAATAAAAAGGGAGGAAAAGTTAAGTTTAGAAGGCTATGAGATCGCCGGTCGCCTGCTACACATGAGCACCAGGTGGACGTCGCCAGGGCGCGAGGCATGCAGGCATCGTGCGGGCGCGAGAGGCATGCAGGCATCGCGCGGGCACGAGGCATGCGGGCATTGCCAGGGCGCGAGGCATGTGGACGTGGCCAAGGCGCGAGAGGCATGCGGGCATTGCCAGGGCGCGAGGCATGCGGGCATTGCCAGGGCGCGAGGCATGTGGACGTGGCCAAGGCGCGAGAGGCATGCGGGCATCGCCAGGGTGCGAGGCATGTGGACGTAGCCAGGGCGCGAGAGTTATGAGGACGTCGCCAGGGAAGACATCGGTCGTCTCCCAGAGGAAGACATCGATCGTCTTCCAGGGCGAAGGAGACATCGGTCGTCTTCCAGGGCGAAGGAGACATCGGTCGTTCGCCAGGATGAGTCAGCAGTGGAAAGTTATCGCACGACGTCCAGTTTCACACAGAGTAAAGTGGGACCCAGACTCCCAACATGAAACGTCCTGCACGCGCGCCACGTAGACAAAAAGGGTGGTTCAGAATAGTGACATCAGAATGTTGGCATGCGCAAGAGTCACTCGCGGTCGTACTGTTCAGAGCAGTGGTTGGCATGCACAAGCGACAACAGTGGTCGTACTGTTCAGAGCAGTGGTTGGCATGCACAAGCGACAACAGTGGTCGTACTGTTCAGGACAGTGGTTCTCAGGCTTTCCTGCAGAAGGGGTGACAGCAGCAGCATACGTGGATAGGTAAGCTGGGATTCAAAAGCCACTGCGGGAATGGCAAAGAGCGTTACAGACTCAAGAGTGTTAGAGTGAGTGCAAACTTCCTCCCTCCCTTCTTCCCTTCCTTGCGTTGAGACTCAGGCAACCTCCAGCATCAGTGCGACAAGCGACGTTGCCCTTAGAGCACCGAAGAGGTTCTCTGCAAGTCCTTCAAACCAGACGCGAAAATAGAGCCAAGGCATTCTTTAAGCTTCGTTGGGTTTCGGAGCTCCTGGTGTTTTGCGCAAGTCCAGGTAAGGGAAGCTAGCCTTCATTTTCAATACAAGCCATAGATTAGCTGTTTCTGAAGTGAGGGCGACGTGGTCGCCGGTTTCGTTTTTCATCCTTGTAAAATGCTCTGTGCTATGTGTTTGGGCGACGTGGTCGCCGGTTTTATATACAGACTTCGAAATACCTTATTTTTGAACCAGATCGCCGGTTTTGGCGTTGTTTGCGAACTCTCTGTTTTTGGTGTTGCTTTGAAACTGTTTGAGATTTAAATGAGATATTCGAAAATAAGAATCCTGGATTGAGTTTTGCTGTGATTGAAATCGTTCCTTTAAGTGCTATGTGATGTGTTGAATGTGGTGAATGTAGGATCGAGGCATAGTATTTTCAGGAAAGAAAATACCGTGTAAGATCGTGTAGGATGTGCATTGATCGGTGATTCCTAATGAGATATCCTGACTCTGCTGAGATAATGGAATCCCATAGAGGAAGTTACTCAGTTGGTGAGAGTCGAAGGAGGTTCATAGGAATGGGTGAGTCGTGTGAAACAGAACGAGCTCGGCCTGTTCCAGGGATTAACCCTGTCATACTGTGAGAATGATGAACTTGAGATCGAGATTGTGTTGATGCGCATAGCTGGGGAAACATTACAGCTGTTTAGTATGACAGGTGCAGATCTTTGAGTCTAATCAATGCACGAGTCTTCCGGAAGTAGTGTCAAGTGTCTTGTGTGCTGAGTCAGTGGAAGTCTGATGTGGGAAATGAGAAACATTGAATTGATAGACACTTGGTACATTATGTGAAATAGAACGACTCTTGAAAATATTGTGAAATGTATGACTTCTTGGCGATCAGGTGAAGGAAATGAGAAAATGTATAGTTTTACGTGGTTACCTTGAAATTGTTTTACCTTGATTTTAATGTTTATATATAAACTCTCTTTAAAATATCTAGCTTACCCTGCGTATTTTGGTTCTGTGGTTGTTTTTCTTAAAACTGTGATGATCGTGTATAATTTACACGGGAGCAGATGATTTTCTAGGAAGTAGAGCTCCTTAGTGAGTAGTCGCCGAAAGGAGATCGCCTGATTTCTGTTCTGGTAGCAGATCGGCTGTTTTGGTCCTCTGATAGGAGATCGGCCTCGTCCGATAGGAGATCGGTCTCTTCCGATAGGAGATCGCCTGCTTTGTTTTTTTTACTGTAATTTGTTTATGTTTCTGGAAAATTTGACCGAATTTGTATTAAACTCCCTGTGAGGAGAAACTACATTTCATATATATAATATTTTGTTCACTTCAATCTATTTGTTACCTTTATTTTCATTATATACATTTGTATAGTATTTTGGCGGGATGTTACAGAAGCAATGGGTGAGTGAAACAAGACCCTCCTAGGAGTTGTGTTGGTCTTGAAGGTGCATGGTGAGTATGGGTTGAGTGGTTCGGCCAGCTCAAGGGAGAAGGTGAAAGGATTGAAGTTTATAGCCTAGATTTCTAGGACGAGTAAAGCTTGTGCACAAAAAATGGTAGCATAACATTACTTAAATAAACTTGTCAAATACAAAGAGATAGCCTTCCTATTTATAGGCTATTTGGGACTTGAGGTGCAAGCTACATTTTAATAAAAAGAAAACCAAAATTAATTCTAAAATCTAAGGTGCCATGACCGGCCATACCAACCCTAGCTTCTAGAATGTTTCCATCCAAAGTGCTTTCTACACTATCCTATCTACTAAGCACCCCCTCCCCCTTTGGGCCTTTATGAAACATGTACAAGGATCTCTCTCTTCCATCCGTTGCTTCTTCTATGTGTGCTTGGATATGTTTAGCCATGGATCTTGTGAGAGGTCCTAGACGGTCTAGCTCCATGGATAGCCTCCCTCCTTCACGTCCTAGACGCTCCCTTCTTGGAGCTAGACGCTCCTCTTGGTCTAGACGGTCTTCTTGGTTTGGGCCTTGGCTTCCTTGGCTAGATGTGCTTGGCCCTCCTCCATCAGGGTGTGGAAGGCAGTTATGTGGGCTTCTGGGTCCTCGACCCCTGTGAAGGTAATTTTTGGAATCATGAAAGACGCAGGTATCACCGTTTCCATGATTTCTCGAGAAAAAGGCATTGGTCGGGCCTTGACTGGGGGTGTGGCTCCCTGTTCAGCCGCGGTCCGCTCTCCTATCCCTCTCCTCAACTCTTCATTGGCTTCGCAACTCCTGATTGGCCACCAACGAAGCGTTCAAGTCTGCCCTAAACTGATCCTGCCTAAGGGCCTGATCAGCGTGGGATGCAACGAACGCTTGCTGGAGGTTGTGGATGGTCTCCATGAGCTCCTGGATGGTAGCCGTATGATCACCCTCATCTCTTCCAGAACCACCTTGCCTCGTACTCCTCATGTTGATTGATTCTACTGGTTACTACTATGGATGGGACCTAGTTTTATCGGGCCCCACGGTAGGCGCCAAAATGTTCTCGCTGATTGACTCTCCCATCGGTTGACTTCTACGATCGCTCGCACCTTCTTCCTTCCCCATGGTTGGAATAGCAGAACCTACAAAGAAAGAAAGATGGGCGCCCTAGCGGCCATTTGCACTTCAACGCTCAAGTCAAGACTTAGGGCTAGAAACACAAGTGTATAGCAAAGGAGTTCTAGTCTCAAAAGCTGCGTACCTTTGTGAATGCCTTACTTCCCTTTATATAGCCCTTCTAGGGTTCTTGCCGCACCTATCCTTGCGCTCTAGTGTTGCCTCTTTGCGAATTTAGGGTTACCTTTCTGGGATTCTATCACACAATCTTGGTGCGCGTCCCGTGGCAACCTTTTATTCTTAGAGTGCAACTCTCGTGGCAATCTTCCTTTTCTGGAGTGCTTTACTTGGTTCGTGGGCTCTTAGGCATATGCTTTAACCCTAGCGCCGCATGGCCAAATCTTCTGCCTTAAGTTAATTACTCACGTGCCTTCTTATATGTTTTTTCCTTTTAAGGACAGATCCTCTAAGCCAAAGCCTTACGTCACGCATAAACCCTGCGTGTGTGACGGCTCTGCGAATCTGGTTTTTATTCTTAAATGTGTGATTCTGTGGACCCCTCTATGGGCCCCATCATACCGACCTCTCCTGTGCCGACCTCTCACTCAGTGGCCGACGTCCGAGGTCTGGCCACTACATCAGTTAAGTTCAATTTCATTAACTAAACTAATGTTAAAAAAATATTGTCCAAAAATTAAGAATAATTCATAATCGATTCTTCTATATTTATTAAATTCTATGTTTATTTGGTATTAATCGAATCCATTCCTTTACATTAAAAAAAGATAAAATAAAAACCTAAGAAACAAAATTCATTAGAATCTGAATCATAATTTTTTTTTATTGTATGGAATATACACATCAATATTCATGGATCATACCTTTTATTCCATTCCCAGTTCCGATGTTAATAGGAGTGGGACTTCTACTTTTTCCGACGACAACAAAAAATATTCGCCGTATTTGGGCTTTTCCTAGTATCTTATTGTTAACTATAGTTATGTTTTTTTCGCTTGATATGTCTATTCATAAAATCCATAATAGTTTGATTTTTCAATATGTATGGTCTTGGACCATAAATAATGATATTTCTTTAGAGTTTAGGTACTTGATTAATTCACTTACTTCTATCATGTCAATATTAATTACTATGGTTGACATTCTTGTTCTTATTTATAGTGATAATTATATCTCCCATGATCAAAGATATTTGAGATTTTTTTGCTTATATGACTCTTTTTAATATTTCAATGTTGGGATTAGTTACTAGTTCCAATTTGATACAAATTTATTTTTTTTGGGAATTAATAGGAATGTGTTCTTATTTATTAATAGGCTTTTGGTTCACCCGTCCTACTGCGGCAAATGCTTGTCAAAAAGCATTTGTAACTAATCGTGTAGGGGATTTTGGATTATTATTGGGAATTTAAGGTATTTATTAGATAATGGGTAGTTTGGAATTTCGGCATTTGTTTCAAATTATAAATACTTTGATTTCTAAAAATGAAATGAATCTTTCTTTTTTTACTTTGTTTGCCCTCTTGCTATTTTGCGGCTCAGTTGCAAAATCGGCCCAATTTCCTCTTCATGTATGGCTACCTGATGCTATGGAGGGGCCTACTCCAATTTTCGCCCTTATCCATGCTGCTACTATGGTAGCAGCCGGAATTTTTCTTGTGGCTCGACTTTTTCCTCTTTTCGTAGTTCTACCCCAAATAATGAACACAATAGCTTTTATAGGTCTAATAACAGTAATCTTAGGAGCTACTTTAGCTATTGCTCGAAAAGATATTAAGAAAAATTTGGCCTATTCTACAATGTCTCAATTGGGTTATATGATGTTAGCTCTAGGTATGGGATGATGGAGGACAGCTAGTCACACCCCCTCTAGTGCTAAGACGTGAGCTTGAAAGGATAGATCAAGAGCTTCTAGACCAAGAGGAAGACCGTCTAGCACCTTGTATGGAGCGTCTAGGACCTATCACAAGGTCCATGGCCAAACAAATCCAAGAGGAGACGGTCCAAGCTAAGGATGGGAGAGAAAGATACCTATACATGTTGCAAGAAGGCCCATCATGAAATTAGCTTAGTTTATGTGGTGCAAATAACATTTTTCTTTCAAGACTTGACCTATCTTGCTTGGCAAGTTTGTGCCCACTTTTGCATTTCATTTCAAACACATTTGGTTAGCATCTAGGGTAACATTTAAGGTACTCCTTAGCTTATAAAAGGGGTAGCCTCCTTCATGAAACTTAAGATTAATTTGAGTAAAGTTATGCTGCCAAATTTGTGCCATACTTACTCCCTTGCCTAAATCTCTTGATTTATGGTTTTAATCTTCACTCCTTCACCACCAAAGAGAGTTGGCCAAACCTCTCTCATTTTCATACACTTCATGCACCTACAAGCCACCACCACTCTTAGGAGGGCTTGACCCATTTCATCCATTGAACTTCCGCTGCATTCATCACCCAAAACGCACCATGAAGAACTCAAGAATGCCACCATTAGCCGTCCTCCATCATCCCCTCCCCCTTGAAAAGGATTTGTCCTCAAATCCAAGTCTTCATTGGTACCTACTAATGGAGATAAGTCAGTTACATTGAAAGTATTTAGTAATGATAAAACTTTGTGAAGAAAAGCCTCTTAGAAGGGGTAAACCTTTAGGAGGGATTGGAAAATCATTCCTAACATTCTTTAACGGAGAAAGCAAATAGGTAGAAACCTTGGGTAATGAAAAAGATAAGGAAGAATAACACCTTGGAGGTGAAAATTCTAGCATAGCCCGAGTCAACATGATTGATTTAGTTGCATATGATGAGACTTGGAGACTCGGTTTTTCTTTTCTTTCATTCTTTTTTTCATTTTCTCTTTTGGTTTTCATTTTTAATTGGTCTTTATGGACCTCACTTGGAGAAAGAGATTTTAAAGTGATCTTATACCCATGGAAGGTAAAAGAAATATTGTTGGTAAGGCCATCATGTAAAGTTTTCCTATCAAATTGCCATGGCCTACCTAAAAGAATATGAGTTGCTTTTGTTCTTGTCGTTTGACTCTCCTGTCGGTTGCTTTTATTTTAGTACTTGTGATTAGAGGTTCCAAACATTTGATTTCAAGTGTTCAATTGTCTTGAATCCTTCATAAAATTTTTGTGCAACTTGATTGATGTTTCACCTTCCATATGATGCATATTATGGTTCTTTCACTACCTAAGTTCGATTTTGTATAAATATATATATATATATATATATATATATATATATATATATAGCAAAACAGTACCAAAATAGAGGAAAACAGAACCATCTCTGTTTTTAAAACATCAAAAACAGTTTGGTACTTGCATCTTTTCATTCTTTTGCACATTGATTTCCATACCAAAGTTGGATTCATAGTGATTGGCAAATTGTTGTCTACTTCGTGGAACTTTTGATCCTTTTACTTTGACAAGTTTGTGAGTTGTACTTTCTTTCTTGATTATAAAGTTTAGTGAGTATTCTTTGAGTCATATTGTGTGCCTTTTATTGCTTGTCTTTCATTCCTTAAGTGATGTAAGTCTCTTATGAACCTTTCTTGGTTTGAGTTGAGTTGATATAGGTTTCTTTGGTTTCCCTCTTTGGCATATTCCTAAAGCTAATTTTATATTTATTTACAAATATTTACAAATTTTTATACATGGGTAATTACAAAAGAGAAAACAATTGATGTTCTTTACCCAAATCTCTAGCCTTGCTCCTTGTGATCCTTTGAGGTATGAAGGATTTTGAGCTAACTTGTCCTTGAGGTTCTTGGCTTTTATCCTCACTTTCCTCTTCTATTTGATCTCCATCATGCTCCCCGGGTTGGAGAGAATTCGTCCACGAATTTTTGAAGACCTGTAGAAAAGGGAGTTAGATCACTGATATTAAAAGTATGACTACCAAGAAAAGTATCAGGTACATCTAACTCATAGGCATTATCATTAATCCTCTTGATGACCTGAAAAGGACCATCTCCACGAGGCATAAGCTTGGACTTTCTTTGAGTTGGGAATCTATCCTTTCTCAAATGAAGCCAAACCCAATCACCAGGGTCAAAGATTAATGCCTTTCTCCTTTTGTTGGCATTTTCAGCATACTTGCCAACTTTCTTCTCAATTTGTAGCTTGATGTGATTATGCAAGTCTTTTATAAAATAAGCTTTTTCAAATCCATCCTTGCATAAAACATCATCAAGTACAGGAATTTGAAGAAGATCTAGAGGTGTCAAAGGATTAAAACCATAAACTACCTCAAAAGGAGAATGGGATGTGTTAGAATTGACTACTCTATTATAAGAAAATTTAATGTGAGGTAGTAAATTCTCCCATACCCTAGGATTTCCAGAAATAAAGCATCGAAGCATTTGACCCAAAGTTCTATTAACCACCTCAGTTTGACCATCAGTTTGGGGGTGGCAAGTAGTAGAAAACAAGAGTTTAGTGCCAAGTTTGCCCCATAAGGTCCTCCAAAAGTGGCTTAAGAACTTAGAATCTCTATCAGAAACAATGCTTCTAGGAATCCCATGCAATCGAACAATTTCCTTAAAGAATAGATTGGCAATATAACAAGCATCATCAACTTTGTGGCATGGTATAAAATGAGCCATTTTTGAAAATCTATCCACAACCACAAAGATGGAATCCATACCTTTTGATGTCTTGGGAAGACCTAAGATAAAATCCATAGAAATATCTACCCAAGGCATTGTAGGAATTGGAAGAGGGATATACAAGCCATGGGGTTGCACTTTAGACTTAGCCTTTCTACATGCTAGACACTTATCACAAAAGCTATGTACGGATTTTCGCATGTGTGGCCAAAAGAAATGCTCATGCAATGTATCTAAAGTTTTGGCTACCCCAAAATGTCCCATTAAACCTCCCTCATGTGCTTCTCTAACAAGAGATTGTCGAATAGACCCATGTGGAACACAAAGTCGTTTGCCTTTAAAAAGGAATCCATCTTGTATGAAAAAATCTTTGTGACCACCTTTAGAACACTCTTGATAGATGCTAGAAAAATCAAGGTCATCATGATAAAGATCCTTTATGTGATCAAACCCAAGAAATTGAACATCTAAAAGATTTAACAAGGTATATCTTCTTGAAAGTGCATCGGCTACCACATTTATTTTACCTTGTTTGTGTTTGATCACATAAGGAAATTGCTCAATGAATTCCACCCATTTAGCATGCCTCTTGTTGAGCTTACTTTGGCCTTTCAAATATTTAAGAGATTCATGATCACTATGTATCACAAACTCTTTAGGAAAAAGATAGTGTTGCCAATTGTGCAAAGCTCTAACAAGTGCATATAACTCTTTATCATAAGTGGAATAGTTGAGATGACTTCCTTTCAATTTCTCACTAAAATAAGCTATGGGGTGGCCCTCTTGAAGGAGAACAGCCCCAATGCCTATATTTGAAGCATCACATTCAATCTCAAATGTTTTAGCAAAGTTAGGAAGGGCTAAGATGGGAGCTTTAGTCAATTTTTCTTTCAAAGTATCAAAAGCTTTTTGTTGCTCTTCTCCCTACTTAAAAACCACATCCTTCTTTACTATAGCATTGAGTGGTGCGGCAATTGTACTAAAGTCTTTCACAAACCTTCTATAGAAAGAAGCAAGTCCATGAAAGCTTCGTACCTCATTCACATTGGTGGGTGTAGGCCAATGTTGAATTGCTACAACCTTAGATTGATCAACATGCACCCCTTTATAACTTACAACAAACCCTAGGAATTCTATATGATCAAGCCCAAAAATACATTTAGCAAGGTTAGCATACAAATGTTCCTTCCTAAGGGTTTCAAGAACTTCCCTAACATGCAACTCATGTTGTTCCAAAGACAAGCTACATATGAGAATGTCATCAAAATAAACTACAACAAACTTGCCAATGAATGCTCTTAAGACATGATGCATAAGTCGCATGAAGGTACTAGGAGCATTAGTCAAACCAAATGGCATAACTAACCACTCATATAAACCAAATTTGGTCTTAAAAGCGGTTTTCCATTCATCACCTTTTTTAATTCTAATTTGATTATAGCCGCTTTTGAGATCAATCTTGGTAAATATTTTAGACCCATACAATTCATCCAACAAGTCATCTAGCCTAGGAATGGGATGCCTATATTTGATGGTAATGTTGTTTATGGCCCTACAATCCGTACACATCCTCCATGATCCATCCTTTTTAGGGACAAGTATCACAGGCATAGCATAAGGGCTCATACTATCTTGCACCCACCCCTTAGCAAGTAATTCCTCTACTTGTTGTTGGATTTCTTTTGTTTCGGTTGGGTTAGTCCTATAAGCTGGACGATTTGGTAAGGAAGTGGAACATCCCGCCAAATTACTTTTCATATTTATGTAATAAAATAAAGGTGAAACAAATATATCGAAGTGAACATAATTATATATATGTAATGAAGTTTCTCCTCACAGGGAGTTTAATACATAATCGGTCAGTTTTCCAAAACTTAAACAAAATACAGCAAAATAAAAAAAACAGGCGATCTCCTAACAGAAAAAGGCGATCTCCTATCAGAAAAGGGCGATCTCCTATCAGACAACAAAAAAAGGGTGATCGCCTAACAGAAACAGAAACAGGCGATCTCCTTCCGGCGACCACTCACTGAGGAGCTCTACTTCCTGCAACATCATCTGCTCCCGTGTAAATTATACACGATCATCACAGGTTTAAGAAAAAACCAAACACGACACCAAAATCACAGGGTAAGCTAGATATTTGAAAGAGAATTTAGATATGAAACTTTAAAATCAAGATAAAACAAATTTAAGACACCCACGTAAAAACCATCAATTTTCTCATTCCCTTCACATGACCATCAAGAAATCACACATTTCACAATTTCTTCAAGAGTCTTTCAATTCACATAATTCATCAAGTGTCTATCAATTTCAAAGTTTCTCATTTCTTACGTCAGACTTCCACTGATTCAACACACATAGACACATACCACACCACTGTAAAGTCCACACAGGACAGCTAGTAAAGTCCACACAGGACAGCAAGTAAAGTCCACACAGGACACTTGACACTACTTCCGGAAGACTCGTGCATTGACTAGACTCAGAGATCTGCACCTGTCATACTACACTGCTGTAAAGTTTCCACAGCTATGCGCATCAACACAATCTCGATCTCAATTTCATCACTCTCACAGTATGACAGGGTGAATCCACACAACAGGTCAAGTAGTTATCTTTCAAACACTTACCCATACGTATGAACCTCCATCGACTCTCAACGCCTGAATAACTTCATCTATATGATTTCATTATCTCAGGAGAGTCAGGATATCTCATTATAGAAATCACCGATCAATGCACATCCTACACGATCTTACACGGTATTTTCTTTCCTGAAAATACTATGCCTTGATCCCACATTCACAACATTCAACACATCATATAACACTTAAATGCATGATTCCAATCACAACAACAATCATTCCATGGTTCAGATTTTCAAATATCACATTTAAATCTCAAACAGTTTCAAACAACACAAAAACAGGGGAGTTCGAAAAACAACGCAAAAACCGGCGATCTCGTCCAAAAACAGGGGATTATGCAATAACAGTTGAAAATCGGCGACCACGTCGCCCCATCATCTCAATCATCTAATATAAGATTTTCGTTGGAAATAAGGCTAGCTTCCCTTACCTGGACTTGCGCAAAACACCAAGAGTTCCAAAACCCACCGAGCTTAAAGGTGCCTTAGCTCTGTTTTAGCGTCCAGTCTGGAGAACTTGCAGAGAACCTCCCAGGTGCTCTAAGGGCAGTCGTCGCTCGTCGTACTGGTGCTTGAGGATGCCTGAATCGCAGTGCGAAGGAGAGAAAAGAGAAGGATGAAGGTAAACTCACTCTTTCACTCTTGAACCACTGCAACGTTCTTTGCCTCTCAGAAGTGGGTTTTTGAATCTTAAACCAACTTGTCCACAAAAGCCACTGCCACCACCCACTCTGCAGGGAAGTTTGCGTGTACGCTTCCCTGAATAGTACGACTACGCGTGCCTCTGCGCAGGCCAACACTCTGATGTCACTATTCTGAACCACCCTTTTTGTCTACGTGTCGCGCATGCAGTACGTCTCATGCTGAGAGCCTGGGTCCCACCTTATCTGTGTGAAACTCGACACCGCGCGATAATCTTCCACCGATGACTGCTCGCGCGATGACCATCCACCGATGTCTCATCCTGGCGGACGACCGATGTCTCTTCCTGGAAAACGACCGATGTGTCCCTCATCCTGGCGATGACCGTCTATCTCTCATACCGGCAATGACTGACGTGCCTCATCCCGGTGATGACTGATTCCTCATCCTGGCAGACAACCGATGTCTCATCCTGGAGGACCACCGATGTCTCACCCTGGCAGACAACCGATGTCTCATCCTGGAGGACCACCGATGTCTCACCCTGGCAGACCACCGATGTGTCTCCCATCCTGGTTGATGACCGATGTTCCTCTCATCCTGTTGGCGATCTCTTATCGCCCTTGTGTGTGACGAGAACACATCGCCTTACTCTGCTCACCGATGTCACATCGTCACACCTTGCTGAAGGTTCTTCATCCCACTATGTTACGTCTAAGGTATCACCTCCACATGGCTTGGTGACGTCGGTAGCTTCACCTTTCCAAGAATAGACCAGCACTACTCCTCGTGCGCCCATGCATGCAACACTAAGGATGATTTCTTATGCTCAAGCATAGAGCTTCGCACGCCCAGCGTATCTAAGGCTTAACCCACACCTTGATACGCGTGGTTTTTGGAACCCACTATGGTTAATCCAGCACCTTGACCACATACTAAGTGCACATTTGGCGATCATGTACACCACAGGCGATTATGTGCCAGAGAGGTCGGAGATCGCCTACGTCTTCAATAACAGCGATCTCGTAGAAGACTTCTTAGCTACACTTTTCTTCCTTTACTCTTCTTGATCCACATGTCTTCCTCGAGCATATCCACGTGATTACCTCACGATAAAGTCATCGCACCTGACTACTTGGTTAATACAATGGTCAGCCGACTGACCTCTACCAGCTGACCCCAGACCTTGGGCGACGTCCAAGGTCCGACTACTACGAAACTTCATTTACCAGCTCTTTGTATTTTAAATAATAACATCTTCTGAAATTATTTAAATATAACACTTTCATTCCAATTAAAGTTTCTAGGTCCTTACAGGAAGCCCCGGGTATAAAATCAATTTGGTGTTCAATGCCTCTTAGAGGTGGTAAGCCTTTAGGAGGGTCTTGAAACACATCTTGGAATTCCTTAACCAAATTATCCAAATATGTTGGACTAACCTTAGCCGAATCACAATCAAGAGATCTAGGCATAGCTAAAAAAATAGGCTTTTGAGAAAAAATTACCTTGTGGACCTCTTGGCTTGAAATAAGAAAGCTCTTTTTAGAAACTTTTTTTTCATTTTCATTCTCTCTATTTTTCTTCATTGTAACTTGGTCCTCATGGACTTCTTTTGGAGAGAGTGACTTTAATATGACCTTGTGCCCATGGAAGTCAAAAGACAGTTTGTTGGTAAAGCCATCATGAAAAACTTTTCTATCATATTGCCATGGCCTACCCAAAAGTACATGTGTTGCTTCCATAGGTACAACATCACACAAGACCTCATCTTTATATTTACCAATTGAGAATGCTATGAGGACTTGTTTGTTAACAATGATTTCTCCTACTTCACTCAACCATTGCAATTTATAGGGCTTTGCATGAGAGATAGTAGATAATCCAAGTTTATCTACCACTCTTGTGCTAGCCACATTAGCACAACTACCACCATCCACAATCAATGAACATAACTTGTTATTAATGAGACACCTTGTATGGAAAATGTTTTCTCTTTGGCTTTCATCAAAAGGTTTTAAAACTTGGCCAAGCATGCGTCTCACTACTAACAAGTCACCTTCAAGTGGACTTTCACTATCACATTCATTAGATGAACTAGGCGGTGTAGAATGTCTAGAAGAAGCTGAATCATGCTCACTAACTACTATGCCATCATACATCATCATATTTCTTTTAGAAGGGCAATTAGAAGCTATGTGACCATATCCTAAACATTTAAAGCATTTCTTACTAGACGATTTGGTTGGAGATTTATTAGTTGAAGTGGAAGGCTTTGAATCCTTGGATTTGAAAGATGAATCTTTAGAAGGAAATTTGGACAAAGACTTGTTTTTATTTTTCCAAGAGTTGTTGTAATAGCCATCATTATGAGTATTTTTGAAAGCAAGTTTCTTTGCAATTTGGGTTTCAACCTTGATGGCAAGGTGAACCAAGTTTTCTAAAGAAGAGTACTCATAAAGTTCAACAACATCTTGAATGTCCCTTCTAAGACCACTTACAAATCTAGCCATCTTAGCTTCATCACTTTCATGTATATCAACTTTAAGCATAAGCGTTTCTAGCTCTTTAAAATAAGCATCCACACTTAGCGTGCCTTGGTGAAGCCTTTGGAGCTTCAACAATAGGTCTTTCCTAAAGTGTGGTGGAACAAATCTAGCGCGCATACACTCTTTCAAATTGTTCCAAGAAACCACGGGAGGTCTCTTGTTTAGCCCAATGTCCATAAGAGTTTTATGCCACCATTGCATGGCATAGTCTAGAAATTCTAAAGTAGCTAGTTTTACCCTTTGGTCTTCTTGGACCTCATGTACATGAAAGATTTGTTCAACCTTTGCTTCCCACCCCAAATATACATTTGGATCACCTTCACCACTAAAGCTAGGTAATTTTACAAAAGGCATATAAGGCTTTTCCACATGTTGGCGCCTTTCTTCATAATGATGATGCTTCCTCCATTCGGTTTCATCTTCATGTCCATGATAGTTGGAAGAAGTTCTTGATGAATGCCTTGAAGAATGGCATCTTCTATGGTGTGTATGGCTGGACCTTTCATTAGTCACTTCAAGCCTTTGCAATCTTTCTTCCAATTGTCTTATAGCTTCATCTTTTTGTGCAAGTGACCTTTTGGCTTCTTTTAATTCACCAAGAATGAAAGCTTTTTGTGGAGAGTGTGGTTTGGAAGATTCACCACTTGAATATTGAGCCATTTTCAAAACAGTACAGCAAACACAAATAGCAAACAATTAAAGAAAACAAGGTTAGAAAACAAAGAAATAAGTGGTGCGGTTTTGGTAAAAAAATTAAGGCACTCAAAATCACTCCAAGAAATTATACTTCCCTCAATCAAGCTTCTCTTGTGGAATGGAGTAACCTCAAATGAAAGATGCCAAAGCACTCAACCACTCATCCAAAAATAACCACCACAAAACTTAAAGAACAATAAAAGACAAGCAAGAAAAGGTACAAAACAAGAAAGGGTAGTGCAAAAAGAATACAAGATATATGACAAAACTTAAGGAATGAAAGACAAGCAATAAAAGGTACACAATAAAACTCAAAGAATACTCACTAAACTTTATAATCAAGAAAGAAAGTACAACTCATAAACTTGTCAAAATACAAGGATCAAAAGTTCCACAAAGTAGACAACAATTTGCCAATCACTATGAATCCAACTTTGGTATGAAAATTAATGTGCAAAAGAATGAATAGATGCAAATACCAAACTGTTTTGAAGGATTTCAAAACAGAATTGGTTCTGTTTTGTTCTGTTTCAGTTCTGGTTTTTTTTTTTTCTTTTTTTTATACCAAATGGAACTTATGTAGTGAAAGAACCATAATATGCATCATATGGAAGTTGAAACATCAATCAAATTGCACAAAAATTTTATGAAGGATTCAAGACAATTGAACACTTGAAATCAAATGTTTGGAACCTCCAATCACAAGTACTAAAACAAATTCAAGAGAAACACAAAGTTTCAAAATCAAAAGCAAGCAAGTAGAGACAAGATTTGGACACCTAGAACACTATGAACATAAAACTCAAAGCAAAAAGTATGATCAATGAAAAGGCACAACTAAAACATATTCAAACCAAACAAAAGTATGAATATAAGGTGCTGGAAAAACAAGAAACACGAAATTATAGGTGCTGGAAAAAAAATTGCCCAAAAAGAAAGTGTCTATTCAACTCACAATCAACAAATCAACACCATGGCTCTAGATACCACATGATGTAAGTCTCTTATGAACCTTTCTTGGTTTGGGTTGAGTTGATATAGGTTTCATTGTATTCATGACAGTTTCAAGAATTAGGATCAAAATTCTAAAGAGCAATTAATAGAGTTTCTACTCAAGAAAACAAAGGTTCATACTAAAAACACATGAATAGGTAACTTGTAGTGTAAGATAACAATGGAATATGAATGGGTAATTCAAGAACAGTACCAAACTTCAAAGGAAACACAAGAACAACATAAGAACAACAAGAAAAAGTGAAAATACTGATTGAAATTCAATAGGAATTAGAAAATCACAAAGAAACTCATCAAAGAACAAAAACCCATGGATGGAAAACAAAAACAACACATGTATATGGAAACCCATGGTTTGGACGAAATTAAAACAGCAAGAAAACAAGGAAATAAACCAAACAAAGTGTAGAACAATGGCAGCAAATGAAAGGAAACAACTTATGGAAAAGATTGAACCGATTAAAAATGGAAAAACTACAAGAAAATGGGTATTTTTAGAAGATGAATAGAAATGACTTATGTGGTTGTAGCCTTTTGGAGATGTGATTCACGCCACTTGGAGGGCGGTTCTTCCAAGATGAGTGGGTGGTGCCGCCACTTGAGAGTCTCCAAAGCTCACAAGATAAGACATGAAGGAGAAGAAGAGACAAGTCTCACAAACTCACTCTCTCTCAATTTCAAGATAGTTTCTTTTCTTCTGACTTTCAACTTTTCTTTTTTATTATTAAGAACCAAGCACTCCTATTTATAATAAGGAGGGCTGGACATGTTACAAGGGAGAAGGAGTGGGAAGACTCACTCTTCTAGCTCCTTCTTAGCACCTAAGTCTAGAAGGAGTAGGAAAAGTCACTCTTCCACTCTTTTACTCAAAACCGTCCCAAACAATGCCTTACACTAGAGGTTTCTTTGGTTTCCCTCTTTGGCATATTCCTAAAGCTAATTTTATATTTATTTACAAATATTTACAAATTTTTATACATGGATAATTACAAAAAGAGAAAACAATTGATGTTCTTTACCCAAATCTCTAGCCTTGCTCCTTGTGATCCTTTGAGGTATGAAGGATTTTGAGCTAACTTGTCCTTGAGGTTCTTGGCTTTTATCCTCACTTTCCTCTTCTATTTGATCTCCATCATTACCTTCCACCGATGACCGTGCGGTGCCTCATTACATTCCGCGCTCTGCTTCCAGGCGCTTATCTAGGCACCGATCTGGGGGTGGTGGCCACTTTGGTAACTGACCACCGATCACCGTTCTAAGTGGTCTCCTCCCTGATTCACCTGCTATCTCATGCCACGTGTCACCCTGTGATTGGTCCACGTGGTCATCTGCTGCTGACGTCATCGACTACCGATGACCGACCGGATCACATACCAAGACTTGAATGACTTGGTCCAACTTTGCATTAAAGTTGAGCAACAAAATTTACGCAAAACTTCAAGTCTAAAGGTTGGATCCTACTCTAACTCCTATCCCAAGAGAGAATATAGAAGGGAAGGTAGTACATCAAAAGAAAAACCTAGGGAAACTACCAAACCCTTAGCCAAAGATGCCTCCACCCCACCCATCCGAGCTAGGGACGTTAAGTGCTTTAAGTGCTATGGAAGAGGGCATGTGCAAGCACAATGCCCAAACCAAAGGACTTTGTTTTTGAAAGGTGTAGATGAGTACACTAGTGGCGAGGATGAGCCAAGTGAAAGAGAGGAAGGGGGAGAGGATGAGAGAGTAGATCCATTAGAGGGAGAATTGCTAATGATTAGGAGAACCCTCAACAATCATCCTAGTGCATCCATGGAGACACAAAGAGAGAACATCTTTCACATAAGATGTAAAGTTTTAGAAAATATATGTTCTCTCATTGTGGATAGTGGATCAAGCTGCAATTGTTGTAGCTCTAGAATGGTTGAAAAACTCAATCTACAAGTAGTTCCTCATCCTAAGCCATACAAGTTGCAATGGATAAATGAGAATGGGGAACTAAGTGTAGATAAGCAAGTGGAAATCAAGTTTTCCATAGGGAACTACAAAGACAAGGTTTTATGTGATGTAGTGCCTATGGAAGCTTGCCATATACTCTTAGGAAGACCATGACAATTTGATAAAAAAACCTTGCATGATGGTCTTACTAATGAGATTTCCTTCACCCATAAGCATAAAAAGTTTGTACTTAGTCCTTTACCACATTCCCAAGTGGTGAAAGACCAAATACAAATGAAAGAAAAGAGGGATGAGGAAAAGAAAAAGAAAAGAGAGCTTGAAAAGGAAAAAGTCCTTAGGGATAGGAAGGCGTGGGAGAAGAGTGTTCCTTCCCCCAAGGTTGCTCAACAAGAGAAGCCTTTTGAAAACATCTTGGAAAATTTGCTTCTTGTTGAACAACCAAGCCTTGTCTTTTGTAAAGGAACACTTGCATGCACTGCCACAAGTAGTGAACTTATGAGTCTACCTCCTAAAGTAGAAAAACTTTTAAGTGAAATTGATGATGTATTCTCTAATGAGGGACCCAATGGACTCCCTCCCATTAGAGGTATATAACACCAAATTGACTTAATTCCAGGGGCAAGCCTACCAAATAGGCCCGCCTATAGAACTAACCCCGAGGAGACCAAGGAGATAGAGTCACAAGTTCAAGACTTGTTGGAGAAGGGTTGGGTTCAAAAGAGCCTAAGCCCTTGTGTTGTACCTGTCTTGTTGGTGCCCAAAAAAGATGGAAAATGGCGCATGTGTTGTGATTGTAGAGCAATCAACAACATCACCATCAAGTATAGGCATCCAATCCCAAGGCTTGATGACATGCTTGATGAATTGCATGGGTCCACCATGTTTTCCAAAATTGACCTTAAAAGTGGTTATCACCAAATAAGAATCAAAGAGGGTGATGAGTGGAAAACCGCTTTTAAGACCAAATTTGGACTATATGAGTGGTTAGTGATGCCCTTTGGGCTCACTAATGCCCCTAGCACATTCATGAGGCTCATGAATCACACCTTAAGGGATTGTATAGGTAAATACGTAGTAGTGTATTTTGATGATATATTAGTGTATAGTAAAACCCTAGAAGACCATCTAAGTCACCTTAGGGAGGTCCTTTGATGGAGGAGGGCCAAGCACATCTAGCCAAGGAAGCCAAGGCCCAAACCAAGAAGACCGTCTAGGACCTCTCACAAGATCCATGGCTAAACATATCCAAGCACACATAGAAGAAGCCACGGATGGAAGAGAGAGATCCTTGTACATGTTTCATAAAGGCCCAAAGGGGGAGGGGGTGCTTAGTAGATTAGTGTAGTGTAGAAAGCAAAACTTGCTCACTTAGGGGTGTGCTATCAAAAAGGTGCCCTTAGCAATAGAAGGAGGGGTGTGCTAGCAAATAGGTGCCTTTAGCAAAAGAAGGAGGGGTGTACTATCAAATGTTGCATTTTTTACCTATCTTCTAGAATATTAGGATGATGGTGTGGTTTGACTAAAGTCAATACCCTAGGCAGCCCCACTTTTTGTATTTCCATCCCTACCCTTTAAGCTTGCTCACCAAGGCTCCTAAATCTATAAATAAGGAGGCCTACCTCATGTATTTTCAAGTTTATTTTGAGTAATGTTATGCTGCCATTTTTGTGCACAAGCTTTACTCCTCCTAGAAATCTAGGCTATAAACTTCAATCCTTTCACCTTCTCCCTTGAGCTGGCCGAACCTCTCAACCCATACTCATCATGCACCTTCAAGACCAACACAACTCCTAGGAGGGTCTTGTTTCACTCACCCATTGCTTCCGCTCCATCTATTTCTACTTTGATTCAAGAAGAACACATGAAAATGCCATCATTTGGTATCATGAGCTTTTGGTTCTTCAAGATGAGTAGCTTGTCTTTTTAAATTTTCAATTCTTCTTTATTTTCATCTTGTCATTTCAATTCCATAATTGTCTTGCTGTTTTTTACATTTTAAATTGTTCTTGGTGTGCTTATGGAAGATCCAACCGAAGCACATGTGTTCAATTGATCTTGAACATTTTCTTGTGCAATTGTGATAGGATTCCTTACACATTGAGTGGCTGTTTTCTTTTAGGAATTTTAGTCTTTATTGCTTTCTTATAATTGCTTCATTTTATGCTTTGAGTCTTTATTTTCTGAATCTATAAATGTTGTGTCAAGTCATGTGAATCCATAATTGTCATCAATTCTTAGTAGTCCTATTTTTTTTGGCTTGATTGTTTCTTGTTTTTGGGTCTCTTTAAGTTGCCTTAATCTGCTGTTATTTTTGATCCTTTGCTGCCTTTTTAATTTTAGTTTGAGTTCATAATTGTGTCTTAGTTCTTACACAATTTCCTTCTTACATTTCCTTTGTGTTAAATTTTGGTATCTTGCTGTTTTTTTTTCCAGTTTTCCAGATTTCCCCTGTTTCTATCTGTGCTGGCTGTTTTTGCTTGGGAAAATTATTTTTCCAGATAGGAAAATTTTGATTCTCTGGAATATGCAAGATTGAGGTGTTATAGAAAAGAAAAAAAAAGAATCAGGTCAAAAAAAGAAATAGAAAAAAAATGATAAATATTTTAAAAACAGTGTGCAAATCTGGGCGCTCCAGCTGGCGTAACTGAACACTGATTTTGCAAAATTTATTAAAAAAAAATGGCTCATGCGTTTTGGGTGAAATCTGTCCCAGAATTTAGTTGAGATCTTGAAATATTTGCATATCAATTTTCAGAGGCAAATCTGTAAAGGACAGCTCAGCATAAATTGGGGAAAATCACGTTTTCTGGCCACAACAGTTTTTCAGTGGTGCTGTTTTTGATTTTGAAATCAATTCTAGTGCTATTCTTAGGATTCAGTTTGTGTGCCTACCTTTCTTTGAATACCTTTATTTGCTTGTTTTATATTTCTTTGGAACTTTCTAGTTGTCACAATTTAACTCCATTTGGTGGTTCTGTTTTTCTAATTAATTTGTTTCTTGCTTTAATCCTTTGGCCTCTAAATTTGGTGCTGGAATTATTTCTCAATTGGTGCCTATTTGAGTAGAAATTTAACTTGAGTGAGGTCTAGCTTGTGTGATAGGTGCTGGATTGGAGAATTAATTTTCTAATTCTAAGAGGAGCCAAAGCAAGGGCAGCAAACAAAGATTACTCAAAAACACGACAAACACTTGGAGGGCCCAACAAAGAAAAGACAACCAAGGGAGTGCCAATAGCAAAACAAGGATCAACAAAGGGGGTTTTCTTAATCTTCTTTGTAACTTAACCTTGTTAATTACTCTTTAACTACGTGATTAGACGGTGAGTGTGTCTTCAAGGGCTCCAAGTGTCCAAGAAGCCTCACCTAGGGCCGACTAGTGTAGACCTTACTTGTTTTAGCATGTGTTAATTGTTTTAATTGCTTTCCTTGCTTAATTAGTTACGTTTGGTAATTGTTTTGTTTTGTTTAAGTTCGTTAATTCTTTTGCTTGGTTAATTAGCTAGTTTGCATTGTTTTCTTGCATCAAAATTTGATTTCTTCAACCTAATTGTGTTTTAAGTGGTTTACTAAGAGAAAGCTTTGTGTGAAGACATTGAGGGATAGTCTTTGGCTAAGGCAAGGCTTGGTATTTAAGTAGTCCATTGTGACTCACCTCCCTTACCTGGAAGACTACCTTCTTTGACTTCCCTAAATTTTCTCAAGGTAAAATATTTCTATACACAAAGGTCTAGTCATGTCTTCTCATTCCTTTAAATCTCTTAAAAGTGAGGTGAAATCCTTGAAATCTCTTTTGGAACAACTTTCCAAGAATATTCAATCAATTTCATCTAAACAATTGGAGAATGAGGCCAAAACTAATGAATTGACTAAATCAAAGGATGAGAAGTCTCACATTTCAAAAAAATTACCTTCTCATGCATCTATCTCTAAAAAGCATGATTCTTTTGGGGAGGGAAGACATAGAAGAGATAGAAAAGAACAAGAAAGCCCAAGAGAGGTTAGGGTAGACCTACCCCATTCCCATGGAAAAGAAAATATAGAAACTTGCCTAGATTGGGAAATGAGGGTAGAAAAATTGTTTGCTTCCCATAAAGAAAGAAAGGAAAGAAAGATACAAAAGAAAAGAGAGGAAGCCGAAAGGGAAGCTAAAGAAAAAGAAAAAGAAAAAGAAAAGCATGAGAAGACCCTTGAGAAACAAAAGGCGTGGGAGAATAGTGTTCCTTCTCACAAGGTCATTCAACAAGACAAAAGATTTAAAAATACCTTTGAAAATATACGTCTTGTTGAACAACCTAGCCTTTCCTTTTGTAAAGGAACACTTGCAAGCATAGTAACAAAAAAAGAGTCTTCAAAAGAAGCTTGCATAGATAAAGATAAAGTGGATTATTTCTCATATGTGCTAGGATATCACCAAGTGAATGTCAAGTTATTTACAAGCATCTACAAAAACAAATTTTTATGTGAAGTAGTGCCTAAAGAAACTTGTCATGTCCTATTGAGACAACCATTGCCAAGTGTGCAACTTCTCATAAACAATGGTTGTAACAGCGAGACTATCTTTACACATAAGAGAAAAATTCTTCATGAAGGAGAACTCATGGACCAAATTAGAGTTGATAAAACTCTAGAGCTTTTAAAAGGAAAACTTTTGTCACCCATGAGAAAAGATGTTCAAAGACATTACCCTAGATACATTTCTTGTTTTAAAAATACACCTAAGGTGATGTCTCATGAACTCTATACTCCTTTACCTTTTGCAAATGATCCTTGGGAAGACATAAACCTCAATTTTATCTTAGAGCTTCCTAGGACAACAAAAGGTTTTGATTCCATTTTTATGGATATGGATAATCTCTTCTATATAGAAGTGACAAGTCTTCATGGTTTATCTTCAAGCATAGTATTGGATAGAGCTCCAAAATTTGAAAACCATCATTTGAGGAATCTTTTAGAAAAACTTGAAATTAAGTTGTACTCTTCAAATTTTTATCCTCAAAAGAATGGTCAAAATAAAATTGAAAACATAGCTCTTTTTACTATGCCTAGAGAAATCATGAAAGACAATCACAATTCTTGGGATGAGTATCCTTTTGAGCATGCATACAATGGAGTAGTCCACAAGACTACTAATATTTCTACATTTGAAATTGCATGTGGACTTAATCCTCTTTCGCTTTTTAAGTTGTTACCCTTTCCTAAAGGTATTGTGCCTAAGGAAAAGGTAACCAATATTGAAAATTTTCAAATACATAAGAGGATTAGAGAACACATACAACCATCAAAAGAGAAATATTGTACAAAGTTGCCAAAAACAAAAGAAAAACAAAAATGGCAACTTCATACAATTAAGTTCTCTCCAATTGCTCACACTAACACCTTTACTTTGTTTGATGATTTCCATAGGTGGACGTTTGATCCGGGAGGACAAGCCTTGCCGAAACAATAGGCTGCTATCCGAGATCAAATCTGTAGATCTGAGGATAGATCTTCTCAAAGGAGGAGGAGATGATGGACACCATCCAGCCCCATCCATCCCCCCAGTTGAAGACAAAGCAAGGGATTTGAGGACAAATCCTTTTTTCAAGAGGGAGGGGATGATGGAGGAGGGCCAAGCACATCTAGCCAAGGAAGCCAAGGCCCAAACCAAGAAGACCGTCTAGGACCTCTCACAAGATCCATGGCTAAACATATCCAAGCACACATAGAAGAAGCCACGGATGGAAGAGAGAGATCCTTGTACATGTTTCATAAAGGCCCAAAGGGGGAGGGGGTGCTTAGTAGATTAGTGTAGTGTAGAAAGCAAAACTTGCTCACTTAGGGGTGTGCTATCAAAAAGGTGCCCTTAGCAATAGAAGGAGGGGTGTGCTAGCAAATAGGTGCCTTTAGCAAAAGAAGGAGGGGTGTACTATCAAATGTTGCATTTTTTACCTATCTTCTAGAATATTAGGATGATGGTGTGGTTTGACTAAAGTCAATACCCTAGGCAGCCCCACTTTTTGTATTTCCATCCCTACCCTTTAAGCTTGCTCACCAAGGCTCCTAAATCTATAAATAAGGAGGCCTACCTCATGTATTTTCAAGTTTATTTTGAGTAATGTTATGCTGCCATTTTTGTGCACAAGCTTTACTCCTCCTAGAAATCTAGGCTATAAACTTCAATCCTTTCACCTTCTCCCTTGAGCTGGCCGAACCTCTCAACCCATACTCATCATGCACCTTCAAGACCAACACAACTCCTAGGAGGGTCTTGTTTCACTCACCCATTGCTTCCGCTCCATCTATTTCTACTTTGATTCAAGAAGAACACATGAAAATGCCATCATCCTTCTTGTTAGTAATTATGGCTTTAAACTAGAGGGGGGTGAATTGTTTAAAGAGGTTTTCACAAACTTTTTGAAGCTAGAATGAGTTTATCTCAGAAACCAATTGATTAAGCAATTCAGTTAGTCAAAACAGTAAGCAAAACTGCACTGTCAGAAAAACAATCGGTTGTTTTTATCAGCAAACAACAAACAAACTGAATTTAAAGAGTAAGAGATAGAGAGATTGTACACAGTTGTTTATACTGGTTCACTCCAACCCAGAGCTACATCCAGTCTTCTCAGAACCCCTGAGGAAATCCACTAAGCAATCACTCCTTGATCACTTACACAACAACCAAGAGAATGACCTTGAAAACCTCAAGACACACACTCTCCTTGGTCAACACTAAGATTGCTGATCTTGAACCCCTCAAGAACACACAGCCATTCTCAGCAACAATACAGAAAAGAAATGTTTCAGCAGATACAGAGATTACACTTGTTACAGATGAAGATCTGAAATCAATACAAGTAGAATCCTATTCCAATACCTTGATCAATCTCTTTAGCTCTTAAGCAATCTCAGCACTTTTTAAAACTCTCCTAGTAAGACACTTTTTCAAAAGCATTCCCTCCTTTAAAAGAGATTTTCTAAATTATATAAAAGGAAGTTTGTTTATCAAATCTTAACAAACCCATAAAAGCTTTCAGAAAGATTGGTCAAAGCATTTAATGACTGGAGCGTATTCAGTTTCAAATCATTTAAAGCTTAGTCAAAGAAAACAGTTTTTCTGTTATGGTTCCAAAACAAACAATCGGTTGTTTCCTCGAATCAATCGGTTGTTTTGTCACTTAACAGTTTTCTCATTCAAAAACAGTTTTCAAACTTTCTCAAAACATCTAAGTATAAACAATCGGTTGTTTCGATAGAACAATCGGTTGTTTCAACTTAGTTTGAAAAACACTTTTGTTTTATAAAAAACTGAGATGCTAATTGCTTTGAGATTTAATCTAAGGTTGGATTACACTTTAAACTACCCCAGAACAAAACAACAAAGCAGCACAGCAGCAGCAAGCAAGCAAAAGCTTCATCATCCTTCAAAGGATTTGGATTCTTCAAAACCTTGAACACCACTTGGTTCAACAATCTCCCCCTATTTGATGAAGACAAATCCCTGGTGCTTGTGTTGTACTGATTAAATCTGAAGCAGTTCCTGCAAAGAAAACATTTGTACTACCCAAAGCTTCTTACAGCAGCAAGTTAGATTATACCTCTTTTAACAAAAAAATTCAATCGGTTGTTTACACTAAACAATCGATTGTTTCTATCAGCAGCAGCAGAAAACACTTTTATACTCAGAGATTTAAACATTTTTATGCATATAAGATACAGATATACAAGTACCAATAATTCTCCCCCTATTTGTCTTCACAAATAGATTTTAACATGTACCAAACACAGATTTTAAGAAAGATTATTTAGATCAAGAATACCTAACTCATTTCTTAAGAAGAAAAGCCTCTCTTTTGGCAAAGGCTTTGTGAAGATGTCAGCTAGCTGCAGTTTGGTCTCCACAAACTTCACTTCACAATTCCCATTTTGCACATGATCTCTGATGAAATGATGTCTTATTTCAATATGTTTGGTCCTTGAGTGCTGGATTTGATTTTTGGTAAGATTGATTGCACTTGTGTTATCACACATCAAAGAAACTTTGCTGATTTGTACACCAAAATCTGCAAGTTATTGTTTGAGCCATAGGATCTGTGCACAGCAGCTACCAACAGCTATATATTCTGCCTCAGCAGTAGAGAGAGCAACACATGCTTGTTTCTTGCTATGCCATGAGATTAGGCTAGAGCCAAGAAGGTGACAAGTGCCACTTGTGCTTTTTCTATCTAGCTTGCAACCTGCGAAATCAGAATCTGAATAACCAATTAAATGTATTGGAGAATGAGAGGGATACCATAATCCTACAGATGATGTTCCTTTGAGATATTTCAGAATTCTCTTTGCAGCTTTGAAGTGTGACTCTTTAGGATTTGCTTGAAATCTTGCACATAGACATACCGCAAACATGATGTCCGGTCTACTTGCTGTTAGATAAAGCAATGATCCAATCAATCCTCTGAATTTTGTTTGATCTATACTCTTTCCAGCAGAATCTGCATCCATGTAGCAGCTTGATGGCATTGGAGTGCTTGCCTCTTTGCAATTATCCATTTCAAACTTTTTGAGAATCTCCTTGCAATACTTTGATTGACTTAAGAAGATCTCATCCTTTGTTTGTTTAACCTGCAATCCAAGAAAGAAAGATAGTTCTCCCATCATAGACATTTCAAACTCACCTTTCATAGCAGCCACAAATTCTTCACACAACCTATCTTGTGTAGCACCAAAGATGATGTCATCAACATATATTTGCACTAGAATTATTTCTGCATGTGACTTCTTGATGAAGAGAGTCTTGTCTATCATTCCTCTTTCATTGCCAAGAGATAGCAGAAAGTTGCTAAGCCTCTCATACCACTGCCTTGGAGCTTGTTTCAGTCCATACAAAGCTTTCTTCAACTTGAAGACATGGTTGGGATACTTGTGGTCTTCAAAACCCGGTTGTTGATCTACATAGATTTCCTCATTGATGTAGCCATTCAAGAAGGCACTTTTTACATCCATTTGGAAGAGTTTAAAACCATTCATACATGCAAAAGCCAGCAGCAGCCTCACAGCCTCCAATCTAGCCACAGGAGCAAAGGTTTCACCATAGTCTAAGCCCTCTTCTTGATTGTAGCCCTTGGCAACTAGCCTTGCTTTGTTTCTTGTGATCACTCCTTCCTCATCTAGCTTGTTCCTGAAAACCCATTTTGCACCAATAATATTCATTTCATTAGTTCTAGGAACAAGAAACCATACCTCATTTCTTTCGAATTGATTTAGCTCTTCTTGCATAACTTCAACCCACTTCTCATCCTTGAGAGCTTCTTCAATTGACCTTGGTTCAATTTGAGAGACAAAAGCTGTGTGTCTGCAGAAGTTTGAAATGGAGCTACGTGTGGAGACACCTTCCTTTATCTGCCCTATGATGTTATCCACTGACAGATCTCTGGGAATTCTCCACTCTTTGGGCAGCTCACTCTGTTGCAGAATTTCAATCGGTTGTTTCTGCGAATCAACCGGTTGTTTTTCTGCACAGATTTCCAGCTTCTCTAAACTGATGCTCTGTTCATCTTCCTCAGCACTGATCTTTAGGTTCTCACTGATTCTGTGATCTACCTCATCAAAGACTACATGAACTGATTCTTCTACAGTCATCAACCTTTTGTTGTAGACTCTATAAGCATGGCTTGTGAGGGAATAACCAATGAAAATGCCAAGGTCAGCTTTCTCATCAAATTTTCCCAAGCTTTCCTTTCCATTGTTGAGAACAAAACAGTTACAGCCAAAGACTTTGAGGTGACTGATGTTAGGCTTTCTTCCATTGAAAAGTTCATATGGAGTTTTCTTCAAAATGGGCCTTATAAGCACCCTATTCATCACATAACAAGAGGTACTCACTGCATCTGCCCAAAAATACTTAGGAAGTGAAGATTCACTAAGCATTGTCCTTGCAAGCTCTTAAAGAGACCTGTTCTTCCTCTCTACAACTCCATTTTGTTGTGGTGTTCTTGGAGCAGAGAAATTGTGTAGGATTCCCAACTTCTCACAGAACTTGACAAACTTCTCATTTTGGAATTCTCCTCCATGGTCACTCCTTATTGAGCCTATGCTGCTGCCCTTTGTGTTTTGAAGTCTTCTTGCTAGCTTTTTGAATGCAGCAAGGGCATCACTTTTTGATTCCAAGAACAAGGTCCAAGTGTACCTAGAGAAATCATCAACAATAACAAGAGCATAATAATTTCCACCAAGACTCATAGTTCTAGAGGGTCCAAAGAGATCCATGTGAAGGAGTTCAAGAGGTCTCAATGAAGAGACAACATTTTTGGTTTTAAAAGAATTTTTCACTTGTTTCCCTTTTTGGCAAGCTTCACAAATGTGATCCCTCTCAAACTTGAGTTTTGGCAGCCCAATCACAAGATCTTTTGATATAAGCTTGTTCAAATGATTCATGTGAATATGAGCAATTCTTTTATGCCAAAGCCAAGATTCATCTTGCTTGGATAGAAGACATCCAATTGAACATGGTGAAGAGATATCTAGAAGATACACATTATTAACTCTCTTACCTACCAACATTACCTCTTTAGTGTTGGGTAGACAGATTTCACATGTGTTTGCCTTGAACATCACTTGATACCCCTTGTCACACAGTTGGCTAATACTCAGCAGATTATGCTTTAGGCCTTCAACAAAGAGCACATCATGAATCACCAAGATGTTCTCATCTCCTATGGATCCTCTTCCAAGTATTCTTCCTTTGTTGTTATCTCCATAGGTGACATGACCCTCTTGCTTGAAGGATATTCTTAGGAACTTTGATTTGTCCCCTGTCATATGCTTGGAGCATCCACTGTCCAAGTACCAAAGCTGCTTTCTTTCCTCCAAGTTTTCCTACAAAGAAAATTCTCAAGTACATAGGTTTGGTCCCCTTATGAATGAGGGTTCATCTGGTGTATACTCATCAACACAATCTTTATTTTTCTTGGGAATCCACTTCATAAGCCCTTTAGGAACAACATGTTTTCTGATTTTACAGAATTGCACAGAATGACCTCTTTTCATGCAATAGAAGCATGTAACAATCGATTGTTTCGATGGTCCAATCGATTGTTTTTCTGGCTTTTTTGAAAAAGTTTTTGAAAATCTATCTTGCTGGTTTTGTGGATTAAAACCCAATCCTGATTTTCCAAAAACACACTTTTGAGATGCAAGCACACTTTCAAAGTTGGATTGGCCTTTAGAAAGCTTATCCACTGTTTTAACAAGATAGTGGACCTTCTTTTCAAGATTTTCGCAATTTTCACAAACTAGAGTGTCACACTTGCAAGAGAAGTTTTTGTAAATGATTTCCATATTTTCAAAATCCATTTTTGAATTTTCTAAATCCTCCTCCAGTGCTTTTACTCTGTTTTCAAGCCAGCTATTCTTTTCTTTCAATCAATTGTTTAAGAGAGCCAATCGGTTCGCTTCTTCATGTGTTTCTTGAAAGGCTTGAAGCAATTGACCATAATTTTCAGAGTTTGAAGAGTTTGATGAACTTACACTACATGAGTCATCCTCCCTTCTAGCCATTAAGCAAAGATTGAGGCTTTTCTTATTTTGTCTTTTCTTCCTTCTTGCTTGACTCTTTGTCATTGCTTCCTTTGGTTCATGAGCAGCCTTGAGAGTCTCCCACATTTCCTTAGCAGTTTTGCACTTTGATATCCTGAAAAATTCATTAGTATCTAGTGCAGAAGCTATAATGTTTTGAGCAGACCTATCAAGCTGAGCCATCTTACATTCATCATCTGTCCATTTGGACAAAGGTTTTATAGTAAAGGAATTATTCTTTTTGAACTTTGGAATGTAAGGACCATTCTCAATTGAGTCCCAAATTCTTTGATCAATTGATTCAATAAAGATTTTCATTCTTGCTTCCCAAAACTTATAATTCAATCCACAGAATAAAGGTGGTTTGTAGATTGAAGCACCCTCCTCAAAAGATAGTTTTCCAGCCATAAAAAAAAAAAAATTAAATCAACTTGAATAACTTTCAAGAACCAAGCTCTTGATGCCAATTGTTAGTAATTATGGCTTTAAACTAGAGGGAGGGTGAATTGTTTAAAGAGGTTTTCGCAAACTTTTTGAAGCTAGAATGAGTTTATCTCAGAAACCAATTGATTAAGCAATTTAGTTAGTCAAAACAGTAAGCAAAACTGCACTGTCAGAAAAACAATCGGTTGTTTCTTCGAAACAATCGGTTGTTTTTATCAGCAAACAACAAACAAACTGAATTTAAAGAGTAAGAGATAGAGAGATTGTACACAATTGTTTATACTGGTTCACTCCAACCCAGAGCTACATCCAGTCTTCTCAGAACCCCTGAGGAAATCCACTAAGCAATTACTCCTTGATCACTTACACAACAACCAAGAGAATGACCTTGACAACCTCAAGACACACATTCTCCTTGGTCAACACTAAGATTGCTGATCTTGAACCCCTCAAGAACACACAGCCATTCTCAGCAACAATACAGAAAAGAAATGTTTCAGCAGATACAGAGTGATCCCGCCGCGGACTCGAGCGTGGATGGGCTCCGCGTTCCTCCCGCGTCCGTGTCTGTTCCTCCGGTTGGCTTCCCTTCGAACGAAGCAAATGGTTCCTGCAAACACAGAGGGGCGCTATAGCGGCCGGTGTAGCTCCGACGCTCAAGTCAGTTTGGGCAAGGAAACATCAAGAACTCTCTTTGTCTAATTTCTGGGTTACGTATCTCATACCTGGTTCGGCGTTCTTCTTCCTCATATAAACCCACGTCGCCCCCTACTGGCTACCTCTAGGGCCACTTGATTGCTCTGCACCGCCGCTGTCTACCCCCCAGGCCTACCTTGCGTGCAGGCCTTCCTCACTTGAGTGCAAAGTCTGACAGGGGAGGCTGCGTGGGTACCTCTGTACCCCTCGATTTCTGTGCCTATCTGCCCTACCTATTCTCTGGGAACATCTTCACGGTCCACGTGGCAGGCATGAAACCCCACTGGGAGACTCTAACCTTGGTGGGTTCTTGTCCCAGCAGGATTCTGCACCTAACTGCGTCTTCTCATCTTCATGCGTGGTCGTCTCGCGACTAAGGCCACTCCCTGCCTCTGGGCGCTTTACTGATCATTGGTCGCGTTGTTCACATCGCGCGGCTGATGTCACCTCGACACACCGATGACCGAGGTATCTCTCATCCTGGTTGATGTCTGATGGCGCTTCTTCACGTTGTCGTGCTCTGCTTATGGAATCAGGCGAGGTCCTTGAGTAACGTTCTCGCTGGGAGCCTGGGTCCCAGTTTAACACGTGTTGGCAAGGAACCCCCGACGACTGATCACTCTGCATGCACCGATGACTGATCACTCTGCATGCACCGATGACTGATCACTCTGCATGCACCGATGACTGATCACTCTGCATGCACCGATGATTGATCACTCTGCATGCACCGATGACTGATCGGTGCTTCATCACTTCTCGCACTCTGCTTCCAGGCGCTCATGTAGGAACTGATCTTCTGGTGGTGGTCACTCGGTAGCTGACCACTGATCTCCGTTCTTGAATGATCTCCACCCCGGTTCATCTGCTATCTCATGCCACGCGTTGCTCTATGACTGGCCAACGTGGTCATCTGCTGCTGACGTCATCGGATACCGATGAAGATCTGAAATCAATACAAGTAGAATCCTATTCCAATACCTTGATCAATCTCTTTAGCTCTTAAGCAATCTCAGCACTTTTTAAAACTCTCTTAGTAAGAGACTTTTTCAAAAGCATTCCCTCCTTTAAAAGAGATTTTCTAAATTATATAAAAGGAAGTTTGTTTATCAAATCTTAACAAACCCATAAAAGCTTTCAGAAAGATTGGTCAAAGCATTTAATGACTGGAGCGTATTCAGTTTCAAATCATTTAAAGCTTAGTCAAAGAAAACAGTTTTTCTGTTATGGTTCCAAAACAAACAATCGGTTGTTTCCTCGAATCAATCGGTTGTTTTGTCACTTAACAGTTTTTTCCATTCAAAAACAGTTTTCAAACTTTCTCAAAACATCTAAGTATAAACAATCGGTTGTTTCGATAGAACAATCGGTTGTTTCAACTTAGTTTGAAAAACATGTTTGTTTTATCAAAAACTGAGATGCTAATTGCTTTGAGATTTAATCTAAGGTTGGATTACACTTTAAACTACCCCAGAACAAAACAACAAAGCAGCACAGCAGTAGCAAGCAAGCAAAAGCTTCATCATCCTTCAAAGGATTTGGATTCTTCAAAACCTTGAACACCACTTGGTTCAACACTTCTAGTGCTTAGGAAAAATAGTTTGTTTGCCAATAGGGATAAGTGTACCTTTTGTGTAGATAGTGTAGTTTTCTTAGGTTTCATAGTCAACCAAAAGGGGGTGCATGTTGACCCCGAGAAAATCAAAGCCATCCAAGAGTGGCCCACTCCACAAAATGTAAGTGATGTAAGAAGTTTCCATGGGTTAGCTAGCTTTTATAGAAGGTTTGTGCCTAATTTTTCAAGTCTAGCTTCTCCTTTGAATGAACTTGTGAAAAAAAAAATGTTGCATTTTGTTGGAATGATAAGCATGAGCAAGCCTTCCAAAGGCTAAAAGCTCAACTCACCAATGCACCAATTCTAGCTCTCCCAAATTTTTTCAAAACTTTTGAGATAGAATGTGATGCATCGGGAGTAGGCATAGGTGCGGTATTATTGCAAGGTGGTCACCCCATTGCATATTTTAGCGAAAAACTCCATGGTGCCACCCTCAATTACCCCACCTATGACAAAGAGCTTTATGCTCTTGTGAGAGCCCTAAAGACTTGGGAACACTACCTTATGACCAAAGAATTTGTAATCCATAGTGATCACGAGTCTTTAAAATATCTAAAGGGCCAACACAAGCTCAATAAGAGACATGCTAAATGGATGGAATTTCTTGAACAATTTCCTTATGTAATCAAGTACAAGAAAGGAAGCACCAATATAGTGGTCGATGCTCTTTCAAGATGGCACACACTCTTTTCAAAATTGGGTGCTCAAATTCTTGGATTTGATCACATAAGAGAGCTTTATCAAGATGATCAATAATTTTCATCCATCTATGCCCAATGTCAACATAGAGCGCAAGGAGGTTACTATGTGTCCGAGGGATATCTTTTTAAAGAAGGAAAACTTTGCATTCCCCAAGACACACATAGGAAACTCCTTGTAAGAGAATCACATGAGGGGGGACTCATGGGCCATTTTGGAGTTGATAAGACTCTAGACATTTTGAAAGTAAAATTTTGTTGGCCACACATGAGGAAAGATGTCCAAAGACATTGTTCTAGATGCATAGCATGTTTGAAAGCAAAATCTAGAGTAATGCCTCATGGACTCTACACTCCCTTGTCGATTGCAAATGCTCCTTGGGAAGACATTAGCATGGATTTCATTTTTGGACTCCCTAGGATTGCAAGAGGCCATGACTCTATCTTTGTGGTAGTAGACCGTTTTAGCAAAATGTCCCATTTTATTCCATGCTCAAAATATTTCTAGGCTCTTCTTTAGAGAAGTGGTGAAACTCCATGGTATACCTAGAAGTATAGTGTCTGATAGAGATCCCAAGTTTATAAGCCACTTTTGAAAAACTCTTTGGAGTAAACTTGGAACAAGACTACAATTTTCCACTTCTTGTCATCCTCAAACGGATGGTCAAACCGAAGTAGTCAATAGATCTCTAGGAACTATGCTTAGGGCTATCATGAAGGGAAACCACAAGTCTTGGGATGAGCACCTTCCCCACATTGAGTTTGCTTATAATAGAGTAGTCCACAAGACTACTAATGCTTCTCCTTTTGAAGTAGTATATGGATTTAATCCTCTCACACCTATGGACTTGTTACCCCTTCCTAATCCACAAGATTTTGTGCATAAGGAAGGAGCAATCAAGGCCGATTTTGTTAAGAAAATTCATGAGAAGGTTAAACTTCAAATACAACAACAAAATGAGAAGTATGCAAAATACCACAATAAGGGGAAGAGAGAAATGATTTTTGAGGAAGGAGACTTAGTTTGGCTTCATCTTCGAAAAGATAGATTTCCCACTCAAAGGAAGTCCAAACTAAGTCCCCGAGGAGATGGACCCTTTCAAGTCCTCAAGAGAGTCAACAACAATGCATACAAGTTGGACCTACCTCTTGAATATGGAGTGCATGACATATTTAATGTAATTGACCTATCTCCATTTGTAGGTACCAATGAAGACTTGGATTTGAGGACAAATCCTTTCCAAGGGGGAGGGGATGATGGAGAGAGGCCAAGCTCACCCCACCATGAAAGCCAAGGGCAAAGACTAGACCGTCTAGAACCACATGGAGAGCGTCTAGCACAAGACAAGGGGGAGCTACATGAGGAGCGTCTAGGAGGGAGCCTAGACCATCTAGGACCTCTCACAAGGTCCATGGCCTAGCACATTCACGCCTAAATGAGTCAAGCCACGGATGGGAGGGAGAAGACCTTGTACATGCTACTTGGAGGCCCATTAGGGGTAGCTTAGTAGATTAGTGTAGTGTAGAAAGCAAAACTTGCTCACTTTTTGATTTACCCTAGCTTGGTGCTCACGTTGGAACATTCTAGCACCTAGGGCTGGCCATGTATGAGTGTGTGTGTTCCATGTGACCAAAATTACATTACATTTGTGGCACATTTCATTAGAATTAGGTTAAGCTTGGTGGTCACCCTTTAGCTTATAAAAAAGGGTAGCCTACACCTTGTATTTTCAAGATTAATATGAGTAAAGTTATGCTGCCAAATTTGTGCCAAGCTTTGCTCTCTCCTAGCTTCTAGGAATTGATCTTCATTTCCCTTCACCTCACCAAGGGTTGGCCGAACCTCCCTACTCTCATACACTTCATGCACCTTCAAGATCACCATCACTCCTAGGAGGGTCTTGCTCATTTCAACCATTGCTTCTGCACCATCTTCAACATCCAAGGAGAGCTCAACATGTGAAGGCCATCACTCAAGACGAGAAGGGGAGTCTGCATGGTGACCACCCAACCTCCAGGTGGGAGGTGTGATAACCCTGACATGCCCCGAGGAGACATCGGGGCCACGCGAGCAGAGGTCGCCCGGGAGAGGCGACCTGAACCGGTAGAGGAGGTGGTGGAGAAGGAGATTGGGGGCAGGATTTTTAAACTTGGAAAGTCCCTGCCTCAAGAGACCCAGGACCAAGTGGTAGGAGTGATAGAGCGACCCATGGATGCCTTCGCTTGGTCTGCTTCTGACATGCCAGGAATTGACCTTGATTTCCTGTGTCATTGCCTGGCGCTAGATCCCCAAGTCAGACCAGTCCGCCAGAGGAGGAAGAAGTTCAACGAAGAGCGAAGGCAGGTGGTCAGGGAGGAGATGCAAAAGTTACTCAAGGCAGGCCACGTACGGGAAATCCAGTATCCTGAGTGGCTAGCGAACGTCGTATTGGTAAAGAAGGCCAATGGAAAATGGAGGATGTGCGTAGACTTCACAGATCTCAACAAGGCATGCCCGAAGGACTCCTACCCTCTGCCCAACATTGATGCGTTGGTAGATAACGCCTCGGGGTGCAAGCTGCTCAGTTTCTTGGATGCCTTCTCTAGATATAATCAGATCAAGATGCACCCGATGGACGAATGCAAGACTGCGTTCATGACTGAGCTGTCTTGCTACTGCTACACCGTCATGCCATTCAGGTTAAAGAATGCGGGTGCCACTTATCAGAGGCTGATGGACAAGGTCCTTGCGCCTATGTTGGGACGCAATGTACAAGCCTATGTGGATGACATGGTGGTGACGTCCCAGGCACGAGATCAGCATGTCGCTGACTTGGAGGAGCTATTTGATACCATAGCCAAGTACAGGTTGAAGCTGAATCCTGAAAAGTGCGTCTTCGGAGTAGAGGCAGGAAAATTCCTTGGTTTCCTCCTTACGGAACGGGGGATTGAGGCCAACCCAGACAAGTGCGCGGCAATCATTGTAAGGACCTGAAAAATTTCTTGGAATAAAAGAGTATATTTTAAATAAATTCTAAATATGTTTTATTTAAGTTAAAAAGGAAGGAAAGTGCAGTCTAGAAAACGATAAGAGTTCTTTGTTAATACATAATCGCCGGTCGCCTAGACTGCATGTCGTCGCCAGGGCGCGAGGCATGCAGGCGTCGCCAGGGCAAGATACATGCGGGCATCATCAGGGGGAGACATCGGTCGTTCGCAAGGGAGAGGTCATCGGTGGATTGCCTTCGCGCGAGAGGTCCTCAGTGGATAGCCTTCGCGCGAGAGGTCCTCAGTGGATAGTCTTCGCGCGAGAGGTCATCGGTGGATTGTCTTCGCGCGAGAGGTCATCGGTGGATTGTCTTCACGCGAGAGGTCATCGGTGGATTGTCTTCGCGTGAGAGGTCATCGGTGGATAGCCTTCGCGCGAGAGGTCATCGGTGGATGGCCTTCGCGCGAGAGGTCATCGGTGGATGGCCTTCGCACGAGAGGTCATCGGTGGATAGCCTTCGCGGGAGAGGTCATCGGTGGATAGACTTCGCGCCTGTGGTCATCGGTGAAAGGTCATCGCGCGACGTCGAGTTACACACAGAGAAGGTGGGACCCAGACTTCCAGCATGGAACGTCCTGCACGCGCGCCACGTAGACAAAAAGAGTGGTTCAGAATAGTGACCTCAGAGTGTTAGCCTGCGCAGAGGCACGCTCAGTAGTACTGTTCAGGGAGTGGTTGGCCTGCGCAAGAGACAACTGTAGTCGTACTGTTCAGGGAAACGTACACTCAGACTTCTCTGCAGAGTGGGTGTGGCAGCTGCTTTTGATGGATAAGTTGGTTTAAGATGCAGAGACCCACTGCTGAGAGAAAAAAAAACGTTGCAGCATTCAAAGAGAGAAAGAGTGAGTTACCTCCCTTCTCCTCCAGATATCTCCTTCGCGCCGCGATTCTAGCATCTTCACGCAAGAGTACGACGAGAGGCAGCACCATTAGAGCACCTGGGAGGTTCTCTGCAAGTCCTTCAACCAGACGCAAAAACAGAGCCAAGGCGTTGTTCAAGCTTCGTTGGGTTTCGGAGCTCCTGGTGTTTTGCGCAAGTCCAGGTAAGGGAAGCTAGACTTCATTTTCAATACAAGCCATAGTTTAGCTATTTCTGAAGTGAGGGCGACGTGGTCGCCGGTTTTCGTTTTCATCTTTGTAAAATGCTCTGTGCTATGTGTTTGGGCGACGTGGTCGCCGGTTTTAAATGCAGACTTCGAAATACCTTGTTTTTGAACCAGATCGCCGGTTTTGGCGTTATTTACGAACTCCCTGTTTTTGATGTTGCTTTGAAACGGTATGAGATTTAAATGAGATATTCGAAAATAAGAACCTTGGAGTGAGCTTTTGCTGTGATTGAAATCTTTCATTTAAGTGTTGTATGATGTGTTGAATGCTGTGGATGTGGGATCAATGCATAGTATTTTCAGGAAAGAAAATACCGTGTAAGATCGTGTAGGATGTGCATTGATCGGTGATGTCTATAATGAGATTATCCTGACTCTCCTGGGATAATGAATTCACATAGATGAAGTTATTCAGGCGTTGAGAGTCGAAGGAGGTTCATATGAATGGGTGTCTCGTGTGAACAAGACGAGCTCGGCCTGTTATATGGATTAACCCTGTCATACAGTGAGAATGATGAACTTGAGATTGAGATTGTGTTGATGCGCATAGCTGGTAAACATTACAGCTGTTTAGTATGACAGGTGCAGAATCTTTGAGTCTAGTCAATGCACGAGTCTTTCGAAAGTAGTGTCAAGTGTCTTGTGTGCTGGGTCAGTGGTGGTCTGACATGTGAAATGAGGAACTTGAAATTTATAGACACTTGATGCAGTTTTGTGAAATAGAATAACTCTTGAGAATATTGTGAAATGTGTGATTTCTGGACGATCAGGTGAAGGGTATTGAGAAAATCTATAGCTTTACGTGAATATCTTGAAAATTGCTTACCCTGATTTTAATGTTCTTATTTAAACTCTCTTTAAAATATCTAGCTTACCCTGCGTGTTTTGCTCGTTGGCTGTCTTTCTCTTTAAACTGTGATGATCGTGTATAACTTACACGGGAGCAGATGATCTTCTAGGATGTAGAGCTCCTTAGTGAGTGGTCGCCGAGGAAGAGATCGCCGATTTTCTATCTCTTGGTGGTGATCGCCGGATTTATGTCCTGCTAGCAGATCGCCTGTTTGGGCCTTCTGTTACCAGATCGCCGGTTCATGTGTGGAGACCGCCGGTCTTGTTGTATTTGATTGAATTTCGTTAAATTTTGAAAACATTTGGCTGGTTATGTATTAAACTCCCTAAGAGGAGCAACTTCATTACTTATATATATATTATCATTCTTCAATATTATTTGTTCACCTTTATTTTCATTATACATGTATGTATGGCTTTATTTTGGCGGGATGTTACATTAATGGTATCAGAGCAGTTCGTCCTTAGGATGACCTGAGGGCTGTGGATCCATTGTGTTTCTTCTGCTCATAAAATCTATTTGAGTTTTAAATAACAACTATAGTGAAAGGTTTTCAAAACGTTTTTGGTATTGAAATTTTGTGTGTGCTTTAGTGAATGTATGCCATAATTGAAAATCTTGGTATTAAGAATGAGAGGATCTTGATAAAGTAATGAGGGTGCACACTCATGACTGGATCGAGATGATTCTTAATCTTAATTCCAAAGGTTTGATGTTTAGCCTACATTGAATTCTGGTGTGATTTATTGAGTGCTCTTGTAATTGCCTGAAAGTGGTTGTTTGGATTGATGATTGTACACCAGTAACTGTTCTGGTGTTTTGTTTGAAGTTATAAGTATTATGATTCTGTTGATGAGCTCAAATTCTTAATGATTTTGAGATGCTGACCTTTGTAAGGTCTATATGTTACCTCCTGAATGAATTGATTCCTGATCGATCTCATTCTTGTAGTTGTAGGGAATATAGAAACCCATAGTTTCAAAATCTGAAACGAATAGTGATGGCAAGTAAACCTCCTACCCCTCCCCAACCTTCTTCTGAAATGGGCCAGATTGCCAAGGCTATAGAGATGATGGCAAATGCTATCCAACAACAGAATACGGTAATGGCTCAGATTCTTCAGGCTGTAATGCATCATTGGGAAACTGCTCGGTCGGATGGAACAGCTTCCCACGTCGGTCAGCCTCAGGAACGGATGGGACTGACCGAGTTCATGAGGCACAACCCACCCAAGCTCAGTGGGAATGCTACCCCTGATCAAGCAGATCCGTGGATCAGGGAGTTTCATGCCTTAGTAGGGAAGGCAAAGGTGGTGGAGACCCTGGAGAGGAGTGATTCCAGAGTAATCAGACCACGCCCAAGGGGTCCCTCCAGTGGGAAGGCCAAGGTACAGCACCCACGACGCAAGCCTTATGCGAGACCTCCACCACATCGGGTGGGAACAACGTCATCCCAGTTTCAGCAGCGGCAACCTTGGAAACCCAAGTGTTTCCATTGTGGTGGACCACACACGCCCAACGTGTGCCCCAAGAAGGCTTCAGAGAGAAGGTGTTTTGCCTGCCAAAAGACAGGGCACGTTGCTAGAGAATGCCCTAGCAGGAATGGGGCGACCCAACCCAGTGGCTCCCAGCAGATGAGAAACGAAGGCAGCAGACCTCAGGCGACAGGGAGAGTGTTTGCCATGTCTGGAGCAGAAGCATCTCAGTCAGGTAACCTCGTACAAGGTGTTTGTTTTATAGCTGGTAGAGGTGTAAAAGCTTTGTTTGATTCTGGAGCGACACACTCCTTTGTGTCAAGCCTGTGTGTAGCCGAGTTGGGCCTTCTAGTGAAGGGGTTACCTTTCGAACTGATGGTCTCTACACCTGCGTCAGGACAGGTGTTGACCTCTACAGTTTGCCCCGAATGTCCAGTGATAGTAGAGGGACGCAGATTCAAAGTGAACTTGATCTGCCTACCTCTTCAGGACCTGGATGTTATCCTGGGAATGGATTGGCTAGCTGCCAATCACGTTCTCATAGACTGCGGTAGTCAGAAGATAACGTTTCCAGACCTCCAAGGGTCAGATGTAATACCTGCTCAGCAAGGGCAGTCGGAGTTGGAAGAAGGGGCGAGGTGCTTCGTGATGCTAGCTCGGTTGGAAGTGATGAATGAAGGGGACGTAAGCAGAATACACGTGGTGAAAGATTTCACGGATGTATTTCCAGAAGAAGTACCTGGGTTACCCCCTAAGAGAGAAGTGGAATTCTCTATTGACTTGGTACCTGGAGCTGGACCAGTGTCAATGGCACCTTACAGGATGGCACCAGTCGAGTTAGTAGAGTTAAAGAAGCAAGTGGAAGAGTTGCTGGAGAAACAATTCATCAGACCCAGTGTATCTCCATAGGGGGCTCCAGTGCTCCTAGTCAAGAAGAAGGATGGAGGGTCTCGGCTGTGTATAGATTACAGGCAGTTGAACAAGTTGACCATCAAGAACAAGTACCCCCTGCCTAGGATTGATGATTTGATGGATCAAATACATGGGGCCTCGGTGTTCTCCAAGATTGATCTGAGATCGGGGTAACACCAAATTTTGGTAAAAGCTGAAGATGTTCAAAAGACAGCTTTTAGGTCTCGGTATGGGCACTATGAGTATGTAGTGATGCCGTTTGGAGTCACCAATGCTCCAGCCCTGTTCATGGACTACATGAATAGGATTTTTTGCCCTTTCTTGGATAAGTTTGTGGTGGTCTTCATAGACGACATCCTCATTTATTCAAGGACCGAGGAAGAGCATGAGGGACACCTGAAGACAGTATTGGAGATACTGAGGGAGAAGCAACTCTATGCCAAGTTCTCTAAGTGCGAGTTCTGGCTGAAGGAAGTCAACTTCTTAGGACACGTGATATCTGCCCAGGGGATCTCGGTGGATCCAGCCAAGGTAGAGGCAGTGCTGCAGTGGGAACGTCCAAAGACAGTCACCGAGATAAGGAGCTTTGTGGGGTTGGTAGGCTACTATCGGAGGTTTATTGAGGACTTTTCCAAGGTAGTGGCTCCCTTAACACAGCTGACCCGCAAGGATCAACCTTTTGCTTGGACCGACCGATGTGAGCAGAGCTTCATGGAATTAAAGGAGAGGTTGACTAGTGCTCCAGTGCTGGTGATCCCCGAGGTAGGAAGACCTTTTGATGTCTTCTGTGACGCTTCACATCAGGGCTTGGGATGTGTTTTGATGCAAGAGAAGAGAGTGGTTGCATATGCTTCAAGGCAACTCAAGATTCATGAGAGAAACTACCCCACGCATGATTTGGAGTTGGCGGCTGTGGTATTTGCCTTGAAGATCTGGAGGCACTATTTATATGGAGCTCGGTTCCAGGTGTTCAGTGACCATAAGAGCCTGAAATACCTGTTCGATCAGAAGGAACTAAACATGAGACAAAGAAGGTGGATGGAGTTTCTAAAGGACTACGATTTTCAACTCATGTATCATCCAGGGAAGGCCAATGTAGTGGCAGATGCCTTGAGTAGAAAATCAGTACAAGTAGCCACCATGATGATGGAAGAGTAGAAACTGATCGAGCAATTCAGAGATTTAAACCTTGGGGTAGAGTTCCACGTAAATCACATTAGTTGTAGTAAGCTGGCTATAACTAATGACTTCCTTGGAATGATAAAGGATAAGCAGTTGGAAGACCCTAGTCTGAAGCGTACTGTGGAGTCACTAGGGACCGACCAGGCTAGAGACTTTGTGATGGGCGATGATGGGATCTTGAGATTTAATGGTAGGATTTGCATCCCTGCAAATGGAGAATTGAAGAAGATGATCCTAGATGAAGGTCACAAGAGTCGCCTTAACCTTCATCCAGGCATGAACAAGATGTACCATGACTTGAAGGAGTCATTTTGGTGGTCGGGCATGAAGAGAGACATCGCCCAGTATGTTGCAACCTGCTTAACGTGTCAGAAGGCGAAGGTAGAGCATCAAAGACCTGGCGGGCTGTTGCAGCAACTGGATATCCCTGAGTGGAAATGGGACAGCATCGCCACGGATTTTGTCACCCATTTACCCAGATCGGTAAAGGGTCATGATGCAATCTGGGTTATCATTGATAGGCTGACGAAGAGTGCCCACTTCCTTCCAGTGAATATGAAGATGCCTATGGCCAAGCTGGCACAGTTATACATCCAAGAAATAGTGAGGTTGCATGGAGTGCCTTCCAGCATCGTTTCAGATAGAGATCCCAGGTTCACTTCACGGTTTTGGCAGACCTTGCAAGAGTGCTTGGGAACTAAGTTGAGGATGAGCTCTGCATATCACCCCCAAACAGATGGTCAGTCAGAGAAAACGATCCAATCCTTGGAAGATCTGCTGAGGACGTGCGTCTTGGATCAATTGGGAAGTTGGGACGAGGTGTTGCCACTAGTGGAGTTTACCTATAATAATAGCTACCACGCCAGTATTGGGATGGCACCATATGAAGCCCTGTATGGGAGGAAATGCAGAACTCCCTTATGTTGGTACCAGGAGGGCGAGGCAGTCTTGGTTGGGCCAGAGTTGATTCAGCAGACGACCGAGAAGGTGAAACAGATACAAAGCAGAATGAAAGCTTCTCAGAGTAGGCAGAAGTCCTATGCAGATCAGAGGAGAAAGCCTTTGGAGTTTGCTGCTGGAGACCACGTGTTCATGAAAGTGACACCAACCAAGGGTGTAGGACGGGCGATCAGGTCAAAGAAGTTGTCCCCTAGGTTCGTGGAACCATATCAGATCTTAAAAAAGGTTGGTCCAGTGGCTTATGAGATCGCCCTACCTCCCCCTTTAGCGAATCTGCACAATGTCTTTCACGTGTCACAACTGAGGAAATACATGGCAGACCCTAGTCATGTGCTGGATGTAGACGATGTGCAGATCAGGGATGACTTGTCCTTTGAAGCAAAACCAGTCAAGATTGACGATCGGCAAAGTAAACAGCTCAGAGGCAAGACCATCAACATGGTGAAAGTGGTGTGGGATGAGAGATCGGGGGATTCAACTTGGGAGTTAGAAGAACCCATGAGGGAGGCTTATCCATACCTCTTTTCCTTCTAATTCAATTTTCGGGGACGAAAATTTTTCTTGATGGGGAGAATGTAAGGACCTGAAAAATTTCTTGGAATAAAAGAGTATATTTTAAATAAATTCTAAATATGTTTTATTTAAGTTAAAAAGGAAGGAAAGTGCAGTCTAGAAAACGATAAGAGTTCTTTGTTAATACATAATCGCCGGTCGCCTAGACTGCATGTCGTCGCCAGGGCGCGAGGCATGCAGGCGTCGCCAGGGCAAGATACATGCGGGCATCATCAGGGGGAGACATCGGTCGTTCGCAAGGGAGAGGTCATCGGTGGATTGCCTTCGCGCGAGAGGTCCTCAGTGGATAGCCTTCGCGCGAGAGGTCCTCAGTGCATAGTCTTCGCGCGAGAGGTCATCGGTGGATTGTCTTCGCGCGAGAGGTCATCGGTGGATTGTCTTCGCGCGAGAGGTCATCGGTGGATTGTCTTCGCGTGAGAGGTCATCGGTGGATAGCCTTCGCGTGAGAGGTCATCGGTGGATAGCCTTCGCGCGAGAGGTCATCGGTGGATGGCCTTCGCACGAGAGGTCATCGGTGGATAGCCTTCGCGGGAGAGGTCATCGGTGGATAGACTTCGCACCTGTGGTCATCGGTGAAAGGTCATCGCGCGACGTCGAGTTACACACAGAGAAGGTGGGACCCAGACTTCCAGCATGGAACGTCCTGCACGCGCGCCACGTAGACAAAAAGAGTGGTTCAGAATAGTGACCTCAGAGTGTTAGCCTGCGCAGAGGCACGCTCAGTAGTACTGTTCAGGGAGTGGTTGGCCTGCGCAAGAGACAACTGTAGTCGTACTGTTCAGGGAAACGTACACTCAGACTTCTCTGCAGAGTGGGTGTGGCAGCTGCTTTTGATGGATAAGTTGGTTTAAGATGCAGAGACCCACTGCTGAGAGAAAAAAAACGTTGCAGCATTCAAAGAGAGAAAGAGTGAGTTACCTCCCTTCTCCTCCAGATATCTCCTTCGTGCCGCGATTCTAGCATCTTCACGCAAGAGCACGACGAGAGGCAGCACCATTAGAGCACCTGGGAGGTTCTCTGCAAGTCCTTCAACCAGACGCAAAAACAGAGCCAAGGCGTTGTTCAAGCTTCGTTGGGTTTCGGAGCTCCTGGTGTTTTGCGCAAGTCCAGGTAAGGGAAGCTAGACTTCATTTTCAATACAAGCCATAGTTTAGCTATTTCTGAAGTGAGGGCGACGTGGTCGCCGGTTTTCGTTTTCATCTTTGTAAAATGCTCTGTGCTATGTGTTTGGGCGACGTGGTCGCCGGTTTTAAATGCAGACTTCGAAATACCTTGTTTTTGAACCAGATCGCCGGTTTTGGCGTTGTTTACGAACTCCCTGTTTTTGATGTTGCTTTGAAACGGTATGAGATTTAAATGAGATATTTGAAAATAAGAACCTTGGAGTGAGCTTTTGCTGTGATTGAAATCTTTCATTTAAGTGTTGTATGATGTGTTGAATGCTGTGGATGTGGGATCAATGCATAGTATTTTCAGGAAAGAAAATACCGTGTAAGATCGTGTAGGATGTGCATTGATCGGTGATGTCTATAATGAGATTATCCTGACTCTCCTGGGATAATGAATTCACATAGATGAAGTTATTCAGGCGTTGAGAGTCGAAGGAGGTTCATATGAATGGGTGTCTCGTGTGAACAAGACGAGCTCGGCCTGTTATATGGATTAACCCTGTCATACAGTGAGAATGATGAACTTGAGATTGAGATTGTGTTGATGCGCATAGCTGGTAAACATTACAGCTGTTTAGTATGACAGGTGCAGAATCTCTGAGTCTAGTCAATGCACGAGTCTTCCGGAAGTAGTGTCAAGTGTCTTGTGTGCTGGGTCAGTGGTGGTCTGACATGTGAAATGAGGAACTTGAAATTTATAGACACTTGATGCAGTTTTGTGAAATAGAATAACTCTTGAGAATATTGTGAAATGTGTGATTTCTGGACGATCAGGTGAAGGGTATTGAGAAAATCTATAGCTTTACGTGAATATCTTGAAAATTGCTTACCCTGATTTTAATGTTCTTATTTAAACTCTCTTTAAAATATCTAGCTTACCCTGCGTGTTTTTCTCGTTGGCTGTCTTTCTCTTTAAACTGTGATGATCGTGTATAACTTACACGGGAGCAGATGATCTTCTAGGATGTAGAGCTCCTTAGTGAGTGGTCGCCGAGGAAGAGATCGCCGATTTTCTATCTCTTGGTGGTGATCGCCGGATTTATGTCCTGCTAGCAGATCGCCTGTTTGGGCCTTCTGTTACCAGATCGCCGGTTCATGTGTGGAGACCGCCGGTCTTGTTGTATTTGATTGAATTTCGTTAAATTTTGAAAACATTTGGCTGGTTATGTATTAAACTCCCTAAGAGGAGCAACTTCATTACTTATATATATATTATCATTCTTCAATATTATTTGTTCACCTTTATTTTCATTATACATGTATGTATGGATTTATTTTGGCGGGATGTTACAATCATCACCATGAGGAGCCCTACATCGGTCAAGGAGGTGCAGCAATTGACAAGTCGAATGGCTGCCCTTTCTAGGTTTGTCTCAGCAGGCGGAGACAAGGGCCATCCATATTTCCAGTGCTTGAGAAGGAACAGGAGATTCTCGTGGACCCCAGAATGTGAGCAGGCTTTCATCAAGCTCAAAGAGTATCTAACCAGCCCACCAGTCTTGTGCAAGCCTCAGCTTGGCACACCCCTGCGGCTGTACTTTGCAGTCACGGAGAAGGCGGTAAGTTCAGTATTGGTCCAGGAACAGGAGCAGACCCAAAGGCCCATATACTTTGTCAGTAAGGTGTTGTAGGGGCCAGAGGTGAGGTATAAGGCCATCGAAAAGGCAGCGTTGGCCGTGGTGTTCTCGGCGCGGCGACTTCGGCACTACTTCCAGAGTTTCACTGTGGTGGTGATGACAGACCTGCCAATACGAAAGGTTTTGCAAAAACCAGATGTGGCGGGAAGAATGGTGCGATGGGCGGTCGACCTGTTAGAGTTTGACGTGCAGTATGAGCCTAGAGGTCCGATCAAGGGACAGGTCTATGCTTATTTTGTGGCCGAGATGTCCTCGACAGAGACCCAGCAGGAAGAGCCTAGCTTCAAGTGGGTGTTATCAGTAGATGGGTCCTCGAACCAGCAGGGCAGTGGAGCGGGGGTAATTCTCGAGGGGCCCAAGGGGTTATTGATAGAACAAGCCCTGTGGTTCGCCTTCAAAGCCAACAATAACCAAGCAGAGTACGAAGCCTTGATTGCTGGAATGCTGTTGGCCAAGGAGATGGGAGCGCAGAGTCTCATGGCGAAGAGTGACTCATTGTTGGTCACAGGGCAGGTGGCGGGAGAGTATCAGGCCAAAGATCCCCAGATGGCCTCCTACTTGGAGTATGTCCAGCAGTTGAAAAGTTCTTTTCAAACCTTCGAGCTGGTGCATGTGCCCAGGGAGCAGAATGCCAAAGCTGACTTGCTGGCCAAACTCGCCAGTACATGCAAGGGGGGCAGGCAGAGGACGGTCGTCCAGGAGACCCTAAGGGCATCTCGTACTTATACAGCTGATAATTTGGTAGGAGTCCATCAAATCAGCCTGTCAGATGGTGAGAAGAGGAGTCATCGATCGTTGACCCAAGAGACTCTGAAGAAGCCACGGGTCAACGCGTGTATACCGCCAGAGGAGGGATCATCGCAAGTCTACCTGTTGCAGAGTGGGGACACATGGATGACGCCCTATAAGCGTTACATAGCCGATGGGATGCTACCAATGGAGCCAATGGAGGCGAGGAAGATAAAGAAGAACTCGGCCAAGTACACACTCATTGATGGCGAGCTGTACAGGCATGGGTTTACTCACCCCATCCTGGTGTGCGTACATGGTGAGCAGTGTGCGAGAATAATGGCAGAGCTCCATGAAGGCATATGCGGGAGTCATATCGGGGGTCGTGCTTTGGCATCTAAGGCCGTTCGGGCAGGGTATTACTGGCCGACTATGAGGGAGGATTGCACTAAGTACGCGCAACAATGCAAGCAGTGCCAATTGCATGCTAATTGGTATAAGGCGCCACCAGAATAGCTCAGGTCGATATACAGCCCTTGGCCATTCCATACATGGGGAATTGATATCCTGGGGCCTTTTCCTTTGGCGGTGCGGCAAATGAAGTACCTCGTGGTCGCCATTGAATATTTCACGAAGTGGATCGAGGTTGAGCCAGTTGTATGGACCTGTAAAATTGAATTGGAATAAAAAGAGTTATATTTTAAATGAATTCTATGTATGTTTTATTTAAAATAAAAAGGAAGGAAAGTGTAGTTTGGAAGACAATGAGATCGCCTAGTAGTACATGATCGCCGGTCGCCTGCTACACATGATCGCCAGGGCGCGAGAGGCATGCGGGCATCGCCAGGGCGCGAGGCATGTGGACGTGGCCAGGGCACGAGAGGTATGCGGGCATCGCCAGGGCGCGAGGCATGTGGACGTGGCCAGGGCGCGAGAGGTATGCGGGCATCGCCAGGGCGCGAGGCATGTGGACGTGGCCAGGGCGCGAGAGGCATGCGGGCATCGCCACGGCGCGAGGCATGTGGACGTGGCCAGGGCGCGAGAGGCATGCGGGCATCGCCAGGGCGCGAGGCATGTGGACGTGGCCAGGGCGCGAGAGTTATGCGGGCGTCGCCAGGGATAGACATCGGTCGTCTCCCAGAGAGACATCGGTCGTCTTTCAGGACGAGACATCGGTCGTTCTCCAGGATGAGTCAGCGGTGGAAAGTTGTCGCGCGATGGCGAGCTTCACACAGATAAAGTGGGACCCAGACTCCCAGCATGAAACGTCCTGCACGCGCGCCACGTAGACAAAAAGGGTGGTTCAGAGTGGTGACATCAGAATGTTGGCATGCGCAGGAGACACTCGCGGTCGTACTGTTCAGGACAGTGGTTGGCATGCACAAGAGACCACAGTGGTCGTACTGTTCAGGGCAGTGGTTGGCATGCACAAGCGACAACAGTGGTCGTACTGTTCAGGACAGTGGTTGGCATGCACAAGAGACCACAGTGGTCGTACTGTTCAGGGCAGTGGTTGGCATGCACAAGCGACAACAGTGGTCGTACTGTTCAGGGCAGTGGTTGTCAGGCTTTCCTACAGAAGGGGTGGCAGCAGCAGCATACGTGGACAGGTAGGCTTGGATTCAAAAGCCACTACGGGAAGGCAAAGAGCGTTATAGACTCAAGAGTGTTAGAGTGAGTGCAAACTTCCTCCCTCCCTTCTTCTCTCCTTTGCGTTGTGACTCAGGCCACCTCAAGCATCAGTGCGACAAGCGACGTTTGCCCTTAGAGCACCTAAGAGGTTCTCTGCAAGTTCTACAAACCAGGCACTGAAAACAGAGCTAAGGCATCCTTCAAGCTCGGTGGGTTTTGAGCTCTCGGTGTTTTGCGCAAGTCCAGGTAAGGGAAGCTAGCCTTCATTTTCAATACAAGCCATAGATTAGTTGTTTCTGAAGTGAGGGCGACGTGGTCGCCGGTTTCATGTTTCTTTTCGCAATGCTCTGTTCTATGTGGTTGGGCGACGTGGTCGCCGGTTTTAAATATGGATTTCGAACTCCCCTGTTTTTGGTATTGTTTGAAGCTGTTTGAGATTTAAATGTGAAATACATGTGATATTCGAAAATCTGAACCTTTGAAATGACTGTTGCTGTGAATTGGATCATTCATTTGAGTGGTATGATGTGTGGAATGTCGTGAATGTGGGATCAAGACATAGTATTTTCAGGAAAGGAAATACCGTGTTGAGATTTGGTTATGAAGTGTATTGATCTGTAAGTATCCTGTGAATGAGGCGATCCTGACTCTGCTGAGATAATGGAATCACATAGAGGAAGTTACTCAGTCGGTGAGAGTCGAAGGAGGTTCATATGAATGGGTGAGTCGTGTGAAAAAGAACGAGCTCGGCCTGTCTTATGGATTAACCCTGTCATACTGTGAGAGTGATGAATTGAGATCGTGATTGTGTTGATGCGCATGGCTGTGGAAACATTCCAGCCAATGAAGTATGACAGGTGCATGTCTCTGGATTCTAGGTTCAACGCACGAGTCTTCCGGAAGTGGTGTCAAGTGTCTTGTGTGATGAGTCAGTGAAGTCTGACGTGAGAAATGAGAAACTTTGAATTGATAGACACTTGATATATGTTGTGATTTTAATGACCTTCGAGGAATCGTGCAATATGTGTTTAGTTGATGGTTTACGTGGGTATCTTGAATTTGTTTTACCTTGATTTTAAAGTTCATATCTAACTCTTTTTAAATGTCTAGCTTACCCTGTGTTTCTTTTGTGTTGTGTTTGGCCTTTTCTTAAACCTGTGATGATCGTGTATAATTTACACGGGAGCAGATGATGTTGCAGGAAGTAGAGCTCCTTAGTGAATTGTCGCTGGAAGGAGATCGCCTGTTTTCTATTCCTGATGGGCGATCACCCCTTTTGCTGCTTTCTGATAGGAGGTCACCTTTCTGACAGGAGATCGCCCTTCTAATAGGAGATCGCCTTTCTGTCAGGAGATCGCCTGTCTTTCTATTGTATTGTATTTTGTTTACGTTTTCATGGAAAAGTGACTGAATTTGTATTAAACTCCCTGTGAGGAGAAACTTAATTTTATATATATAATTTTGTTCACTTCAATCTATTTATTTCCTTTATTTTCATTTTATATTTATTCCAAAGTAATTTGGCGGGATGTTACACCAGTAGCCCAGATCAGCCCAGATCATAGCCCAGAAGATCCAGCACTTCGTGTGGAAGAATATAGTGTGCCGCTTTGGAGTACCCAAGCGTTTGGTGTCTGATAATGGCACCCAATTCGCAAGTCAACAGTTGGGAAAGCTATGCATAGAACTGGGGATCAAGCAAGTGTTTGCATCGGTCGAGCACCCACAAACCAATGGGCAGGTCGAGTCGGCCAATCGAGTCCTACTCAGGGGACTGAAAAGAAGGCTGGAGAAAGCGAAAGGAAGGTGGGCTGAGGAGGTTCCCAGAATTGTATGGGCTTACCATACTACCCCCCAGTCCACCACCAAGGAGACCCCTTTCATGAGTGGAGATCCAGGAGAGCTCACCACGATTCCAGAACTTTGTGACGGAGGAGTCCAACGAAGAAAGGAAGGTCAATCTTGATCTCTTGGATGAGGTAAGGGAAGAGGCAGGAATCAAGGCTGAGGCGTTGAAGAGGAGAGTAGAGCTCAAGCAAAGTTCCAAATTGAGAGCTCGGCAGTTCCAGGTGGCCGACCTAGTTATGCGGAAGGCATCTCCATACCAGATCGAGAACAAACTATCTCCCAAGTGGACTGGTCCCTTTAGAGTGACAGAGGCCCTGGGAAATGGAGTGATCCTGCCGCTCGACTCGAACGTGGAGGATTGCCTCGTCACTCCTTCGTCTAGCCCTTTGTTCTGCAGGAACGCTCCAAGAACCACCGCCGGAGCTCCAAACGCTGCCTGCAAAACACACAGACGGCGCCTCTAGCGGCCGTTGTAGCTCCGACGCTCAAGTCAGGCAACAGGAACACTAAAACTATATCTGAATCTCTCTGTGAGACCCGTGTGTGACTGAAACTCTCAGATGTGTGAGCTATCAGAATCTGTAAAAACCTCTCTTAATTCGTTAAGAGTTTCGCTTATATACCTGAGTATTTCTCTCTCCTGACGGTTATTCCTCCTGACACGTGGATAACATCTGGTCGTACACGTGTCATCATCTGGAGTGTCTGCAGCTGAAACGTTACTTCCACTGTGCCCCTGCGGCTAAGTTATCCACACAGGGAGTAGCTTAGTACGCAGGCTACTCTGGGCATTGCAGCTCGCACTACACATGGTGGCAGATATGCCACTTATCCTCTGTACTTAGACCATACAACAAGTGCTTGCCAAGTCTTCTCAAACACCCGGCAATGTGCTCTTTCGGCGACTTGCTGACCACCTGATCTCCTAACCTTAGCACACGGTGATCATGTGCAAACTGGGCGATTACTCATCCTCAAGCCGACAGGCGATCACCTCTCAAGGCGATAGGCGATTACCCATCCTCAAGGCGACAGGCGATTACTCAACATCACAGGCGATAGGCGATTACCATTCTGAGTGATCGCCTCCCTGACTCGCCTGCTATCCTCTACCACGTGTTACTCTGCGAACGGTGGTCAACTATTGCCGATGTCATCGACTACCGATGACCGACCGGATCATGGAGCATATAGGTTGGAGACTTTAGAAGGTGGTCCGATACCTCATACATGGAATGCGACTCACCTGAAGTTCTATTTTAGTTAAAACCATGTAATGTTGTACACAGTTTAGGGGACACTCTTTTTTCCCTTTTTAAGGGTTTTTAATGAGGTCACCCAATAAAATTTTCAGTAAAAATTTATATCTGGATGTGTTTGTACAATGCAGTTAGAACTTGTCACTTGGGGTTAGAAGTCTCGTGAGCGGGAAGGTAGGTTCGTGAGAACACCTCCCCTTTGAGTGAGAACTCCCAATGTGAGCAGAAAGGTTCACCAAGTGAAATCCTCCCTCGCCTATGAGCGATGTGAGGTCAGTTAGAACTTGTCACTTGGGGTTAGAAGTCTCATAAGTGGGAAGGAAGGTTCGTAAGGAACACCTCCCCTTCTAGTGAGAACTCCCAACGTGAGCAGAAAGGTTCACCCAGTTAAGTCCTCCCTCGCCTATGAGCGAGGTGAGGTCAGTTCGAACCTGTCATTTGGGGTTAGAGGTCTCGTAAGTGGGAAGGTAGGTTCGTAATGAACACCTCCTCTTCGAGTGAGAACTCCCAATTTGAAAGAAAGGTTCACCAGTGAAATCCTCCTTTGCCTATGAGCGATGTGAGTCAGTTCGAACCTGTCATTTGGGGTTAGAGGTCTCATAAGTGGGAAGGTAGGTTCGTAATGAACACCTCCTCTTCGAGTGAGAACTCCCAATTTGAAAGAAAGGTTTACCAGTGAAGTCACCCGTGAAATCCTCCTTCACCTATGGGTGATGAGAGGTCAGCTAGAACCTATCGATTGGGGTTAGAAGTCTCGAGTTTTCGAGTGAGAACCCCAATTCGGATAGAAAGGTTCACCCAGTTAAAATCCTCTCATGCCTATGGGCGATGAGAGGTCAAATAAGAACCTGTCGGTTGGGGTTAAAGGTCTTTTGAATGATTTGGTTCAACTTTGCATTGAAGTTGAGCAACAAAATTTGCGCAAAACATCAAGTCAAAAGGTGAGTGTAAGAACCTAGAAGTTTATATTGGAATAAAAGTGTTATATTATAAATGAATTCGAAGCACGTGTTTATTTAAATATAAAGGAAGGAATGTATAGCTGAGAAGCCTACAAGATCGCCGTTATTAAGCGGGTAGGCGATCTCCAACTTCTCTTACGTTTGGTCGCCTATCGCCTAGCTTATGCTTGAACGCCTATCGCCTAGCTTATGCTTGAACGCCTATCGCCTAGCTTATGCTTGAACGCCTATCGCCTGTGTGTACCTAGTAGCCTGTCGCCTAGAGTACACCTAATCGCCGAAACTACACTTAGTGTGTAGCCAAAATGTTGGATCAACCCTGGTACGTCCCAAAAGCCACGCGTATCAAGGTGTGGGTTAAACCTTGGATACGCTGGGCAGGCGAAGCTCTATACTGGAGCATAAGAGAATCATCCTTAACGTTACACGCTTGGGCGCACGAGGACTTGTGCTAATCAACTCTTGGAAGTGTGAAGCTACCGACGTCACCAAGCCTTGTGGAGAGAATACCTTAGACGTAACATAGTGGAATGAAGGACCTCAAGGAAGGCGTGGCGATGTGTCATCGAGCATCGCCAGGGCGCAAGGCATGCAGGATCGCCTGGGCGCGAGGGGCATGCGGGCATCATCAGGGGGAGAGGTCATCGGTTGCTGGCCCTCGCGCGAGAGGTCATCGGTTGTTAACCTTCGCGCGAGAGGTCATCGGTTGTTAGCCTTCGCGCGAGAGGTCATCGGTTGTTAGCCTTCGCGCGAGAGGTCATCGGTTGTTAGTCTTCGCGCCTGTGGTCATCGGTGAAAAGGTCATCGCGCTACGTTAAGTTATACACAGAGAACGTGGGACACAGACATCCAGCATGAGACGTTCTGCACGCGCGCCACGTAGACGAAAAGGGTGGTTCAGAATAGTGACATCAGAATGTTGGCATGCGCGGGAGACACTCGCGGTCGTACTGTTCAGAGCAGTGGTTGGCATGCACAAACGACAACAGTGGTCGTACTGTTCAGAGCAGTGGTTGGCATGCATAAACGACAGCAGTGGTCGTACTGTTCAGGGCAGTGGTTCTCAGACTTCTCTGCAGAGTGGGTGGTGGCAGCTGCTTTTGATGGATGAGTTGGTTTAAGATGCAGAAAACTCACTGCTGGGAGACAAGGGAAACGTTGCAGCATTCAAAGTGAGAAAGAGTGGGTTACCTCCCTTCTCCTCCAGTTGTCTCCTTCGCGCTGCAATTCTAGCACCTCCACACGAAGATACGACGAGCGACAGCCACCATTAGAGCACCTGGGCAGTTCTCTGCAAGTCCTTCAACCAAGACGCGAAAACAGAGCCAAGGCGTTCTTCAAGCTTCGTTGGGTTTCGGAACTCCTGGTGTTTTGCGCAAGTCCAGGTAAGGGAAGCTAGACCCCTTTTTCCATACGAGCCATAGCGTAGTCTTTCTGAAGTGAGGGCGACGTGGTCGCCATTTTCGTTTGTATCTGTGTGAAATGCCCTATGTTGTCTGCTTGGGCGACGTGATCGCCGGTTTTAAACATAATCTTCGAAACACTCTGTTTTTGAACTAGATCGCCGGTTTTGGCGCTGTTTTACGAACTCCTCCGTTTTTGATACTGTTTTGAAACTACTTGAGATTTACATGAGATATTCGAAGATCTGAAGCTTTGAAATGGTTGTTGATGTGATTTGAATGATTTATTTGAATGGTATGATGTGTTGGATGTGGTGAGTGTGAGGTCGAGGCATAGTATTTTCAGGAAAGAAAATACCGTGTAAGATCTTGTAGTAGGTGCATTGATCGGTGATTAAGAACGAGATATCCTGACTCTGCTGAGGAAATGGACTCACGTAGAGGAAGTTACTCAGTTGTTGAGAGTCGAAGGAGGTTCACCTGTATGGGTGGGTTGTTTGAAAGAGAACAAACCGACCTGTTTTGCGTGGATTAACCCTGTCATGCTGTATGGTGATGTGTGAGATTCATTATACGCTTGTGAATGTGAGAGATTTCACGGCGACCCTGTGGATGTGTGAGATTCCACAGTGGGCAATATGACAGGTGCAGATCTCTGAGTCTAATCAATGCCCGAGTATTCCGGAATTAGTGTCTTGTGTCTATGTATTGTGAGTCAGTGGAAAACCTGACGTGAGAAATGAGGAACACTGTATGTGGATAGACACTTGCTGCACTGTGTGATATGAACTACTCTTGAGGAATTGTGAAATGTGGGTTTTTTACTTGATGGTATGTGGGAAGAATGAGAAAGCTGATGTTTTTACGTGGGTGCCTTAAATTAATTTATCTTGATTTTAAAGTTCATATCTAAATTCTCTTTTAAAACTGTCTAGCTTACCCTGCGTTTTTCGTTTGTGGATGTTCTTCTTAAAACTTGTGATGATCGTGTATGATTTACACGGGAGCAGATGACGTTGCAGGAAAGTGAGATCGCCGGTCTGATAGGAGATCGCCTGGCTGATAGGAGATCACCTGATTTACTAGGAGATCGCCCTTTTGTTAGCATATCGCCCGATTTGTCTTTTGTTGTATTTTTGGTTAAGTTTTTTTTTGGAAAGATTCACAGTTTATGTATTAAACTCCCGATGAGGAGAAACCCCATTATATATATATGATTATGTTTATTTCAAAATACTTGTTTATCTTCATTTATATTATATAAATACTTTAGTGGACGTATACTCTAGCTGAAAATCTTAGTATTAAGGGTGAGAAGATCTTGATGAAGTAATGAGGGTGCACACTCATAACTGGATCGAGATGATTCTCAATCTTAATTCCAAAGATTTGATGTTTAGTATACATTGAATGCTGGCGTGATCTAGTTTAGCTTATTGAGTGTTTCTGCAATTGACTGAAAATGGTTGTTTGAACTGATGGTGATGATATCAGTAGCTGTCCTAATACCTTGCTTGAGATTCTAAGTATTACGAGTATGTTGGTAAGCTCAAATTCTTAATGACTTTGAGATGCTGACCTTTGTAAGGTCTAGTTGTTACCTCCTGAATGAATTGATTTCTTATCAATCTCATTCCTGTAGTTGTAGGGAATATAGAAAACTCATAGCTTCAAGATCCGAAACAAGAGAGATGGCACGTAGACCCTCTACCCCTCCCCAACCTTCTTCTGAAATGGGTCAGATCGCCAAGGCCATCGAGATGATGGCAAGTGCCATCCAGCAGCAGAATGCGGCGATGTCTCAAAATCACCAAGCTACAATGCAACAGTGGGAGACCGCCAGATCGGCCGCAACAAACCCCGACGTCGGTTAGCCTCAGGAGCATATGGGACTGACTGAGTTCCTCAGGCACAACCCACCTAAGTTCAGTGGGAACGTTACCCCTGATCAAGCAGATCAGTGGGTCAGGGGGTTAGAGAAGATATTCAGGGCGACTTCCTGCCCTGAAGACAAGAAGCTGGTGTTTGCCACATACCTCCTGTCTGGGGAAGCTGAGTTCTGGTGGATGGGAACTCAACAGATGATGGAGGCCCGAGAGGAAGTGATGGATTGGGAAAGCTTCAGAGTGAGGTTCCTGGAGAAGTACTTCCCAGACAGCGCAAGATTTGCGAAGGAAGCTGAGTTCCTGAGGTTGGAGCAGGGGGATATGTCTGTGAATGCCTATGCTGCTCGGTTCGAGTACCTTGCCAGGTTTTATACCCAAGCCACCTCTGAGGCTTGGAGGTGTAGGAAATTCGAAGAAGGACTGAAGCATGGGCTGAAGAGGACCATAGCCCCGATGTGCATTAGAGAATTTCATGCCTTAGTGGAGAAGGCGAAAATGGTGGAGACTCTAGAGAAGGGTGAGTCTCGGGTGAGCAGGACCCACCCAGGCGGTTCCTCCAATGGGAAGGCAAGGGTACAGCAACAGCAGTTTAAGCCCTACGCGAGGCCTCCACAGCATAGGGCGAGAGCAGCACCACCCCAGTCTCATCAGCAACAAACCAGGAAATTTCAATGTTTCCATTGCGGTGGGCCACACCCAGCCAATGTGTGCCCCAAGAAAGACTCAGAGAGGAGATGCTTTACCTGCCAGAAGACGGGGCACGTTGCCAAGTATTGTCCTACTCAGCACAGAATGACTCAACCTAGTGGTTCCCAGCAGATGAGGAACGAAGGCAACAGACCTCAGGCAACCGGGAGGGTGTTTGCCATGTCAGGAGCTGAGGCGTCCCAATCAGGTAACCTTGTGCAGAATGTTTGCTTTATAGCTGGTAGAGGTGTAAAAACTTTGTTTGATTCTGGAGCGACACACTCCTTTGTGTCAAGCATGTGTGTAGCCGAGTTGGGCCTTATGGTGAGAGAGTTACCCTTCGAACTGTTGGTCTCTACACCTGCGTCAGGACAGGTGTTGACCTCCACAGTTTGCCCTGAATGTCCAGTGATAGTAGAGGGACGTAGATTCAAAGTGAACTTGATCTGCCTACCTCTTCAGGACCTGGATGTTATCCTGGGAATGGATTGGCTAGCTGCCAATCATGTTCTCATAGACTGTGGTAGGCAGAAGGTAGCATTTCCAGACCCCCAAGAATCAGAGGTGTGGCCAGTTCAAAGAGGGCGATCAGAGTTGGAAGAAGGGGCGAGTTGCTTCGTGATGCTAGCTCGGTTGGAAGTGAGGAATGAAGGGGACGTAAGCAGAATACACGTGGTGAGGGATTTCACGGATGTATTTCCAGAAGAGGTGCCTGGGTTACCCCCTAAGAGAGAATTGGAATTCTCTATTGACTTGGTACCTGGAGCTGGACCAATATCAATGGCACCTTACAGGATGGCACCAGCCGAGTTAGTAGAGTTAAAGAAGCAGTTGGAAGAGCTGCTGGAGAAACAGTTCATCAGACCCAGTGTATCTCCGTGGGGAGCTCCAGTGCTCCTAGTCAAGAAGAAGGATGGAGGGTCTCGGTTGTGTATAGACTACAGGCAATTGAACAAATTGACCATCAAGAACAAGTACCCCCTACCTCGGATTGACGATTTGATGGACCAGATTCATGGGGCCTCGGTGTTCTCCAAGATCGACCTGAGATCGGGGTATCACCAAATCTTGGTAAAAGCTGAAGATGTTCAGAAGACAGCTTTTAGGTCTCGGTATGGGCACTACGAGTATGTAGTGATGCCATTTGGAGTCACCAATGCTCCAGCTCTATTCATGGACTACATGAATAGGATTTTTCGCCCTTTCTTGGACAAGTTTGTGGTGGTCTTCATAGATGACATCCTCATTTACTCAAGGACCGAGGAGGAGCATGAGGAACACCTGAGGACAGTATTGGAGATACTGAGGGAGAAGCAGCTCTATGCCAAATTCTCTAAGTGTGAGTTCTGGCTAAAGGAAGTCAACTTCTTAGGGCACGTGATATCTGCCCAGGGGATCTCGATAGATCCAGCCAAGGTAGAGGCAGTGCTGCAGTGGGAACGCCCTAAGACAGTCACAGAGATAAGGAGCTTTGTGGGGTTGGCGGGCTACTATCGGAGGTTCATTGAGGATTTTTCCAAAGTTGTGGCTCCTTTAACACAACTGACCAGCAAGGACCAACCCTTTGCTTGGACCGACCGATGTGAGCAGAGCTTCAAGGAACTAAAGGAGAGGCTGACCAGTGCTCCAGTGCTGGTGATTCCAGAAGTAGGAAGACCTTTTGATGTCTTCTGTGATGCCTCACATCAAGGCTTGGGATGCGTCTTGATGCAAGAGAAGAGAGTGGTTGCATATGCTTCAAGGCAACTCAAGGTGCATGAGAGAAACTACCCTACTCATGATCTGGAGTTGGCAGCGGTAGTGTTTGCCTTGAAGATCTGGAGGCATTATCTTTATGGAGCTCGGTTCCAGGTATTCAGTGACCATAAGAGCCTGAAATACCTGTTTGATCAGAAGGAACTAAACATGAGGCAGAGAAGATGGATGGAGTTCCTAAAGGACTACGATTTTCAACTCATGTATCACCCAGGGAAGGCCAATGTAGTGGCAGATGCGTTGAGTAGAAAATCAATCCAAGTCGCCACCATGATGATGGAAGAGCAGAAACTGATCGAGCAGTTCAGGGACTTAAACCTTGGGGTGGAGTTCCACGTGAATCACATTAGTTGTAGTAAGCTGACTATAACTAATGACTTCCTGGGGATGTTGAAGGATAAGCAATTGGAGGACCCGAGCCTGAAGCATGCTGTAGAGTCACTGGGGACCGACCAGGCGAGAGAATTTGAGATGGGCGAAGACGGGATCTTGAGGTTTAATGGCAGAATTTGCATACCTGCAAATGATGAGTTGAAGAAGATGATCCTAGATGAAGGTCACAAGAGTCGCCTTAGCCTACACCCAGGTATGAATAAGATGTATCATGACTTGAAGGAGTCATTTTGGTGGGCGGGCATGAAGAAAGACATCGCCCAGTATGTCACTACCTGCTTAACGTGTCAAAAGGCAAAAGTAGAGCATCAGAGACCTGGCGGGTTGTTACAGCCATTGGATATCCCTGAGTGGAAATGGGACAGCATTGCCATGGATTTTGTCACCCATTTACCCAGATCAGCGAAGGGGCATGATGCAATCTGGGTCATAGTAGATCGGCTGACAAAGAGTGCCCACTTCCTCCCAGTAAATATGAAGATGCCCATAGCCAAGTTGGCACAGCTGTACATCAAGGAGATTGTGAGGTTACATGGAGTGCCTTCCAGCATCATTTCAGATAGAGATCCCAGGTTCACTTCACGGTTTTGGCAGACCTTACAAGAGTGCTTGGGAACTAAGTTGAGGATGAGCTCTGCATACCATCCTCAAACAGATGGACAGTCTGAGAGAACAATTCAGTCCTTAGAAGATCTGCTGAGGGCGTGTGTCTTGGATCAATTGGGGAGCTGGGATGAAGTGTTGCCACTGGTGGAGTTTACCTACAACAACAGTTACCACGCCAGTGTTGGGATGGCACCATATGAAGCCCTGTATGGGAAAAGATGCAGAACTCCCTTGTGTTGGTACCAGGAGGGCGAAGCAATCTTGGTTGGACCAGAATTGATTCAGCAGACAACCGAGAAGGTGAAACAGATACAAGGCAGCATGAGAGCTTCTCAAAGCCGACAAAAGTCCTATGCAGATCAGAGGAGAAGGCCTTTGGAGTTTGCTGCTGGAGACCATGTGTTCATGAGAGTAACACCAACCAAGGGCGTAGGAAGGGCGATCAGACCAAAGAAGTTGTCCCCTAAGTTCGTGGGACCGTATCAAATCTTAAGGAGGATTGGTCCTGTGGCCTATGAGATCGCCCTACCTCCCCATCTGGCGAATCTGCACAATGTCTTTCACGTGTCACAGCTGAGGAAGTACATGGCAGATCCCAGTCATGTGCTGGATGTAGACGACGTGCAGATCAGAGATGACTTGTCCTTTGAAGCAAAACCAGTTAGAATTGATGACCGGCAGGGTAAACAACTCAGAGGCAAGACCATCAACATGGTGAAAGTGGTGTGGGATGAGAAATCGGGTGATTCAACGTGGGAGTTAGAAGAACCCATGAGGGAAGCCTACCCATACCTCTTTTCCTTGTAATTCATTTTCGGGGACGAAAATTTTTCTTGTTGGGGAGATTGTAAGAACCTAGAAGTTTATATTGGAATAAAAGTGTTATATTATAAATGAATTCGAAGCACGTGTTTATTTAAATATAAAGGAAGGAATGTATAGCTGAGAAGCCTACAAGATCGCCGTTATTAAGCGGGTAGGCGATCTCCAACTTCTCTTACGTTTGGTCGCCTATCGCCTAGCTTATGCTTGAACGCCTATCGCCTAGCTTATGCTTGAACGCCTATCGCCTGTGTGTACCTAGTAGCCTGTCGCCTAGAGTACACCTAATCGCCGAAACTACACTTAGTGTGTAGCCAAAATGTTGGATCAACCCTGGTACGTCCCAAAAGCCACGCGTATCAAGGTGTGGGTTAAACCTTGGATACGCTGGGCAGGCGAAGCTCTATACTGGAGCATAAGAGAATCATCCTTAACGTTACACGCTTGGGCGCACGAGGACTTGTGCTAATCAACTCTTGGAAGTGTGAAGCTACCGACGTCACCAAGCCTTGTGGAGAGAATACCTTAGACGTAACATAGTGGAATGAAGGACCTCAAGGAAGGCGTGGCGATGTGTCATCGAGCATCGCCAGGGCGCAAGGCATGCAGGATCGCCTGGGCGCGAGGGGCATGCGGGCATCATCAGGGGGAGAGGTCATCGGTTGCTGGCCCTCGCGCGAGAGGTCATCGGTTGTTAACCTTCGCGCGAGAGGTCATCGGTTGTTAGCCTTCGCGCGAGAGGTCATCGGTTGTTAGCCTTCGCGCGAGAGGTCATCGGTTGTTAGTCTTCGCGCCTGTGGTCATCGGTGAAAAGGTCATCGCGCTACGTTAAGTTATACACAGAGAACGTGGGACACAGACATCCAGCATGAGACGTTCTGCACGCGCGCCACGTAGACGAAAAGGGTGGTTCAGAATAGTGACATCAGAATGTTGGCATGCGCGGGAGACACTCGCGGTCGTACTGTTCAGAGCAGTGGTTGGCATGCACAAACGACAACAGTGGTCGTACTGTTCAGAGCAGTGGTTGGCATGCATAAACGACAGCAGTGGTCGTACTGTTCAGGGCAGTGGTTCTCAGACTTCTCTGCAGAGTGGGTGGTGGCAGCTGCTTTTGATGGATGAGTTGGTTTAAGATGCAGAAAACTCACTGCTGGGAGACAAGGGAAACGTTGCAGCATTCAAAGTGAGAAAGAGTGGGTTACCTCCCTTCTCCTCCAGTTGTCTCCTTCGCGCTGCAATTCTAGCACCTCCACACGAAGATACGACGAGCGACAGCCACCATTAGAGCACCTGGGCAGTTCTCTGCAAGTCCTTCAACCAAGACGCGAAAACAGAGCCAAGGCGTTCTTCAAGCTTCGTTGGGTTTCGGAACTCCTGGTGTTTTGCGCAAGTCCAGGTAAGGGAAGCTAGACCCCTTTTTCCATACGAGCCATAGCGTAGTCTTTCTGAAGTGAGGGCGACGTGGTCGCCATTTTCGTTTGTATCTGTGTGAAATGCCCTATGTTGTCTGCTTGGGCGACGTGATCGCCGGTTTTAAACATAATCTTCGAAACACTCTGTTTTTGAACTAGATCGCCGGTTTTGGCGCTGTTTTACGAACTCCTCCGTTTTTGATACTGTTTTGAAACTACTTGAGATTTACATGAGATATTCGAAGATCTGAAGCTTTGAAATGGTTGTTGATGTGATTTGAATGATTTATTTGAATGGTATGATGTGTTGGATGTGGTGAGTGTGAGGTCGAGGCATAGTATTTTCAGGAAAGAAAATACCGTGTAAGATCTTGTAGTAGGTGCATTGATCGGTGATTAAGAACGAGATATCCTGACTCTGCTGAGGAAATGGACTCACGTAGAGGAAGTTACTCAGTTGTTGAGAGTCGAAGGAGGTTCACCTGTATGGGTGGGTTGTTTGAAAGAGAACAAACCGACCTGTTTTGCGTGGATTAACCCTGTCATGCTGTATGGTGATGTGTGAGATTCATTATACGCTTGTGAATGTGAGAGATTTCACGGCGACCCTGTGGATGTGTGAGATTCCACAGTGGGCAATATGACAGGTGCAGATCTCTGAGTCTAATCAATGCCCGAGTATTCCGGAATTAGTGTCTTGTGTCTATGTATTGTGAGTCAGTGGAAAACCTGACGTGAGAAATGAGGAACACTGTATGTGGATAGACACTTGCTGCACTGTGTGATATGAACTACTCTTGAGGAATTGTGAAATGTGGGTTTTTTACTTGATGGTATGTGGGAAGAATGAGAAAGCTGATGTTTTTACGTGGGTGCCTTAAATTAATTTATCTTGATTTAAAGTTCATATCTAAATTCTCTTTTAAAACTGTCTAGCTTACCCTGCGTTTTTCGTTTGTGGATGTTCTTCTTAAAACTTGTGATGATCGTGTATGATTTACACGGGAGCAGATGACGTTGCAGGAAAGTGAGATCGCCGGTCTGATAGGAGATCGCCTGGCTGATAGGAGATCACCTGATTTACTAGGAGATCGCCCTTTTGTTAGCATATCGCCCGATTTGTCTTTTGTTGTATTTTTGGTTAAGTTTTTTTTTGGAAAGATTCACAGTTTATGTATTAAACTCCCGATGAGGAGAAACCCCATTATATATATATGATTATGTTTATTTCAAAATACTTGTTTATCTTCATTTATATTATATAAATATGAAATGTATTTGGTGGGATGTTACAGTGAGCCCCTATTCTAACTTTTATCCCAAGAGAGAGTTTAAAAGGGAGGGTAGTACATCTAAGGAAAAACCAAAAGAACCTACCAAACCCTTCACCAAAGAAACCTCAACCCCACCCATCCGAGCTAGAGATGTTAAATGTTTTAAGTGCTATGGTAGGGGGCATGTGCAAGCACAATGTCCAAACCAAAGGACTTTGTTTCTTAAAGGTGTAGACGAATACACTAGTGGCGAGGATGAGCTTAGTGAGAAAGAGGAAGGGGGAGAGGATGAGAGGGTAGCTCCATTAGAGGGAGAATTACTTATGATTAGGAGAACCCTCAACAATCACCCTAGCACATCCATTGAAACACAAAGGGAGAACATATTTCATACAAGATGCAATGTTTTAGAAAATATATGTTCCCTCATTGTGGATAGTGGATCTAGTTGTAATTGTTGTAGTGCTAGGATGGTTGAAAAGCTTAAGCTACAAGTGGTTCCTCACCCAAAACCTTACAAACTTCAATGGCTTAATGAAAATGGGGAACTACATGTAGATAAGCAAGTGGAAATCAAGTTTTCCATAGGGAACTACAAAGATAAAGTTTTATGTGATGTAGTGCCTATGGAAGCTTGCCATATCTTATTAGGGAGGCCATGGCAATTTGACAAGAAAACCTTGCATGATGGTCTCACTAACGAGATTTCCTTCACCCATAAATATAAGAAGTTTGTACTTAGTCCTTTACCACATTCTCAAGTGGTGAAAGACCAAATACAAATGAAACAAAAGAGGGATGAGGAAAACAAAAAAAAAAGAGTGCTAGAAAAAGAGAAAATCCTTAGGGATAGGAAGGCGTGGGAGAAGAGTGTTCCTTCCCACAAGGTTGGTCTACAAGAAAAGCCTTTTGAAAATGTTTTAGAAAACTTGCTTCTTGTTGAACAACCAAGCCTTATCTTTTGTAAAGGAGCACTTACATGCACTGCCACAAGTAATGAACTCATGGTTTTACCTCCTCAAATAGAAAACCTTTTGAGTGAATTTGACGATCTATTCTCACAAGAAGGACCTAATGGGCTTCCTCCTCTTAGGGGGATAGAACATCAAATTGACTTCATTCCGGGGGCAAGCCTACCAAATAGGCCTGCTTATAGAACCAACCCCGAGGAAACAAAGGAGATAGAATCACAAGTTCAAGACTTGTTGGAGAAGGGTTGGGTTCAAAAGAGTCTAAGCCCTTGTGCTGTACCTGTCTTGTTGGTGCCCAAAAAAGATGGAAAATGGCGCATGTGTTGTGATTGTAGAGCAATCAACAACATCACCATCAAGTATAGGAATCCAATCCCAAGGCTTGATGATATGCTTGATGAATTGCATGGGTCAACTCTATTCTCCAAAATTGACCTTAAAAGTGGATATCACCAAATTCGAATCAAGGAGGGTGATGAGTGGAAAACCGCTTTTAAGACCAAATTTGGATTATATGAGTGGTTGGTGATGCCCTTTGGACTCACTAACGCTCCAAGCACATTCATGAGGCTTATGAATCACACCTTGAGGGATTGTATAGGTAAATATGTAGTAGTTTACTTTGATGATATCTTAGTATATAGTAAAACCCTAGAAGACCATCTAAGTCACCTTAGGGAAGTCTTTCTAGTTCTTAGGAAAAATAGTCTTTTTGCAAATAGGGATAAGTGTACCTTTGGTGTAGATAGTGTAGTCTTTTTAGGCTTTATAGTAAACAAAAAGGGGGTGCATGTAGATCCCGAGAAAATCAAAGCCATCCAAGAGTGGCCAACTCCACAAAATGTAAGTGATGTAAGAAGTTTTCATGGGTTAGCTAGCTTCTATAGAAGGTTTGTGCCTAATTTTTCTAGCCTAGCTTCGCCTTTGAATGAACTTGTTAAAAAAGATGTTGCCTTTTGTTGGAATGAAAAGCATGAGCAAGCCTTTCAAAGGCTAAAAGCTCAACTCACCAATGCACCCATCCTATCTCTCCCAAATTTTTCCAAAACTTTTGAGATAGAGTGTGATGCATCGGGAGTAGGCATAGGCGCGATATTGTTGCAAGGTGGACACCCCATTGCTTATTTTAGTGAAAAACTCCATGGTGCCACCCTCAACTACCCCACTTATGACAAAGAGCTCTATGCTCTTGTGAGAGCCCTAAAGACTTGGGAACACTATCTTGTGTCCAAAGAATTTGTTATCCATAGTGATCACGAGTCTTTAAAATATTTAAAGGGCCAACACAAGCTCAATAAGAGACATGCAAAATGGATGGAATTTCTTGAACAATTTCCTTATGTAATCAAATACAAGAAAGGAAGCACCAATATAGTGGCCAATGCTCTTTCAAGACGCCACACACTCTTTTCAAAATTGGGTGCCCAAATTCTTGGATTTGACCACATAAGAGAGCTTTACCAAGAAGATCAAGAACTTTCATCCATCTATGCCCAATGTCTACATAGAGCGCAAGGAGGTTACTATGTGTCCGAGGGATATCTTTTTAAAGAAGGAAAACTTTGCATTCCTCAAGGAACACATAGAAAACTCCTTGTCAAAGAATCACATGAAGGGGGACTCATGGGCCATTTTGGAGTTGATAAGACTCTAGATCTTTTGAAAGCAAAATTTTGTTGGCCACACATGAGGAAAGATGTCCAACGCCATTGCTCTAGATGTATCTCATGTTTAAAAGCAAAGTCTAGAACAATGCCGCATGGACTCTACACCCCTTTGCCGATTGCAAATGCTCCTTGGGAAGACATTAGCATGGATTTCATTTTAGGACTTCCTAGGACTGCAAGAGGCCATGACTCTATCTTTGTGGTAGTGGACCGTTTTAGCAAAATGTCTCACTTTATTCCATGCCACAAAGTAGATGATGCTCAAAATATTTCTAAACTCTTCTTTAGAGAAGTGGTGAGACTCCATGGTCTCCCTAGAAGTATAGTGTCCGATAGAGATCCCAAGTTTATAAGTCACTTTTGGAAAACTCTTTGGGGTAAACTTGGAACAAGACTACAATTTTCAACTTCTTGTCATCCTCAAACGGATGGGAAAACAGAAGTAGTCAATAGATCTCTTGGAACTATGCTTAGGGCTATCATGAAGGGCAGCCACAAATCTTGGGATGAGTACCTTCCCCACATTGAATTTGCTTACAATAGAGTAGTTCACAAGACTACTAATGCTTCTCCTTTTGAGGTAGTATATGGTTTTAATCCTCTCACGCCCATGGATTTAATTCCCCTTCCTAATCCACAAGATTTTGTGCATAAGGAAGGAGTAATCAAGGCTGATTTTGTCAAGAAAATGCATGAGAAGATTAAAATTCAAATACAACAACAAAATGAGAAGTACACAAAACACAACAACAAAGGGAAGAGAGAAATAATTTTTGAGGAAGGAGACTTAGTTTGGCTTCATCTTCGAAAAGATAGATTTCCAAATCAAAGGAAGTCCAAACTAAGTCCCCGAGGTGATGGACCCTTCCAAGTCCTTAAGCGAGTCAACAACAATGTGTATAAATTGGACCTACCTCTTGAATATGGAGTACATGACACATTTAATGTAATTGATCTTTCTCCATTTGTAGGTACCAATGACGATGACGAACTGGATTTGAGGATAAATCCTTTCCAAGGGGGAGGGGATGATGGAGGAGGGCCAAGCACATCTAGCCAAGGAAGCCAAGGCCCAAACCAAGAAGACCGTCTAGACCAAGAGGAGCGTCTAGCTCCAGGAAGTGAGCGTCTAGAACGTGAAGGAGGGAGGCTATCCATGGAGCTAGACCGTCTAGGACCTCTCACAAGATCCATGGCTAAACATATCCAAGCACACATAGAAGAAGCCACGGATGGAAGAGAGAGATCCTTGTACATGTTTCATAAAGGCCCAAAGGGGGAGGGGGTGCTTAGTAGATTAGTGTAGTGTAGAAAGCAAAACTTGCTCACTTAGGGGTGTGCTATCAAAAAGGTGCCCTTAGCAATAGAAGGAGGGGTGTGCTAGCAAATGTTGCCTTTAGCAAAAGAAGGAGGGGTGTACTATCAAATGTTGCATTTTTTACCTATCTTCTAGAATATTAGGATGATGGTGTGGTTTGACTAAAGTCAATACCCTAGGCAGCCCCACTTTTTGTATTTCCATCCCTACCCTTTAAGCTTGCTCACCAAGGCTCCTAAATCTATAAATAAGGAGGCCTACCTCATGTATTTTCAAGTTTATTTGAGTATTGTTATGCTGCCATTTTTTGTGCACAAGCTTTACTCCTCCTAGAAATCTAGGCTATAAACTTCAATCCTTTCACCTTCTCCCTTGAGCTGGCCGAACCACTCAACCCATACTCACCATGCACCTTCAAGACCAACACAACTCCTAGGAGGGTCTTGTTTCACTCATCCATTGCTTCTGCTCCATCTATTTCTACTTTGATTCAAGAAGAACACATGAAAATGCCATCACGATCGGAAGAAGAAGAATGAAAGAACAGGATCGAAAGAAGAAGAACGGAAGAAGAAGATCGGCAGAAGAAGAATGGAAGAAGAGGATCGAAAGAAGAAGAATGGAAGAAGAAGATCGGAAGAAGAAGAATGGAAGAAGAAGATCGGAACAAAAGGCATGCATGAAGAAGATGGGAAGAACTAGAATGGAAGAAGAAGAATTGAAGAAGAAGATCGGAAGAAGAAGAATAGAAGAAGAAGAATGGAAGAAGAATATCGGAAGAAGAAGAATGGAAGAAGAAGATCGGCAGAAGAAGAATGGAAGAAGAAGATCGGAAGAAGAAGAATGGAAGAAGAAGATCGGAAGAAGAAGAATGGAAGAAGAAGATCGGAAGAAGAAAAATGGAAGAAGAAGATAGGAAGAAAAAGAATGGAAGAAGAAGATCGGAACAAGAAGAATGGAAGAAGAAGATCGGAAGAAGAATGGAAGAAGAAGGTCGGAAGAAGGGGAATGGAAGAAGAAGAATGGAAGAAGAAGATCGGAATAAGAAGAATGGAAGAAAAAGAATGGAAGAAGAAGAATGGAAGAAGAAGATTGGAAGAAGAAGAAGAATGGAAGAAAAAATTGGAAGAAGAAGACTGGAAGAAGAAGATTGGAAGAAGAAGAATTGCACAAGAGGATCCGAAGAAGAAGAATGGAGAAAGAAGATCCGAAGAAGAAGGTTGGAAGAAGAATGAGAAGGGAAGAGGAAGAATGGAAGAAGAAGAATGACAGAAGAATTCCGGAAGAAGAAGAAGGGCAGAAGAAGATCGGAAGAAGAAGATTGGAAGAAGAAGATCGGAAGAAGAAGAATGGAAGAAGAAGATCGGAACAAGTAGAATGGAAGAAGAAGAATGGAAGAAGAAGATCGGAAGAAGAAGAAGATCGGAAGAAGAAGGAGGGAAGAAGAAGGATGCAAGAAGAAGATCGGAAGAAGAAGAATGGAAGAAGAAGATTGGAAGAAGAAGAATGGAAGAAGAAGATCGGTAGAAGAAGAGTGGAAGAAGAAGAATGGAAGAAGAAGATCGGAAGAAGAAGAATGGAAGAATAAGATTGGAAGAAGAAGAACGGAAGAAGAAGATCGAATGAAGAAGAATGGAAGAAGAAAATCGAAAGAAGAAGGAGGGAAGAAGAAGAATGGAAGATGAATGTCGGAAGAAGAAGAATGGAAGAAGAAGATCGGTAGAAGAAGAATGGAAGAAGACGATCGGAGGAAGAAGAATGGACGAAAAAGATTGAAACAAGTAGAATGGAAGAAGGAGAATGGAAGAAGAAGATCGGAAGAAGAAGAATGGAAGAAAAAGATCGGAAGAAATAGAAAAGAAGAAGAAGAATTGAACAAGATCAATGGAAAAAGAAGATCGGAACAAGAAGAATGGAAGAAGCAGATCGGAAGAAGCAGATCGGAAGAAGAAGAATGGACAAAGAAGATTGGAAGAAGAAGAATGGAAGAAGAAGAATTGAAGAAGAAGATCGGAAGAAGAAGATCAGAAGAAAAAGAATGGAAGAAGAAGATCGGAAGAAGAAGAATCGAAGAAAAAGATCGGAAGAAGAAGAATGGACGAAGAAGATCCGAACAAGTAGAATGGAAGAAGAAGATCGGAAGAAGAAGATCGGAGGAAGAACATCGGAAGAAGAAAAATGGCAGAAGAAGATAGGAAGAAAAAGAATGGAAGAAGAAGATCGGATTAAGAACAATGGAAGAAGAAGATCGGAAGAAGAATGGAAGAAAAAGAATGGAAGAAGAAGATCGGATTAAGAACAATGGAAGAAGAAGATCGGAAGAAGAATGGAAGAAGAAGGTCGGAAGAAGGGGAATGGAAGAAGAAGAATGGAAGAAGAAGATCGGAATAAGAAGAATGGAAGAAAAAGAATGTGAGAAGAAGAATGGAAGAAGAAGATTGGAAGAAGAAGAAGAATGGAAGAAAAAATTGGAAGAAGTAGACTGGAAGAAGAAGATTGGAAGAAGAAGAATTGCACAAGAGGATCCGAAGAAGAAGAATGGAGAAAGATGATCCGAAGAAGAAGGTCGGAAGAAGAAGAAGAAGAAGGGAAGAGGAAGAATGGAAGAAGAAGAATGACAGAAGAATTCCGGAAGAAGAAGAATGGCAGAAGAAGATCGGAAGAAGAAGAAGTGAAGAAGAAGATCGGAATTAGAAGAATGGTGGAAGAAGAATGGAAGAAGAAGATCGGAAGATGAAGAATGGAAGAAGAAGAGTGGAAGAAGAAGATCGGAAGAAGAAGATCGGAAGAAGAAGAATGGAAGAAGAAGATCGGAAGAAGAAGAATGGAAGAGGAAGAATGGAACAAGAAGATCGGAAGAAGAACAATGGAAGAAGAAGATCGGAAGAAGAAGAATGGAAGAAGAAGATCGGAAGAAGAAGAATGGAAGAAGAAGATTGGAAGACGAAGATCGGAATAAGAGGAATGGCAGAAGAAGAATGTAAGAAGAAGATTGGAAGAGGAAGAATGGAAGAAGAAGATCGGAAGAAGATGAATAGCAGAGGAAGATCAGAAGAAGAAGAATGGAAGAAGATCGGAAGATGAAGAATGCCAGAAGAAGATCGGAAGATGAAGAATGCCAGAAGAAGATCGGAAGAAGAATGGAAGAAAAAGATCGAAAGAAGATCAATGGAAGAAGAAGAATGGAAGAAGAAGATAGGAAGAAGAAGAATGGAAGAAGAAGATCAGAAGAAGAAGAATGGAAGAAGAAGATCAGAAGAAGAAGAATGGAAGAAGAAGAATGGAAGAAGAAGATCGGAAGAAGAAGAATGGAAGAGGAAGAATGGAACAAGAAGATCGGAAGAAGAAGATCGGAAGAGGAGGAATGGAAGAAGAAGAATGGCAGAAGAAGATCGGAAGAAGAAAAATGGAAGAAGAATAATGGAAGAAGATGATCGGAAGAAGAAGCATGGAGGAAGAAGATCGGAGGAAGAAGAATGGCAGAAGAAGATCGGAAGAAAAAGAATGGAAGAAGAAGAATGGAAGAAGAAGATTGGAAGAAGATCGGAAGAAGGGGAATGGAAGAAGAAGAATGGAAGAAGAAGGTCGGAAGAAGGGGAATGGAAGACGAAGAATGGAAGAAGAAGATCGGAATAAGAAGAATGGAAGAACAAGAATGGAAGAAGAAGAATGGAAGAAGAAGATTGGAAGAAGAAGAAGAATGGAAGAAAAAATTGGAAGAAGAAGACTGGAAGAAGAAGATTGGAAGAAGAAGAATTGCACAGGAGGATCGGAAGAAGAAGAATGGAGAAAGAAGATCCGAAGAAGAAGGTCGGAAGAAGAAGAAGGGAAGAGGAAGAATGGAAGAAGAAGAATGACAGAAGAATTTCGGAAGAAGAAGAATGGCAGAAGAAGATCGGAATAAGAAGAACGGAAGAACAAGAATGGAAGAAGAAGATCGGAAGAAGAAGAATGGCAGAAGAAGATAGGAAGAAAAAGAATGGAAGAAGAAGAATGGAAGAAGAAGATCGGAATAAGAAGAAGATCTGAAGAAGAATGGAAGAAGAAGGTCGGAAGAAGGGGAATGGAAGAAGAAGATCGGAATAAGAAGAATGGAAGAACAAGAATGGAAGAAGAAGAATGGAAGAAGAAGATTGGAAGAAGAAGAATGGAAGAAGAAGATTGGAAGAAGAAGACTGGAAGAAGAAGATTGGAAGAAGAAGAATTGCAGAAGAAGATCGCAAGAAGAAGAATGGAGAAAGAAGATCCGAAGAAGAAGGTCGGAAGAAGAAGAAGGGAAGAGGAAGAATGGAAGAAGAAGAATGACAGAAGAATTCCGGAAGAAGAAGAATGGCAGAAGAAGATCGGAATTAGAAGAATGGAGGAAGAAGAATGGAAGAAGAAGATCGGAAGATGAAGAATGTGTTAGGACCTGTAAAATTAAATTGGAATAAAAAGGAATATATTTTAAATGAATTCTAAGTATGTTTTTATTTAAAATAAAAAGGGAGGAAGGTGTAGTTTAGAAGACTATGAGATCGCCTGGTTAGTACATAATCGCCTGTCGCCTAGATTACACGTGATCGCCAGTCGCCTATGGTGCACATGATCGCCGAAAGTGCACTCAGTATATGGTCAGGATACTGGATCAACCAGAGTGGGTTCCACAAAACCACACGTATCAAGGTGTGGGTTAAGCCTTAGATACGCTGTGCATGCGAAGCTCTATGCTTGAGCATAAGAAATCGTCCTTAGTGTTGTATGCATGGGCGCACGAGGAGTAGTGCTGACCTACTCTTGGAAATGTGAAGCTACCGACGTCACCAAGTCATGTGGAGATGATACATTGGACGTAACATAGTGGGATGAAGAACCTTCAGCAAGGCGTGGCGATGTGTCGTCGGCATCACCGGGCGCGAGGCATGCGGACATCGCCGGGCGCGAGGCATGCGGGCATCGCCGGGCGCGAGGCATGCGGGCATCGCCAGGCGCGAGGCATGCAGGCATCGCCAGGGCGCGAGACTTCGATCGTCTCCCAGGGAGAGACATCGGTCGTCCGCCAGCATGAGGCATCGATGGTTAGTTATCGCACGATGTCGAGTTTCACACAGATAAGGTGGGACCCAGGCTCTCAGCATCAGACGTACTGCACGCGCGACACGTAGACAAAAAGGGTGGTTCAGAATAGTGACATCAGAGTGTTGGCCTGCGCAGAGGCACGCGTAGTCGTACTGTTCAGGGAAGCGTACACGCAAACTTCCCTGCAGAGTGGGTGGTGGCAGCGGCTTTCGTGGGCAAGTTGGTTTAGATTCAAAAACCCACTTCTGAGAGGAAAAGAACGTTGCAGTGGTTCAAGAGTGAAAGAGTGAGTTTACCTTCATTCTTCTCCTTTCTCTCCTTCGCGCTGCCATTCAGGCATCCTCAAGCACTAGTACGACGAGCGACGACTGCCCTTGGAGCACCTGGGAGGTTCTCTGCAAGTTCTACAAACCAGACGCTAAAACAGAGCTAAGGCATCTTTAAGCTTCGGTGGGTTTTGGAGCTCTTGGTGTTTTGCGCAAGTCCAGGTAAGGGAAGCTAGCCTTATTACCAACGAAAACCTTATATTAGATGATTGAGATGATGGGGCGACGTGGTCGCCGGTTTTCAACTGTTATTGCAAAATCTCCTGTTTTTGGACGAGATCGCCGGTTTTGGCGTTGTTTTTCGAACTCCCCTGTTTTTGTGTTGTTTTGAAACTGTTTGAGTTTTAAATGTGAAATGCATGTGATATTCAAAAATCTGAACCGCGGAATGAATGTTGCTGGGACTGGAATCGTTCATTAAGTGTTGTATGATGTGTTGAATGATGTGAATGTGGGATCAAGGCATAGTATTTTCAGGAAAGAAAATACCGTGTAAGATCGTGTGTAATGTGCATTGACTAGGGACTTGTCTAGAAGGAGATATCCTGACTTTGCTGATATAATGGAATCACATAGATGAAGTTATTCAGTTGTGGAGAGTCGAAGGAGGTTCATATGTATGGGTAAGTTGTTTGAAAGAGAACGAGCTTGACTTGTTATATGAATTAACCTTGTCATACCGGGAGAGTGATGATATTGAGATTATGTATGCGCATGGCTGTGTGGATTTCACAGTGGTGTGGTATGACAGGTGCAGATCTCTGGGTCTGAGTCAACACACGAGTCTTCCGGAAGTAGAGTCATGTGTCTATATGTTATGAGTCAGTGGAAAGTCTGACGTGTGAACCATGAATATTGAAAGTAGCGAATAGACACTTGACGAGTTTGTGGAATATGGGAATGTTGATGGTTGAAATTGATATGGATTATGAATGGTGTGAAGATTTATGTTTTCTATTGATTTAAAGTTTCATATTTAAAGTTTTTATAACATCTAACTTACCCTTATATCTGGTATTGTGATTGCTTTCTTAAACCTGTGATGATCGTGTATTTTTGCACGGGAGCAGACGAGGTTGCAGGTAGTAGAGCTCCTCAGTGAGTGGTCGCCGGAAGGAGATCGCCTGTTTCTGTTTCTGTTAGGCGATCACCCTTTTTCTGTTGTCTGATAGGAGATCGCCCTTTTCTGATAGGAGATCGCCCTTTTTATGATACGAGATCGCCTGTTTGTCTTTTTGCTGTATTTTGTTTAAGTTTTGGAAATTGACCGATTATGTATTAAACTCCCTGTGAGGAGAAACTTCATTACATATATATAATTATGTTCACTTCAATATATTTGTTTACCTTTATTTTTATTATATAAATATGAAAAGAATTTGGCGGGATGTTACATTAATGGTATCAGAGCAGTTCGTCCTTAGGATGACCTGAGGGCTGTGGATCCATTTTGTTTCTTCTGCTCATAAAATCTATTTGAGTTTTAAATAACAACTATAGTGAAAGGTTTTCAAACGTTTTTTTATTGAAATTTTGTGTGTTCTTTAGTGAAAATATGCCCTAACTAAAAATTTTAGTATTAAGAATGAGAGGATCTTGATAAAGTAGTGAGGGTGCACACTCATAACTAGATCAAGATGATTCTCAATCTTAAATTCTGAAGGTTTGACGTTTAGCATATATTGAATTCTGGTGTGTTTTATTTCAGTTTATTGAGTGTTTTTGTATTGATTGAAAGTGGTTGTTTGGATTGATGGTTGTATACCAGCAGCTGTTCTGGTGTTTTGCTTGAGGTTATAAGTATCATGATTCTGTTGATAAACTCAAATTCTTAATGACTTTGAGATGCTGACCTTTGTAAGGTCTAGATGTTACCTCCTGAATGAATTGATTTCTTATCGATCTCATTCTTGTAGTTGTAGGGAATATAGAAACCCATAGTTTCAAAATCTGAAACGAAGAAGATGGCACGTAGACCTCCTACCCCTCCCCAACCTTCTTCGGAAATGAGCCAGATTGCCAAGGCTATTGAGATGATGGCAACTGCCATCCAACAACAGAATGCAGCGATGGCTCAGAACCATCAAGCTACAATGCACCACTGGGAAACTGCTCGGTCGGCTGAAACAAATTCCCACGTCGGTCAGCCTCAAGAACAGATGGGACTGACCGAGTTCATGAGGCACAACCCACCCAAGTTCAGTGGGAATGCTACCCCTGATCAAGCAGATCAGTGGGTTAGAGAGTTGGAGAAAATCTTTAGGGCGACCTCCTACTCTGAAGAGAAGAAATTGGTGTTCGCCACCTATCTGCTATCTGGAGAAGCCGAGTTATGGTGGATGGGAGCTCAGCAGATGATGGAAGCCAGAGCTGAAGTGTTAGATTGGGAGAGCTTTAGGGTGAAATTTCTGGAAAAATACTTCCCAGAGAGTGCAAGATTTGCGAGGGAAGCAGAATTCCTCAGATTGGAGCAGGGGGAGATGTCAGTAAATGCTTATGCTTCTCGGTTTGAGTATCTCGCCCGATTCTATACCCAGGCGACCTCCGAGGCTTGGAGGTGCAGGAAGTTTGAAGAGGGACTGAAGCATGGGCTGAAGAGGACCATAGCCCCGATGTGCATCAGGGAATTTCACGCCTTAGTAGAGAAGGCGAAGATGGTGGAGACACTGGAAAAGGGTGATTCTCGGGTGATCAGGTCACACCCAAGGGGTTCTTCCAGTGGGAAGGCCAAGGTGCAGCACCCACAAAGCAAGCCCTATGCGAGACCTCCACCACATCGGGCAGGAGCAACATCATCCCAGTTTCAGCAGCAGCAACCTTGGAAACCCAAGTGTTTCCATTATGGTGGACCACACACCTCCAATGTGTGCTTCAAGAAGAATTCAGAGAGAAAGTGTTACACTTGCCAAAAGACGGGGCACGTTGCTAGAGAGTGCCCTAACAGGAATGGGGCGACTCAACCCAGTGGTTCTCAGCAGTTGAGAAACGAAGGCAGCAGACCTCAGGCAACAGGGAGAGTGTTTGCCATGTCGGGATCAGAAGCGTCTCAGTCAGGTAACCTCGTGCAAGGTGTTTGTTTTATAGCTGGTAGAGGTGTAAAAGCCTTGTTTGATTCTGGAGCGACACACTCCTTTGTGTCAAGCCTGTGTGTAGCCGAGTTGGGCCTTCTAATGAAGGAGTTATCGTTTGAACTGTTGGTCTCTACACCTGCGTCAGGACAGGTGTTGACCTCTACAGTTTGCCCCGAATGTCCAGTGATAGTAGAGGGACGCAGATTCAAAGTGAACTTGATCTGCCTACCTCTTCAGGACCTGGATGTTATCTTGGGAATGGATTGGCTAGCTGCCAATCACGTTCTCATAGACTGCGGTAGTCAGAAAATAACGTTTCCAGACTTCCAAGAGTCAGATGTGATATCAGCTCAGCATGGGTGGTCGGAGTTGGAAAAAGGGGCGAGGTGCTTCGTGATTCTAGCTCAGTTGGAAGTGAAGAATGAAGGGGACGTAAGCAGAATACATGTGGTGAAAGATTTCATGGATGTATTTCCAGAAGAAGTACCTGGATTACCCCCTAAGAGAGAAGTGGAATTCTCTATTGATTTGGTACCTGGAGCTGGACCAGTGTCAATGGCACCTTACAGGATGGCACAAGCCGAGTTGGTAGAATTAAAGAAGCAAGTGGAAGAGTTATTGGAGAAACAATTCATCAGACCCAGTGTATCTCCATGGGGTGCTCCAGTGCTCCTAGTTAAGAAAAAGGATGGAGGGTCTCGGCTGTGTATAGATTACAGGCAGTTGAACAAGTTGACCATCAAGAACAAGTACCCCCTACCTAGAATTGACGATTTGATGGATCAAATACATGGGGCCTCGGTGTTCTCAAAGATTGATCTGAGGTCGGGGTACCACCAAATTTGGTAAAAGCTGAAGATGTTCAAAAGACAGTTTTTAGGTCTCGTTATGGGCACTATGAGTATGTGGTGATGCCGTTTGGAGTAACCAATGCTCCAGCTCTGTTCATGGACTACATGAATAGGATTTTTCGCCCTTTCTTGGATAAGTTTGTGGTAGTCTTCATAGACGACATACTCATTTATTCAAGGACCGAGGAAGAACATGAAGAACATCTGAGGACAGTGTTGGAGATTCTGAGGGAGAAGCAACTCTATGCCAAGTTCTCTAAGTGTGAGTTCTGGCTGAAGGAAGTCAACTTCTTAGGACACGTGATATCTGCTCGGGGGATCTCGGTGGATCCAGCCAAGGTAGAGGCAGTGTTGTAGTGGGAACGTCCTAAGACAGTCACTGAGATAAGGAGCTTTGTGGGTTTAGCTGGCTACTATCAGAGGTTCATTGAGGACTTTTCCAAGGTAGTGGCTCCTTTAACACAGTTGACCCGCAAGGATCAACCTTTTGCTTGGACCGACCGATGTGAGCAGAGCTTCATGGAACTAAAGGAAAGGTTGACTAGTGCTCCAGTGCTGGTAATCCCAGAGGTAGGAAGACCTTTTGATGTCTACTGTGATGCTTCACATCAGGGTTTGGGATGTGTTTTGATGCAAGAGAAAAGAGTGGTTGCATATGCTTCAAGGCAACTCAAGGTTCATGAGAGAAACTATCCTACTCATGATTTGGAGTTGGCGGCTGTGGTGTTTGCCTTGAAGATTTGGAGGCACTATTTATATGGAGCTCGGTTCCAGGTGTTCAGTGACCATAAGAGCCTGAAATACCTGTTCGATCAGAAGGAACTAAACATGAGACAAAGAAGGTGGATGGAGTTTCTAAAGGACTACGATTTTCAACTCATGTATCATCCAGGGAAGGCCAATGTAGTGGCAGATGCTTTGAGTAGAAAATCAATACAAGTAGCCACCATGATGATGGAAGAGCAGAAACTGATCGAGCAGTTCAGAGACTTAAACCTTGGGGTAGAATTTCACGTAAATCACATTAGTTGTAGTAAGCTGGCTATAACTAATGACTTCCTTGAAATGATAAGGGATAAGCAGTTGGAGGACCCTAGTCTGAAGCGTACTGTGGAGTCACTAGGGACCGACCAGGCTAGAGACTTTGTGATGGGCGATGATGGGATCTTGAGATTTAATGGCAGAATTTGCATACCTGCAAATGAAGAGTTGAATAAGATGATCCTAGAGGAAGGTCACAAGAGTCGCCTTAGCCTACATCCAGGCATGAACAAGATGTACCATGACTTGAAGGAGTCATTTTGGTGGTCGGGCATGAAGAGAGACATCGCCCAGTATGTTACTACCTGCTTGACGTGTCAGAAGGCAAAGGTAGAACATCAAAGACCTGGCGGGTTGTTACAGCAACTGGATATCCCTGAGTGGAAATGGGACAGCATTGCCATGGATTTTGTTACCCATTTACCTAGATCGGTAAAGGGTCATGATGCAATCTGGGTCATAGTAGATCGGCTGACGAAGAGTGCCCACTTTCTTCTAGTAAATTTGAAAATGCCCTTGGCCAAGTTGGCACAGTTGTACATCAAAGAAATAGTGAGGTTGCATGGAGTGCCTTCCAGCATTGTTTCGGATAGAGATCCCAGGTTCACTTCACGGTTTTGGCAGACCTTACAAGATTGCTTGGGAACTAAGTTGAGGATGAGCTCTGCATATCATCCCCAAACAGATGGACAGTCAGAGAGAACGATCAAGTCCTTGGAAGATCTACTGAGGACGTGCGTCTTGGATCAATTGGGAAGTTGGGATGAGGTGTTGCCGCTGGTGGAGTTTACCTATAATAACAGTTATCACGCCAGCATAGGGATAGCGCCATACGAAGCCTTGTATGGAAGGAAATGCAGAACTCCATTGTGCTGGTACCAGGAGGGCGAAACAGTATTAGTTAGACCAGAGTTGATTCAGCAGACGACCGAGAAGGTGAAACAGATACAAGGCAGAATGAGAGCTTCTCAAAGTAGGCAGAAATCCTATGCAGATCAGAGGAGAAAGCCTTTGGAGTTTGCTGTTGGAGACCATGTGTTCATGAGAGTGACACCAACCAAGGGTGTAGGACGGGCGATCAGATCAAAGAAGTTGTCCCCTAAGTTCGTGGGACCATATCAGATCTTAAGGAGGATTGGTCCAGTGGCTTATGAGATCGCCCTACCTCCCCATTTAGCGAATCTGCACAATGTCTTTCACGTATCACAGCTGAGGAAGTACATGGCAGACCCTAGTCATGTGCTAGAAGTGGACGATGTGCAGATCAGGGATGACTTGTCCTTTGAAGCGAAACCAGTCAGGATTGACGATCGGCAAAGTAAACAGCTCAGAGGCAAGACCATCAACATGGTGAAAGTGGTGTGGGATGAGAGATCGGGTGATTCAACTTGGGAGTTAGAAGAACCCATGAGAGAAGCCTATCCATACCTCTTTTCCTTGTAATTCAATTTTTGAGGACGAAAATTTTTTCTTGTTGGGGAGAATGTAAGGACCTGTAAAATTAAATTGGAATAAAAAGGAATATATTTTAAATGAATTCTAAGTATGTTTTTATTTAAAATAAAAAGGAAGGAAGGTGTAGTTTAGAAGACTATGAGATCGCCTGGTTAGTACATAATCGCCTGTCGCCTAGATTACATGTGATCGCCAATCACCTATGGTGCACATGATCGCCAAAAGTGCACTCAGTATGTGGTCAGGATACTGGATCAACCAGAGTGGGTTCCACAAAACCACATGTATCAAGGTGTGGGTTAAGCCTTAGATACGCTGTGCATGCGAAGCTCTATGCTTGAGCATAAGAAATCGTCCTTAGTGTTGCATGCATGGGCGCACGAGGAGTAGTGTTGACCTACTCTTGGAAATGTGAAGCTACCGACGTCACCAAGTCATGTGGAGATGATACCTTGGACGTAACATAGTGGGATGAAGAACCTTCAACAAGGCGTGGCGATGTGTCGTCGGGCATCGCCGGGCGCGAGGCATGCGGACATCGCCGGGCGCGAGGCATGCGGGCATCGCCAGGGCGCGAGGCATGCGGGCATCGCCGGGCGCGAGGCATGTGGGCATCGCCAGGCGCGAGGCATGCGGGCATCGCCAGGGCGCGAGACTTCGGTCGTCTCCCAGGGAGAGACATCGGTCGTCCGCCAGCATGAGGCATCGGTCGTCCGCCAGCATGAGGCATCGGTGGTTAGTTATCGCGCGATGTCGAGTTTCACACAGATAAGGTGGGACCTAGGCTCTCAGCATCAGAAGTACTGCACGCGCAACACGTAGACAAAAAGGGTGGTTCAGAATAGTGACATCAGAGTGTTGGCCTGCGCAGAGACACGCGTAGTCGTACTGTTCAGGGAAGCGTACACGCAAACTTCCCTGCAGAGTGGGTGGTGGCAGCGGCTTTCGTGGGCAAGTTGGTTTAGATTCAAAAACCCACTTCTGAGAGGCAAAGAACGTTGCAGTGGTTCAAGAGTGAAAGAGTGAGTTTACCTTCATTCTTCTCCTTTCTCTCCTTCGCGCTGCCATTCAGGCATCCTCAAGCACCAGTACGACGAGCGACGACTGCCCTTGGAGCACCTGGGAGGTTCTCTGCAAGTTCTACAAACCAGACGCTAAAACAGAGCTAAGGCATCTTTAAGCTTCGGTGGATTTTGGAGCTCTTGGTGTTTTGCGCAAGTCCAGGTAAGGGAAGCTAGCCTTATTACCAACGAAAACCTTATATTAGATGATTGAGATGATAGGGCGACGTGGTCGCCAGTTTTCAACTGTTATTGCAAAATCCCCTATTTTTGGACGAGATCGCCGGTTTTGGCGTTGTTTTTCAAACTCCCCTGTTTTTGTGTTGTTTTGAAACTGTTTGAGTTTTAAATGTGAAATGCATGTGATATTCGAAAATCTGAACCGCGGAATGAATGTTGCTGGGACTGGAATCGTTCATTAAGTGTTGTATGATGTGTTGAATGTTGTGAATGTGGGATCAAGGCATAGTATTTTCAGGAAAGAAAATACCATGTAAGATCGTGTGTAATGTGCATTGACTAGGGACTTGTCTAAAAGGAGATATCCTGACTTTGCTGATATAATGGAATCACATAGATGAAGTTATTCAGTTGTGGAGAGTCGAAGGAGGTTCATATGTATGGGTAAGTTGTTTGAAAGAGAACGTGCTTGACCTGTTATATGAATTAACCCTGTCATACCGGGAGAGTGATGATATTGAGATTATGTATGCGCATGGCTGTGTGGATTTCACAGTGGTGTGGTATGACAGGTGCAGATCTCTGGGTCTGAGTCAACGCACGAGTCTTCCGGAAGTAGAGTCATGTGTCTATATGTTATGAGTCAGTGGAAAGTCTGATGTGTGAACCATGAATATTGAAAGTAGCGAATAGACACTTGACGAGTTTGTGGAATATGGGAATGTTGATGGTTGAAATTGATATGGATTATGAATGGTGTGAAGATTTATGTTTTCTATTGATTTAAGTTTCATATTTAAAGTTTTTAAAACATCTAGCTTACCCTTTTATCTGGTATTGTGATTGCTTTCTTAAACCTGTGATGATCGTGTATTTTTGTACGGGAGCAGACGAGGTTGCAGGTAGTAGAGCTCCTCAGTGAGTGGTCGCCAGAAGGAGATCGCCTGTTTCTGTTTCTATTAGGCGATGA